>OW121753.1:32345326-32845326 GCA_933228765.1 Miltochrista miniata
CCATCACTCTTAACTAGTACTGTCAAGTACTATTCAGGCTACAATGTTCTGTAATTATCTCGTTAACTACGTCATTCCCGCTGAAAATCTCAATCTAAGATTAATCTTCTGTCATTATGCTCCTGCTGATAACGCCCTTGGTGATTTTATGAGCGATGGGAAGTTCAGTCTTAGGTACAACCAAGCATTCATCTGCTCCCTCTGGGGATTTATACTGTTTCGTCACCCGAAATTCCCTAGGTTCCAGGTACCCAATCTATGTACGTATACTTCGGTCTAGACGCTATCCCTCCAACATGTCAAGTGACTTTCTATATTCTTTCACGATTGCTGATGTTATTATTTTCTTCCTTAAATTTCAATGCCACTTGACTGTCGCTGTATATGGTTGCCTTCCCGAGTTTGTTTGGTGGTAAATTATTTGCGCGCTCTCAATGATTGCGGTGATTTCACACATTGACACCATTTATTTTATTATTTGGAACACTTCCAGAGCGTGGTTGTTCAGTCTCACTGGTTCAGCACTGCTTTGCATTATCTTAATTTAGGTTCTTCTCTTTGCTTTACACATCGTGCTAGCCGTTGAATGCCGCATGAAACCCGAGTTGCCAATCTCCCGCACAGTCGATTGCTTTGGCAACCAAGGCGGCCAACTTTTTTCGTTTGGTTCTCCTCGCACATTTTTCGATATCTATGGCTGTATGGTCGCGGGTCTAAGTCTTTCTGTATAAATTAATGTGTAGAATTGGTTATGGTACTGAATGAGATAGCTTGCCGAGTGAATGTAATGAAAAAAAAAGTCGAAATCACGATTTGATCGCTGTCATTATTTATTGTTTGTTTGGCGCCGTTCCTAGAAAGTATTAATACGATTAATTTTGAATATTTTCGTTTATTCTGTTTCAAATATTGTTGTTTTGCATTTAAAAGTATCCTGTCATGTTGTTGAACAGCTGTGATAAATATTTTCAGTGTAATTCGAAGTTAAATTTGTAAAATTTGATAAAATAACACGCGAAGGTCACCATTATTTTTTGTTGTTGTTTTTGTTGTGCAGTGCTCGTATTTAACCGATATATGTTGAGATTTTCTCAATAGAAACTATAATCTTTTGTCAAAATACCATTTAACATTTAACATATGAATAATTTATGTGAAAATCAATAATAAAAATGGACGGGGTTTTTTTTTTAATAATTTAAGATTACATAGCCTCGATATCCCCAAAATAACCAAAAAAATAAACAAATAAATAGCCAGTAATATTTTATTTTATTTTCGGAGATTTTATATCTACAGATTATTATTTTTATGGTGAAAGTGAATTGTTGATGTGTATATTTTGTAAATAAAATAATTTATGTCAGAAAACTGCTTTTTATTTTGAATTACATGGTAAAATCTGAGAGTACTCCTTCATTTTCCCCATCCTAATTTTCGGCCAAATATCATAAATCCATTACACATGGGGTGTTCTCGGATTTAGTGTAGTTATTTTCGTCAGTTATCCAGCATGATGAAACAGTAAGTATTTATGTAGTACGACTCCTGTAAAAGAAATAAGGATATATAGTGTGACGTCCGGCGTGCAGCCGCCGTTCCCGCCACAAGCGTGGGCACCGCCTATGGATACGCCGGCGTGACCACGCCACCGGCGGGATTGAGCGGCTAGAGCCTCCTTCAGAGAGAACAAAGAGTTCTCCAACGTCGGAATATACCTATGTGTATTATTATGTGCATCCTCTTAATTTTATTATTATTAATCTTTTTACCAGACATCACATAAGTAACGATAGGTATCCTCCCTTAATCACGTGTACCGTGCAAGTTACCGCTGCCATCTCTGACTCCATCAGCCGGTGTCTCAGCATTTTATGTTTCACCCATTTTTATGTCTTTGTCACTTTCTTCGCAGTTCAGGGTAGTTTCTATTAAATCCGGAGAATTAAAGATTCCTTGACATCAAAGAAGTATATCAACGCGAACTGCTTTCGTTTTATGCCTAACAGTCTACGGTTGGGCGCTCCAGGTAAGCCCTCGAAAGGATACCCCAGGACTCCTAACAAATCTACGGCTACCACTGCGGCCTCATCTAGGGGAGGGGGGGGGGGGGGGGGGGGGGTTCGGGTGCTATCACGCGTCTTTGAGGGGCGTGCGTGAATCCCTCACATCACGCTGTCGTCTAGGGCCTGCTTCTGTAAGGACGGTGAGCAAGCAAAGAGGCAGCGCAGTCCCACTTACTGCCGCTGGAGATCATGGCTCGAACCATCGTCTCCAGCGACAGATTGTCCACGTCCAGACCTGCCACGAAGACCTGGCACTATTGTGCCCACGCCGTGCATTCCACCAATGCGTGGAGTGCTGTGTCCTCGCTGCGCTCCTCGCAGTGCTGGCACTCGGCCGTTTTTTCCCGGTGTATTTGCCACAGAAATGGACACTAAAGCCGAAATTTTTTTATGTCTGTCTGTCTGTCGTATCTGTATCCCGAATAAGTATCGCGCAAAAACTACTACAGATACTTACCGAAGCTCCCGTGCCCGGTAAGTATCTGTGACAACTGGTAGGAGAGAGCACAGTGGCTCCTCTCCAGCCACTCGTCCATGACCGGTCTGACCGCCGCGATTGTGGCGAATCCCCCTTTGGTTGCTCAAGTCGCACCTTCCAGGTCTCCATGGTTTCCTGGTGGAACTGGAACCGCTGGGCCTCGATTTCTCGAGACGCATGCCTGTGGCCCCGCTCCAGCGCCTCCTTGCGCCATTTGGTCCGGCTGCCTTGCAGGGCTAGAAAGACTGGATATTCCATCGTAGGTGTTCTACTTTAATGATTGCGGTTTTTTATATTAACCAGATCGTAAGACGCTACGCTATGTTTGCAGATGTTAACCTTAAAAGCGTCTTTTAGGTCTTGCTGCGTGTGGCTGTTTATTAGCCCCACGAAGAACGTCCGCAATCTACTTTCATTTCTGTATTCTTCTTTGGAAGTGTTTATTCTTCTCCTCTTTATATTTTTTTCTTTGAACACATCTATGGTATTTATAAACAGATTCAGTGGTCCGTTTGTGATAAAGATGCACATACTGACCATATGCCGAAATATCAAATATTCTCAATAACACATGGAAAATATCCCGTTAGCTGTAATACTAATAAATATACTTTTTTAATTTAATCAAATTTTGTAACGTGTGAAGTGAAGTGACGCAAATTTGGAACTCAATAAGTAGGTTTTCGCATTTGCGCAAATATCGGCTGCAGATATTCGCCTTCGCAAATGTCCAGAATTTGGCATTTGTTATAATTGTGGAAGACAACACCCGTTGTCACTAGTCAATTATGAATAGTGACAACAGGTGTAGTCTCCTAGTTTTACAGTGTATTGGTGGCTGAAGTACCCACAGAACGTTTGGCTCTTAGCTAACAGCCGCAGTCTAACTGCAAACGACGACCTTGACGTATCGCCTAACCGCCATTGTCTGATATTTGTCTTCCTTTTTTGGTGGTTTTATCACACTAATGTAAAGAATTTTTCATTAAGCAGAGTAGCTTATGTGCTCTAAACACATCAAAATAATTTCAGGTAAAATTGTGTTATCGACCAATTTATTAGTAAGGGCCATCGACAAAATTGGATTAACGTCCTAATTTTTGCAATTAGAAGCAAGGTAAAAGGGTTTATACGACAGTAAACTAAAACTTATAGACCAGTAAATTGACTTATTTTGAAATTCTAAAATAATTACTAACCACTAAAATGTTTTATGCCGTGAAAATTTCAAAAAATGGAATGGCTAAATGTTTTAAAATAATGATTTCTTAAATCATGTGCAGGCTAAATGACTTATCAGTATTTAGCTGCTGTCATAAGCGCTTTATTAACCAAAATCAAAAAAAATGTGGATTTAAAACACTAAAATATACTAAAATATCGAAAATCACCGATGTCTTAACGACCATCAAAGTGCTCAGATTCAATCGTTACCTAGACCATTCGAAAGAGAAAAATCAGGCGATTCTAACGATATATATAACTCATATTCGAACAAATTGGCTGTTAATGCAGTTTGCCTTTCCAGCGTCGATATGATACGAGTATTTATCTGGACTGAGCAGGAAAGGAGCATCGGAGGACATTCACCCGAACCTAGACGTGCTTATACCTCGGCTTGCGGTACTAGGTTGTATGTCAACCTCTCGAAGTTCAAATTCTCCCCATGCTGCCATGAAGTAAGCTCACAATACAAAAAATAATGTTCGTTTTCACCACCCTAATATACACCTAATGTATATGCTTGAATCAAGCTTGAATGTGTGTGTGAGTATACTAGGGATACTAGCTATGGAAACAAAATAATAAGAAACAGAACGCAATCTCATGTTTGTAGGTACTTTTTTTGAAATCTTCTCTCGGCTAAGCACAAATTAAACCAAAGAACATAGGTAGGTAGTAATAAGTAATGCAATGCAACGCAGTGACACTCTCTCAAGTACTACTGACTACGGCAATAGACACATCAACTTTGGTGGGGGGTTGGAGAAGCTTACTCAGTGGGAGGCAGGGAGTTGCCGATCTGTATGTAATACTTTTAATTAATTATATTATCTTTGCTTGTAGTGAGACAGAACACAGTAAAAATGTTTTGCTAAAGGAAAGTGTAGCTACCACAAATTAAGTTACTTTAGGTACACTGCTTTTGTCGTAGAATGGAGGAAGCTACAGTTATGACCTATGGACGTTTGCAACACCAGAGGCGCTACACTCGCGCTGCCGACCCTGTAAAAACCTTCTAAGACCCCTCTTGAAGAACCCCATACCCCATACATTATATGTAGGCATTTGGGAAAAGCGAGGCATGGAGATCATTCCACAACCTAAGCGTGCGCTGTACAAACCCCTATCGAAACTAACCGTGCTCGAGCTCTCCGGATGCAACATGTGAGGATGAACACCCTGTCTGTGGCGAGCGGTGCGATGATAGAATGTAGCCGTAGGCATCATATAAAACAATTCCTCAGAGCACAAACCGTTATACAGGCGGTAGAAAACACACAGAGAAGCAAAGTCTCTCCTGTCACTAAGAGGTGCCACATCACCTGCAAATATGGGATCGCTGACAACTGTCATAGCTCGCCTTTGCACCGAGTCAAATGGACGAAGCTGGTATTCAGGCGCCCCCGCCCAGACGTGACAGCAGTACTCCATGTGCCGCCGCACTTGCGACTTATAGCGAAGCAGTGTTTGAGCCGCAGTAAAGTACCGCCGCGCTCAATTAATAGTGAAAAATAAGCATTTTGGATTCATAATTATTAGAAGCACAATTTTAGTGCTCTTCGTGTGCATTAAATTAATTTGTATGTGATCTCTGTGGTCTGGGTTTTTTCTTTTATTTATGCGAGTATTTGATTTGCTGTGTGCTCTCTTTGTTCCAAATGCATCTCAGTTTTTAAACGTGACGCATTTATTTCAAATTTAGGTGGGGGATTTGCAAAGTGCTGTCAACAATCTTTTATATGACGCATCTCAATCAACGTGTCTGACCTGTGTTCACATTGAGAAATTCAAATTTGAGCACCTCTAGTAATACAACTTTGGTGTTACAGATTATCACGCTGAAGGCGCAGGTTCGGATCCCAGCGCATGCCTCTCTTTCTGTGATGATTTTATTTGACTTTAATGAATTTTACAACGAATACCACCAGTGAAGGATATTGGCAGCAACTAAAAACCCAGTATCAAATATCAAATGAAATTTTAGTAGTGACTTAAACAATATGCAATGTTATGAATGATACCAAAATAGAAACCAAAATTATTGTATTTGGAATTTGAGATAAACAACAAGGAAACAAACACTTTTGCTTTTGACTACTATTCTATAATTATTGCGGTCCGGAAGGTTAAAAATGACATTTAAAAAGGAAAAAAAAATCGGCAGAATAGTAAAAGATCATCTTCATATCATGATATAACTATTTTATGCTTATAAAGCCCGTCATCTTATGAAAATAACTCCATGGCTGATAGTCTACCCCTCTACCCAATCAAAATCTTGAAGATGATTACATAGGTGGTTTAAAGACGAAAATAATCAGTATAACCTGTCAACTCGATAGTGCACAGAACCAAATTGACGAGTTACTACTTGAAAATAGCTCCCTACAAAAAATAACACAAGATCAAGAAAGAAATACAATGTGTTTGAAGAGAATTATTGCGAGTACTCCTCAAAAGAACTAAGAAGTAATTCTACTCACAGAGAATCAGCTAAAGGGCAATGTAGATGAACTTTGGATTTCTAGATCGAAACAGACCACTGCGAAACTAGGCATCAATCTTGCGACCGGGTATTGTCGCTGCAACTTTGAGACAGTCCAAAGAACAAGGCACGCAAGAGATAAATAATAAAGTTACACAGAGCACACTGCCTCAAGACACTGGTCATTTGACGGATCTACAGTCAAAACCTAGAATTATTATCTTAGGTGATGAGTAGGTACGAGGCCTAGCTTTAGCAATTTAAAAAAGCAGACAAAATACATGGAATGATCATTATTCTGTGTCAGCGGTAGTTAAAACTGGTGCAAACTGCTCGCAATTCCTTTATAATACGGCCGTGAACCCTATCTCCAAGGAGGATATTATTATTCCTTCATGATCAAAGAGTTATGTACCCTACTGAATGGATTTCAGTCATGTAAACTGGTATTTTTACTTGGTGTACAGTTCAATAAGTATTGAAATGAAAGATCAGAGAGGTTATAAAGTCTTCAACGGTCAACTTTTCGATAGGCGACTGCTTTGAAAGCAGATGCATTACGAATTTTCTGACAAAATTTTGTACTAATGCATGATAATAGTGGAAAAATCAAAATAATTGATCACCTTTTTATACTATACATATAGCCGGCAAAGACACGTTGTAAAGCTAGTAAGACATAAAATTTAATAGTTAGGCACAAAAATACAATAAAATTATTTTACTTAGGAAAGCGTAGCTACCACAAAATAAGTTACTGTAGGTATGTAGATAGTAGATACATATATTGCTTTTGTCATATGTAGAATGGTTCAATGAACGAAGAAGTTACAGTTATAAACACGTGATAGTCAAAAATATGTAATTCGGATTTTTAATTATAGGTAAGCTTACTTAGTAAGATTTTAGTACTCTTCGTGTACATACAATTAATTTGCATGTGATCTCAGTGGTCTGGTTTTTTTCTTAGATTTACGAGAGTAACTAATTTGCTATGCGCGGTTTTATTCCAAATGCATCTCACTTTTTATTTCATTAATAGTAGCTGCGGGCTAGGTCTAGGAATTATAGACCAATACCCCTCTTAGAGATCTTCCAATCAAATTCGTAGGGACCCTTATCGTATGGAATAGAAATTTGTATAAAATAAAAGAAGTTTGATAAGGTAGTAAGTAGGTATAGGTTTGCCATCCATAAAACTTTAATTAAAAACCAATAAAATATATTTATAGTTTATAAGAAGATAACATAAAACGAAGTTATAAATAGTTGTCGTTTAATATAACCATGCAGTAATTAGAGTCATGAGCGTGGTAAAGGTAACTAATCTTGTATTAACATGTCTTTCTTTTTCAATAACTTTTGGGTTTTTCGGCTTTCAAGATTACAATCGATTAAGACTAGAAGCTTACAGAAATTTAATAACATCCAGAGCACAAGTTCGAGAAAAAACTATCAGTCAAAAAGTAGATAATTTCAATGAGAGCATAAAAAAAAATTATTCAATGAGATATTTTGAAAACCTTGAATTTTGGAAAGCAGGAGGACCTGTGTATTTATTTATAGGTGGTGAATCAGAAGCGAGTGATTTATTTATACAATCTGGGGTAATACACGAACTAGCAGAAGAAACAAATGGTGCTTTATTTGGATCAGAACACAGATATTATGGAAAAAGTAAACCGTATCAGATATTTAACGCCAGGACTCTCAGATTTCTTACCTCACAGCAAGCTCTTGCTGATCTTGTTAATTTATTAAGTCAAATCAAATCAAAACCCAAATTTCAAGAGTCTAAAGTGGTTGTCGTAGGTGGTTCATATCCCGGGTGTTTATCAAATTGGATGAGATTACTTAACAGTGATTTGGTTGACGCAGCGATTGCAAGTAGTGCTCCAGTGTTAGCAAAAACTGATTTTTTTGAATATTTAGAAGTAGTGGCGGCGGACTATAGGAATTTTGGAACACCAGGATGCTATGATAGAATAAAAAAGAAGTTTGAAACGTTCGACAGGGACTTTCAAACACCAGCTGGCATTGCAAAATTAAAAAAGGAGCAACAAATTTGTAAAAGCGTAGATTTTAGCAAACCTGAAAACAAACAGCTATTTTTCTTTTCGCAAGCAGTTCGTTACATGGCGGTAGTACAATACGCTACTCCTAAAACGATAAGAGATGACTGTGATAATAACGTTCGCTCAAAATTCTCTCACCGTGCATTTAATAACACCTTTTTTGATCGTGTAATGTGGAGGCAAAATGCTTCTTGTTACGACTTCAGTTTCGACGACTATAATGAAGGTTTCAAGAATAATGATGATACTCATGCATGGACTTATCAAACATGTAATGAGTTTGGTTACTTTATGACTACAAATTCCAATAATCAACCTTTTAAGCACATACCCGTAGAATTTTATTATAAAATGTGCTCAGGAATATTTGGAGCAGAATTTGACGGAAAAAGAGTTAGAGATGGTGTTAGGAGGACCAATGCTCAGTATGGTGGTAGAAGACCAAGGGTAACTAAAGTGGTATTTGTTAATGGAAAAATAGATCCATGGTACCCATTAAGTGTTTTAAAAAATCTTTCGGCAACGGTTCCCGCCTATTTGATAGAGAAGTCATCTCATACGCAAGATCTGACTTACGACGTACCTGGAGATCCCAAACAATTGAAACAGACTAGAAAAAATGTCAAGAAATTGATTAAGAAATGGATAGGAATGGATAGCAATGAATAAAATGAGATCAAACAATGTTTAGATTTTAATTAAAAGGTACAGCATAAGTATTGCTTTTAAAAAGGAATTTTATTTGGAATAAAGGTTTAAAATCCACCTCTGGTTTCCTCAATAATCGCATTCTTGATACAAATACGACTAAGACAGGTTATTTTAATTTTATCTAACTGCTAGAGCTTAATGGTGAATTGACTCAAGTCGGAAAACGGCTTAAAGCCGTTTCCTCTCCTGAATTATTGACATTATTGGACACATTACTTCTACTTCCGGTTATCCGATTGTCAAACTAAAGTGACAATTATATTGAAAAGCTCCACTTGTATGTACTGTTCCAGAATATTTACTACTATAGTAGTAGTCCATTGAAATGTTACATGAGCTTTGCATTTATTAGAGGACGCAATTTTATTTTTGGGACATGTGTGGGGGGTCAATAGAAGCTTAACCTCAAGTTTGTGGGGTCGCCACCCTTGTCCCCGGCCGCCATCTTGAAAAGAGGGGGGAAAAAACACTTTTTTCGCAATATCTCGGAAACTATGAGTCTTACAAAAAAATTGTAGAGGCATAATTTGTAGCATATTGTTTAGTCTACAAATATGTATATAACTAAACAAAATTTTTTACAAATAATTAAGAATTTTTTTATATAAATTTTCTTTTTTGCTCTATAACTTTTTTTTTATACATTTTCCAAAAAAAAATACCTCAGACTAATCTTGTAGATGATCTTTTAAGAGAAATTAAAAAAAAAGTCCTCAAAAGATCATCTACAAGATTGGTCTGAGGTATTTTTTTTTGTAAAATATAATAAAAAAACGCCACAGAGCAAAAAAGAAAATTTTCATAATTTTATTTTAAATTTTTTGTTAATAACTTCTTTAATTTTAATTTAGGGCAAAAATTTGAATAAACATATTTGTAGGCAAAACAATTTGCTACAAATTATGACTTCACAATTTTTTTGTAAGACTCATAGTTTCCGAGATATTGGGAAAAAGTGTTTTTACCCCTTTTTAAGATTGCGGCCGGGGGACAAGGGTGGCGACCCCACAAACTTGAGGTTAAGCTTCTATTGACCCCCCACACATGTCCCAAAAATAAAATTGCATCCTCTAAGAAATGCAATATTCGGTCCTTAAATATTTACATTTCAATGGAATATAGCTGACCCGTGCAACTTCTTTTGCGTAACATAAGAGAGAGAGAGAGAGAGAGAGAGATAGAGAGAGGCTAGTATTAATCAATCAATACATATAATAAAATCGTAACAGGTCGCTGTCTGTACATGGAAGATAAATAAGAAAAAATATTATAGGGGGGCTTTATGAACGCAATAGAACCCAAAACAATGATTTTTAGAATTTTTGTCTGTTTGTCTGTATGTCTGTATGTCTGTATATCTGTTTGTCTGTACGGTTGTGCACGCTAATCTCAGTAACCGCTCAACCGATTGCAATGCGGTTTTTTTTATTGTGTTGAGGTTTGCTCCAGTTAACATTTAGCGTTTGTTTTATGTAAATCGGTTTAAAAATGAAAGAGTTATAACTCTTTTAAGAATCAGATATTTTGAAAATTTTAATTGTAGGGCTTTCTTTGAATGTGAGTGAACCTAAACTGGCGTGTTGGCTGTTTTAAAATAGACTTAATCATTAAGCTCTTTTATGATTAAGCAAACAGGGCAGTTTCAGACGCTGCTTGATGACTCTGATGAAGAAATACCTCTCCTTTCATACACCTTATGTGACGTAAACGAAGTTGCGGGCTCAGCTAGTATTTTAATATAATCTTTCACTTCGCGTCGCGTCGCTAATATTCATTACTAGCTGTTGTCCGCGACTTATATAAAATTATATAATAATGCCAAGCCCCTAGGCTAAATAGCGTAATAATATGTTCTTTATGTATTGTACCACTTCTTAATTTCTTCTTTATTTTTAAATATTTTTTTTTGTTTTATACTAATGTATTTAAAAATCTAAATTAATATGTATAAAGTAGTAAATAAAGGAAATAATAATAATAATAACGTTATGATTATTTATTATTGACACGTTTATTCCTGTAGATACGCAGTACAATGAAGAGGCTAGGGTAACTTTGGAATGTGCGATTCGTGAATATAGGTTCATGCCTAATAATTTAAGACCACGTTTACCACGGTTGCCCATGCATAGAAAAAACTTTATGCTCGTGAGTGCTGTTGACTCATTGTTATCTACATATTTAGATAATAGTGGGTCTCTCGGTGATACCCATTCGATTCTGTATTGTGCAGCTATTACGGTTTGCCGTGTAGCAAGAGTTAAAATACCATCACCTGACCTTGTTACGCGGCCAAAGCCTATTGTTCCTGTCTGGCAATCCAGAATCGAACGACGTATCACTGAGGCAAGGGGTCTCATTGGCAAACTAACTTGTTTTAAATTAGGTAACACTCGGCCAAAAGTGATGCGCTTCGTGAAGCGAGCGTTTTCTGGGACTGACATTAGTCCTCAGGAATATAGCGCTCGTGTCACGGAGCGCATTGATTTCTGGAAACAAAAAATCTATGCATGGGCACACCGTATTCGTCGATATAGGAAACGTGTGGACCGATATAACATCAATTGCTCATTCCAAAGAGACCAGAGGTGTGTTTATAGGAATTGGGAGCGACCAGATAAAGGTGTGAGTACTGGTAGCCTACCGGATGCTGACGTAACGAACATGTTTTGGCGCAGCATCTGGTCGGCACCGGTAAATCATACCGAAGGTGACTGGATGTGTGATGTCGAGAAAGCATGTGAAGGCATTGTAGATATGGAACCTGTAAAAATAGACCATTTAGATGTGAGTAATGCAGTCCGTTCGTTATCAAATTGGAAAGCTCCAGGAGCGGACGGACTGCAAAACTTTTGGATGAAATGGTTCCGTAGTTCACATGCTTTTTTGGCATCTCAGTTCCAGGCAGCTATTGACTCTGGCTCGCTGCCAATTTTTATGACAACAGGAGTTACTCACCTGCTTCATAAGACAGGAAGTACCTCGAACCCCAGCAATTATAGGCCGATCACTTGCTTACCATCAGTCTATAAGCTTCTCACATCCATTTTGAGAGACAAAATTGCCAAGCATATTAGCTTTAATACGGTAATAAGTGCCTCTCAGAATGGATGTAGAAGTGGTGGTCGAGGTACTAAAGAACTCCTCCTCATTGATATGGCCATCAGCCAACAGGTTCGCCGCAACCGTAAAGATCTTTCCGTATGTTGGATAGATTATAAGAAAGCGTTCGATTCCGTTCCTCATTCATGGCTTTTGAGGGTGTTGGAGTTGTATAAAGTCGATGCAACTCTATGCACCTTTTTAAAGTCATGCATGAGTCAATGGAGAACTTTTCTTAGCTATCCAGAATATCGAAGGACATGCGGTGATGGTGAACCTGTAAAAATCGAGCGGGGAATATTCCAAGGTGACGGTTTGAGTCCTCTTTGGTTTTGTCTAGCACTGAACCCTTTAAGTACTCTACTTGAGGGTTCAGGGCTAGGATATAAGTTGCGAAGAGGAGGTCAGGTAATATCTCACCTACTTTATATGGATGATTTGAAGCTGTTTGCCACAACGAACTCACAATTGATAGATTTACTAAAGGTTACTGAAAACTTTAGTAATTCTATCAAAATGGAGTTTGGTGTGGACAAATGTGCAGTCATGCATATCAAGCGAGGGAAGATAGTGGAATCAGATGGTATTCAGCTCTCTGATTCTATTCATCTGACGTCACTCCTCGTAACTGATACCTATAAGTACTTGGGTATATCGCAGGCTTTATGCATCAATGAAGCTGACATGAAACATTCATTACGAGAGCGTTTCTTTGGTCGCCTGAAAAAAGTACTAAATAGTCTTTTGTCAGGTGGCAGCAGGGTGCGCGCTTATAATGGATGGGTCATGC
Organism: Miltochrista miniata; assembly: GCA_933228765.1. Classification (NCBI taxonomy): domain Eukaryota; kingdom Metazoa; phylum Arthropoda; class Insecta; order Lepidoptera; family Erebidae; genus Miltochrista; species Miltochrista miniata. The sequence continues at coordinate 32,358,258 of OW121753.1, forward strand.
CGCTTCTGATGTACTCCTTTGGTATACTCAAGTGGACTCAAACCGAATTGGAAGCTTTGGACCGGAGAGTACGTACATTGTTAACGGCATACCGTATGCATCATCTACGTTCATCTCTGATGAGGCTGTACATCCCACGAAGATGTGGAGGACGAGGCTTTTTAAACGCTAAAACCCTTCATAACCGCGAGGTGTACAGCCTTAGACAGTATTTTCTTGATATGAATGTGGATATGCATCGTGATGTAGTTGCGGTGGACGCTGGTCTCACCCCACTTGGTTTGGCTAAAGAGAACTGGCGCAGGCATACAGTGCTTAGCCTCGGTGACCGTCAGAGGGTATGGCAGAGTAAAGAGCTTCACGGTAGGTTCTATCAGGCCTTACATGGGTCTGATGTGGACTTTATAGCTTCCGTGGCCTGGTTACGTTTCGGCGATCTCTTCGGAGAAACCGAAGGTTTTGTCTGTGCAATTGCAGATGAAGTTGTCAAGACGAACAACTATAGGAGGTATATTATGAGGGACGGCACGATCGATATTTGTCGAGCGTGTCACCAACCAGGTGAGTCCCTCAGACATATAGTTTCCGGTTGTCCTCGTCTTGCCAACAGCGAGTACTTGCACAGGCACAATCAAGTAGCCAGGATTATTCACCAACAGCTTGCTCTGAAATACCATCTGGTGGACGCAGAGATTCCGTACTATAAGTATGTTGCTGAGCCAGTTCTTGAAGATGGTCCTATCACATTGTACTGGGACCGGTCTATCATCACAGACAGGACTGTTGTTGCAAACAAACCTGATATAGTGGTGATAGACAGGTCCGAGCGCAAGGTAATGATTGTCGATATCACAATCCCTCATGATGGCAATCTCGTGAAAGCTGAAAAAGATAAGGAAATTAAATATTTGGACTTAGCTCGCGAGATTGTCGACATGTGGGAGGTGGACTCGGCAATCATTGTCCCGATAGTTGTCTCAGTAAACGGACTTATAGCCAAGAGCCTCGACCAACATCTTAAGAGGCTCTCGTTAGGTAGCTGGGTCAAGGGCCAGATGCAGAAAGCAGTACTCCTCGATACGGCACGTATTGTCAGGAGGTTTCTGTCTCTGGAGTCCTAACCACCGGTATCTTGGTCCCTGTATCCGGTGCCGGTGGGTTGCTGTTTTATATATTTTTAAATAGATTTTTATTTTGTATAAATTTATTTAAAAATGTATCAAATATGTGTATTAAATGTTAATAAAGGAAATAATAATAATAAATATGCTTTATTGTACACCATGAAAAACATTATTCTAATAAGAAGATCTTAAAGATTATATGTACAATGGGCGGCCTTATCGCTAAGAGCGATCTCTTCCAGGCAACCTTTGGATGGACAGAGAAAATGGAACTGAAAGAGGCAGTTTACAAGCTATTGTTACAAACATAAACCAATGATAAAAATATACTTATAAACCTACATGTAATACACAATACACATCAATATATACAATTTCGTAAGAACTAGTTTAAATATCCAACCATCATAACAGATACGTTATATCTACCCAATAGGTACATTAAATATAAGTACCTACACACTTACAAAAACACACGCAGTACTAATCCAAGTTAGACAATAAGTGATTCTTTAACATCCTTTTAAATGATACCAATGTCTGTGCTCGTCTTATAGATACAGGCAAAGCATTCCACAGGCGAACCGCTTGTACAGTAAAGGATTTATTCATGAACGTTGTGGAGTGCCTTGGCATTTCGAGTCTCAAATTTTTCGATGACCTTAAAAACCTTGAATGTGTAACATGAAGGAACGTGAAACGTTCTTTGAGATATCGGGGAGTACAAGGATTGAACAGTATACTGTATAATAAAGTTAATATGTGAGTATTCCGTCGAAGGCGAATTGGGAGCCACTCGAGCTTTTTTCTCAATTCTGATACGTGATCATATTTGCGTAGGCCAAATATAAATCTAATACAAACATTTTGAAGACGCTCAAGCCTGTCAAATTGCTCCTGTGAGAGATCAAGATAACTGACATCTGCATAATCAAGGATTGGAAGCAAAAGAGATTGTGCAATCGCAATTTTAGTGGCTGTGGGGAGAAAACTACGCAACCTGCGCAGCGATCCTGCAGATGCAAACACCTTGCGCCCGACCTCCTGCAATTGACGATCCCAGGACAATGTATTATCGATGTGCATTCCCAAGTTTTTCACTGTGTCACATATATCAATAGGAGTACCATTGAAAATTACTTGGGGTAACTGAGTGTAGTCAATACGCGATGTCATCCAAGAGCTCCCTACGATAATAACCTGGGTCTTTGACGGGTTTACTTGAAGTCCATAATTAAGACTCCATTCACATACACTCTCTAAATCTTTATTCATTGTGGCGATTGCTTCCGGTAATTGAGTTAATGGTGCTTGTGTGTAAATTTGTAAGTCATCTGCGTATAGGTGGTAGGAGGAAACTAATTTTTGGGAGATTGAATTTATAAATATAGCAAAGAGTAAAGGAGATAAAACGCCACCCTGCGGAACACCAGCTGTAATATTACACCAAGAAGAAAGGGAGTCTTCTACGCGTATACGCTGCTGGCGGCCAAACAGGTAACTTCGAAACCAGTCAATTACTGTAGGAGATATATTAATGGAGCAGAGTATGCCTATTAGGATGTCAAAATCAACTGTGTTGAACGCATTACTAAAATCAAGCAGGGACAACACCGTGAGTCTGCCGTTCTCCATTCCTGTTCTGATGTCGTCCGTAACATTGAGTAGGGCTGTCACAGTACTATGTCCAGGACGGAAACCAGACTGAAAAGGATTTAGCAAGGAATTTGAACAGAGGAAGGTATTAAGTTGGTTATAAACAAGACGCTCTAGAACTTTAGAGAGGAAAGGTAGTATTGATATAGGGCGATAGTGGGAAAAGGATGAAGGGTTACCTTTTTTTGGCAATGGAATAATTTGAGCTTCTTTCCAAGCAGTTGGAAAGAGACTCCTTGTAATAGAGAAATTTAAAATATGTGTCATGATAGGAAGGATTTGATCAATAATAGGAACGATCATGTTGCGGCTTATACAGTCATTTCCAACCGCGTTTGAAGTAATAGACATTATGCTCCTCTTAACATCACTATCAGTTAATGATTCAAAGAAAAAACGCGGATAGTTAGGAGTTGGAAGTGATGAAAGATACTGCAGTGTATTTGTCTTAATGGTCCCTCCAAAGCTGGACGAAGATGAAAAATGCACATTAAGTGCTTCGAGGTCAATAGTCTTTGGAACGATATTTTCTTTGGGCCTTCCAACTCCTATGTTTCTTAGAAATTTCCATACTTTAGATGGATCACCGTTATCGATTGATGCATGAATATAATGGCGCTGTGCATTTCTACACACCTTATTGCAGTGATTACGTAAAGCGACATATCTTTCTAAATTGCTTGCACTAGTTCGACACTTGTATTTGCATTTGGCCGCAGCCTTCCTTGCCATTATATCCTTAATGGCATCAGTGAGCCAAGGAGCAGGCTGATGTTTTATTTTAACTGCTCGAATTGGAGCATGGGTATCAAAAAGTTGTACTATATTGGTATTAAATATGTTAATTTTTTCATCAATAGACTCTGATGTAAGTAAATAATTCCAATCAATTTTAGCAGCATCTTCACGAAGATAATCAAGGTTCATACCACTAAAATTGCGCTGCCAGAGGATTTTACATCTCGCCTTAGGAGGACGGAGTTTATAGGATAGGAAAAGTAGGTCATGGCAAGAAAAAGCGTCAGCATTACATTGACCATGTCTAATGACATGCTGCTGAGATGACACTAGGATAAGGTCTAAAAGGGATGGTTTGCAGTCAGGAAAGTGATGTGTAGTATTTAGGGGAAGAATTGAAAGATTGCAAGATTGAATTAAACGCCGCAAAGAAGAAGCGCGAGCAAGAGAGCGAGGATCGTTTTTTACAAGGCAGGTATTGAAATCTCCCAGTATGATTGTGTGACTGTAAGAGGGGATTAAATTTTCTAAAAGACCTTCAAAAGAGGAGAAATAGTTAATGCTCATTGATGAGCTGTAATACACACCTAGTAACACTTTGGTATGGTTGAGTTCCAATTCAACAAAGAGATGCTCGCCGGCATTCGAAGGTGGTGGTTGTGCTGATACATCAATGATGCGGAAAGGAATTTGCGAACGGAGATAAATTGCAACACCGCCACCAACCTCGTCAGTCCCACGGTCATTTCTTATCAATTGGAAACCAGGAAGTGAGTAAGAGAGAGAAGAATGGAATGCCCTAAACCAGGTTTCAGAAACAAGAATCGCATGGATATTCTTACAGTCAAAAGAAGCCAGCATCTCAGGATAATGGGCGTGAATACTCTGGGCATTGAAATGGACTACATTAAAATTTTCAGGTTCATCGGAAAAACTATACTTCAGCGTATCAGCGAGTGACTGTACTCTGTTTACGCTCTGGTTTAAATCAATATCGAGACTAGATGCCGTGTGAAAGCTGTCATCATCACTATCATCATAATCTGTCATAGATCACTTGTGAACTATTTAAATAAAAATCTAATAGCATAAAAGAAAAAAAAAACAAAATAACTATATCTACTAAAACAGTTAAATTACAACAATATCAAGCTATATGTCCATCCACCCGCCAGTCGAGTGTCCGAGTTATAAAAAGAAAAGTTGGTACCACATTGTATCAAACAAGAAAAAGGAACTACTTTATGTTAAACGATTAGAAGTAATACGAAGAACGGAACGTATTGAGTGACCCATCAACAATAAATCAGTGACACAATCTGACTTTGACAATTATATTATGACCTATCTACCCTAAGTATTGAACCTTTATTATTATTATAGGTAGCTATATTATTTACGTATTCATATTGTTAACTAACTTGTTTCCTTTCCCAACTGTCAAAATAATGTCTGTGATTCATGCAAATATTTCAAAAAAGATACTAACTTGTTTCAATATCAGATTAAAAGTAATTTTAATTAAAATTTAAACATAAATTAATATAAGTATCGGCCAAATTAAATTTATAAATATGAAAAAAGTTGGCTGTATGAAGCGCACTGCCATAGTCTCTGCTTAGGTAGGTAAATATTCCATTTGCCGCCATTTTGGACAATTCAGGTTTATTGTGTTTTTATTATTTTATTAAATTGCTTAATTTTTTCGCAACTGTATTAAAAATAGTTGTTCAATACAACGTGTGGGATTGTTATTTCAACTCGTTCCGACTGTCCACCCTCGCCTTCGGCTCGGGTCAACATCTGTCGAAACTCGTCGTAATAACAGAAATCCCACACTTGTATCGAAAACTACTATTTTGTGTTACCATAATAAGTTTTTGTTTTTCCCATGTACACCAACCTTAAGTCGACACTTATAATTTTTAACCCCCGACGGAAACCCGGACGGGGTGTTATAAGTTTGACTTGTGTGTGGGTGAGTGTGTGTGTGTGTAAGTCTGTCTGTGGCATCGTAGCTCCCAAACGGATGAACCGATTTTGATTCTGTTTCTTTTGTTTGAAAGATGGGTTAGGGGAGAGTGTTCTTAGCTATGTTTTATAAAAACCGGTTAAGCCATTTAAAAGATATGAGGGGTGAAAGTGGGGATGAAAAATTAAATTTGTTCAAATATACACGTGTTGGGTATCAAATGAAAGGTCATAACTAAATCGGTTAAGCCATTCGTAAGTTATGAAGAGTGGAATGTATTTCTAATTCTGTAACCACACTCCGCGCAATTCGCATTAGTTCTGAATAATTGTTGATAGACTATACGTATGTTGATATTAAAAAACCCCTATAGAAAGCATGAAATAAAAAATTAAATTAAAAATTTAAAAAACCCCCGACTCACAAAAAAAGAACATTAAAAAAACCTGTAAAAAAATAACTATTATATTATGACCTATCTACCCTAAGTATTGAACCTTTGGGGTGCTAGGTCGGGAAACCTCCTAGTGAGCTTGGTCCGGTTTTCTATCCCTTCGGGCTATATGCCCGAGGGGAGTGGCAACTGGACTAAGACGGTGCACCTTGGAACGTCGGCTAATGGGTGCGGTGTGCAGCCCTCATTAGTCGATGTACCGATATCCCGGCAAGCTGACCCCATGGCGAGGGGGTCGCAGTTCGGTGGGCCTGCTAGGCCCACGGTGTTGCGTTGCATACGCAGCGCAACACACCGTGGCGAACGCCCCAATGCTCCCGGCTTTGTGGCCGGTAGATGCATTGGGACCGTTTTCGGCCGTCATTTGACGGAATTGCTTGGTTGTGTGTTGCTGTCGGCCGCGATTAACAGCGCGGCCGGTGGCAGCAGTGCTTGGCTGCCATCGCTCTGCCACATTTGTGGCAAGGCGATGGCGGCAAAGTGAGAGGCACTGCACGGGGGGGCGGGAGTTAGGGTAGATGCTTCCGCCCTATCGTGCAGTTCGGGGGCGCCGCGGTAAGGAGTCACTGCGCGCCCCTGATTATTTCTTGACCGTGGGCGTAAGGTCGGGGGACCCCGCCCACCAACGGTCACATGGCGGTGGGCACCTTCCCCGTGTTCCGGGGGTGCCCATTAGCGCACGCCTGCGCCAGCCGCTCTCTGTCTCCTCAATTACAGAGGGGCGCTCGAGAGCGGTGCAGGCGTGGTCATTTCAGCTCCTTAGGGAGCTTTGGGGAATCTGGCTCCCCCGAGGAGAGCCCCGAATTAACGGGGCGCCCCTAGCCGGGTCGACGTGAATAATCTTTTGATATCCCTCGGCCCGGCTAAAGGGTGAGGAGGAACACCGCGGGGTTTAGTGGGTAGGACGGTCCATTCCGGACCGGGCCGGGAGTCCCACACACCATCCCAGCTGCCCCCGAAGCTGGGATGAAGGCGCGTAAATGCGTTCCCCGCGTAAACAAAAAAAAAAAAAAAAAAAAAAAGTATTGAACCTTTATTATTATTATAGGTAGCTACCTATATTATTTAAGTATTCATATTGTCTACTAACAGTTTGTCTCGTCGGGGACCGCTCACCTAATCATAACCTAATCGTGCGTCTGTCTCTATTTAGGCATAGAGCGGAAATGCTTGTAAATAAATATCGTGAAGTGGTCACCCATGCGGCTTGTTAATGTTACTTACAACAGTGATCGTCTACAGAACATTAAGTCCGCGGGGCCACGAACGCTCCCTCCAGTTTTACTTTAGTATAAAAATAATAGGAAGAGAGTAATTGAATTGTATCGTATTGTCAAATGTTGTATGTCAGTATTTAAACATAACCCATTGATAGTAGCTGCGAGTCTCCTCCTCTGATGGAATCCTATACTCAAATTAGAGATCTTTCAGTCGAATTTATAGTGATTAAAACCATTTATCGTACGGAATCAGAAAATGTAATTTCGGTGTGGTGGTAAGTCTACTTGTGGGTTGGTAGATATAAAAGTTTAATCTAAAACACTATTTCTTTTTATAGTGCAAGAAGATAGCGCTCGAAGTTATAAATTGCAATGTAATGTAAAGTAGGGTACATTAGAGCCATGAGCGTAATAAAGGTTACACTGTTTCTAGCATGGCTTTATTTTTCAGTAACTTTTGGCTTTCTCGACTTTCAGGATTATAATAGATTATGGTTAAAAGCTCCAAGGAACATAACATCAACCGGACAGGAAATTCACGCAAAAACTATCACGCAGCAATTAGATCATTACAACGTGAGTGATACACAAACATTTTCAATGAGATATTTTGAAAGTCTTGAATTTTGGAAAGAAGGCGGACCTGTTTATTTATTTATTCATAAATGGTGAATCACCAGCAGATGATATATATTTACAGACCGGAGTTATATACGAACTAGCAGAAGAAACAATTGGTGCTCTATTTTTATCAGAACACAGATATTATGGAAAAAGTAAACCGTTTGAAAATTTCAATGCCAAAAATTTTAGATTCCTTACTTCTCAGCAAGCTCTTGCAGATATTGCTAATTTATTGACACATATCAAATCAAAACCCAAATTTCAAAAGTCCAAAGTAGTTGTTGTAGGTGGTTCATATCCCGGAAATTTGGCAGCATGGTTGAGATTATTTTACAGTGATTTGGTTGACGCAGCGATTGCAAGTAGCGCTCCAGTGTTAGCAAGACCCGAATTCCCTGAATATCTAGAAGTAGTGGCTGAGAATTATAGGAAGTTTGGGACACCGGGCTGTTATGAAAAAATAAAAAAAAGTTTGAAAATTTTGACTTGGACTTTCAAACACAAGCTGGCAGGGAAAAACTAAAAAAAGAAAACCATTTTTGTAGTTCCGTAGATCTGAGCAAGGCTGAAAATAAACAGTTATTTTTCTTCTCGAAAACAATTCCTTACATGAAATTAGTACAATATGGTACTCCTCAAAAGATAAAGGACGACTGTGATGATAGCCATCGCACAAGATTTGTTCACAATGAATTTAATGACTTATTTTTTGAACGTGAAATGTGGAGACAAAAAAAGAAATGTTACCTCTATAACTTCTACGGCTTTGTTAAATCTATAAAGAAGTATGATAAAAGTCATGCGTGGACTTATCAAATTTGTACTGAATTTGGTGACTTTCAGACTACAAGTTCTAATAATCAGCCTTTTATACACATACCTGTTGAATTTTATTATAAAATGTGCTCAGAAGTATTTGGAGCGGAGTTTGACGGAAAAAGAGTTAGGGATGGTGTTAGAAGGACCAATGCTCAGTATGGTGGTAGAAGACCTAGCGTTACTAAAGTGGTATTTGTTAATGGAAAAATAGATCCATGGTATCCATTGGGTGTTTTACAAAGTCTTTCGGCAACTGCTCCCGCTTATTTGATAGATAAGTCAGCACATACGCAAGATCTGTTTTCTGACACACCTGGAGATCCTAAAATGTTGAAAGATACTAGAAAAATAGTTAAGAAATTGATTAAGAAATGGATAGGCATGGAAAAGACAGGTAATAGAAGATCGATGATTAAATTTGAAAAAAAAAATCACACATGTTAAATTTTTATTTTGTTATTATATTAGGAATATAATTTGATTTGCCAGTTTATTACAGTTTTACCAGTTTATTACAATAAAACTTGAAACTTAACATATTATTATACTTAAACTAGCTGACCCTCGCAACTTCGTTTACGTCACTTAAGGTCTATGAAAGGAGCGGTATTTCTTATCATCGGGCTCCTACTCCTATGCGCCTGTGAAACTGCCCTGTTTGCTTTATCATAAAAGATCTTAAAGATTCAGTCTATTGTAAAACAATTTTACACAGTCCCTAAAGTCCCTAAACTTTAGGGACTGTTTTACACAAGTTTCAATATTAAGGGTTTTGTAGTTCAGAAATTAGAGACATCTAACTGTCGCTAAACCTATAATTAAAGTGTTTCAAATGTAAGGGTCATTCAAAACTGGCGTGTTTGCTTAGTCATAAAAGAACTTGAATATTAAGGGCATTGTAAAATTGTTTTACAATAGACTGAATCTTTAAGATCTTTTATGATAAAGCAAACAGGGCAGTTTCACAGGCGCATAGGAGTAGGAGTCCGATGATAAGAAATACCGCTCCTTTCATAGACCTTATGTGACGTAAACGAAGTTGCGAGGGTCAGCTAGTTTAAGTATAATAATATGTTAAGTTTCAAGTTTTATTGTAATAAACTGGTAAAACTGTAATAAACTGGCAAATCAAATTATATTCCTAATATAACAACAAAATAAAAATTTAACATGTGTAATTTTTTTTTCAAATTTAATCATCGATCTTCTATTACCTGTCTTTTCCATGCCTATCCATTTCTTAATCAATTTCTTAACTATTTTTCTAGTATCTTTCAACATTTTAGGATCTCCAGGTGTGTCAGAAAACAGATCTTGCCTTTCCAACATTTTAAAAATATTTGAAATCGGACCACGCGTTAAGAAATTACAACTGAAAAACCATTTTGTCTTTTATCCCCTCTCCTGCGGGAACCGGGCAAAATATCGGGATCAACTGTATCCTAGAACCTTCCTCGGACTATAAGTTCAGAACGTACCAAGTATCATTTAAATTGGTTCAGTAGTTTCGGCGTGATACTTATTCGGGATACAGACAGACAGACAGACAGACTGTCATGAAAATTTTAAATTACCTTTTCGGCTTCAGTATCGATTAGAGAACGATCTACAATTAAAATTTTCAAAATATCTGCCATGTACAGACTCTCAACCCTCTACAGTTTTATTACATGTATAGACTAGCTGACCCTCGCAACTTCGTTTACGTCACATAATGTGCACGAAAGAAGAGGTAATTTTTCATCAAACTCGTCATGCACCGTGTGAAACGGCCCTGTTTGCTTTAGAAGATTAAAGGTCAAAGCCCACTTTAACGACTCCGCTCCCACCCGGTAAAAACAATATAATTCAAATATAGGCTTTAAATATTGCTCTTTAGATATATTTTACATTGCCATCATCAATTAGCAGACAGCTCGCTGTCAGCGAGCTTACCGCCGTCAGACTGCTCGGGAGTGGACGCCTCGCTGGCCGTGCGTTGTAGACGAGCGGTCGGCGCGGTGCCCGCGCGCTCACTGCTAGCAGTTGCCTCACCGGCTCGCTACTACGAGTTGCTTTAATAGAAACCGATCGCGAACTATGTCTATTGCGAAAAGCGACAGCGGTCGGCGGGTGGACAGCTGGCCGTCTGCTAGCTGTCGCCGCGTGGACTGCTGGGTGCGTGCTAGCTGTCACCGCGTAGACTGCGAGCAGTGGTCTTCTTTTAGGGCAGTGTTGGGTGGGAGCGGTGTTGAAGCGGAGTCGTTTAAGTGGGCTTTGACTTTTAGGCTATTCTAAAACAATTCAGTTACGCCTTCGGAACGGACTGAATTATTTTACAAGAGCCTAAATAATTAAGCTCTTTTATGGTTTAGCCAACACGCCCGTTTAGATTTACCCTCTCATTCAAAAGAACCCTTGAATTCTAGGTTTGGCGAAAGTTAAGATGCCTCTAATTTCTGAACTACAAACCCTTAAAACTTAAGTCAAAAAATCCTTAAAGTACTCCCTTTCCAATACTAAAACAATATTTGAAATCGCATCACGCGTTGAGAAATTACAACTGAAAAACCATTTTATATTTCATCCCCTCTCCCGCAAGAACCGCGCAAAACTTCGGGATCAAAAGTATCCTAGAACCTTCCTCGGACTATAACCTCGAAATGTACCAAGTATCATTCAAATCGGTTCAGTAGTTTCGGCGTAATACTTATTCGGGATACAGACAGACAGACAGGCAGACAGGCAGACAGGCAGACATGAAAAGTTTAAATTACATTTTCAGCTTCAGTATCGATTAGAGTACGCCCTCCAATAAACATTTTCAAAATATATTCCATGTACAGACTCTCGACCCTCTACAGTTTTATTATATGTATAGATTATAAAGTGGGCGAGTTGTTTGATGCACTTCAGAGGTTTAAATTGAAACAAACCGATCAAAGGTTCAAAGCGGCGGGCGTTACAGACGACTTATGAAAGTGAACCGTTAAGGTTATAAAAATAATTAGCAACTTAGTGACAGAGGGTGTGTCCAGTGGCTCGATAGGCGGTCTCTTAGCGGCGGAACTTTCTTCTGGATGCATTATTAAAATGTTCTGGTGCGAGTGGAAGTGCATATGCAAGTTTCCGCGGAGGGTAATAATAATATATACTTTATTCACTAAACTTTACAAGGAAGTAATTACAATACAGGAAATGCACGCTTAGGAGTTACAATAAAAGTGTGTGATGGCATTTTTTGACAGATACACTGGCCTGGAAACCGAAGGAAAGGGCTCTATAACATGTGCGGGAGTGAGCAACGGAAATAAGAAGAAAACCAGTGGTAATAATACAAAGGCTTCATACAGGGATAACACCCGAACCCTCGTACATACATGTCACTTACGCACGCTGAAAGGGATCGGTATTTTCAGGAAGCTGGCCAGAATGGCCTGGATAGGCTGGTTGTTACTCCCCGATGTGATCCGGAGGAACTATGATGCAGCGGTGGAGTCGACGACGATAATAAACTAAATCTATATCTATACTTATAAAAAAACTGTAGAGGGTCGAGAGTCTGTACATGGAAGATATTTTGAAAATTTTAATTGGAGGGCGTTCTCTAATCGATACTGAAGCCGAAAATGTAATTTAAAATTTTCATGTCTGTCTGTCTGTCTGTCTGTCTGTCTGTCTGTCTGTCTGTATCCCGAATAAGTATCACACCGAAACTACTGAATCGATTCGAATGAAACTTGGTATAATCAGAGCCTATAATCCGAGGAAGGTTCTAGGATACTTTTGATCCCGATATTTTGTGCGGTTCCTTTGGGAGAGGGGATGAAAGAGAAAATTATTTTTTAGTTGTAACTTCTCAATGCGTGGTCCGATTCCAAATTTTTGTTCAATGTTATAAAGGGAGTATTTTAAGGATTGTTTCACACAAGTTTCAATGTTGAGGGTTTTGCAGTTCAGGAATTAGAGACATCTCAACTTTCGCAAAACCTAGAATTCAAGGATGCCTTTATATCTAAACTGGCGTGTTGGCTTAATCATAAAAGAGCTTGATTATATTCTCTATTATATTCTAGTTCTAAAACAATTCAGTCCACGCCTTCGGCGCGGACTGAATTATTAGGCTTAGTCTTTAAGCTCTTTTATGATTAAGCAAACAGGGCAGTTTTATACGCTCCCATGAGTCTGTTGAAAAAATACCTGTGCTTTCATACACCTTATGTGGCGTAAACGATGTTGCGAGGGTCAGCTAGTATAATATAAAATAAATAAATGGTTTAAAAAACCCTAGAAAACACGCTTTTATAAATGCACGTACAAACGAAAAATAAATTATAAATAATATAATATATAGCCAAGGAAGTTGTGGCAGCTGTTGGCTCCTTCCGAAGTGGTTCTGCTGGTGGCCTCGACGGCTTGCTCCTCAGCATTTGAAGGATCTTTTGAGTCCCGCCGCCGGGGAGGCTGGCGAAGCGCTCCTGAAGGAGCTAACAGGTTTGGCTAATCTTATGTTATCCGGCAATGTGGACGAAGCCATTATAGATATTCTGTATGGAGCCAATCTATGCGCTTTACGCAAGAAAGATGGTGGCATTCGTCCCATTGCCGTCGGTTGCACTTTCAGACGTATGGTAGCCAAAATTTGCTGCCAGTTTTATAAAGAAGAACTGGCTAGAGGTTTTCAACCCCTTCAGGTCGGTTTTGGATCGAAAGGGGGTTGTGAGGCTGCCATACATGCCCTGTCTACTTACCTTGGCTGCGGTAAAGTAGAGGTCGTTCTTAAGGTTGACTTGAAGAATGCCTTTAATTCAGTAAACAGGGACACTTTGTTGACACAAGCCAAATTGGAAACACCCAAAATTTTCCGTTTTCTTTGGCAATGTTACCGACATCCATCAAAATTATTATATAAGGACAACATCTTAGATTCTGCAGTGGGTTGTCAACAAGGTGACCCCCTTGGGCCACTCATTTTCAGTTTATCAATTCATCCAATAATTAGCCAACTAAATTCAAAATTCAACGTCTGGTATCTAGATGACGGCACTTTAGGAGGGGATGTAGATACAGTTTTCACAGATTTGGCTTTATTAAAAGATAAATTTGAATCTATTGGTTTAGAACTCAATTCTTCAAAGTGTGAAATTTTTGTTAATGATAACATGGACAGTGTTTCCACATTAGCAAAATTTAATGTTTTGGCTCCAAATTTAAAAATTACTCAAAAAAGTTCTCTTCGCCTCCTAGGGTCTCCTATTCTAGAAGATGCCTATGAATCTTTCATTGAGGAAAAAATTCAAAATTTTTGTGATGTTTCGGACCGACTTCTTCAAATTAATATGCATTCGGCTTTTACAATCATTCGGTATTGCCTTTTTGTCCCAAAATTAACTCATGCTCTCCGTTCATCTCAATTTTTTAAACATTCGACACTTTTGGAAAAATTGGACAAAATTATTCATACCACCCTTTGCAAAATTTTAAATGCAGATTTGGACGACCGGGCGTGGCTCCAAGCGTCTTTACCGATACGTTTGGGCGGCCTCGGCGTTCGAAAAATTTCGGATATAAGTTTACCAGCATTTTTGTCTTCAGTCCATGGCACTGATGAATTGACCAGGAAAATTCTAATTCCTACACTGGTTAATTCTGAAGTGCCAGGCAAGATTGAAGCCATAAATGCTTGGAAAATGATTTGCCCAAGTACTGTTTTGCCAACCAAACCATGCTCCCAGAGACTTTGGGATAGGCCGCTCTGCAACGAGGTTAGGAAACATTTATTGAATACGTTTTCGAATGTTGCAGATCGTGCTCGCCTATTGGCTGTGGGAGAATGGGAATCTGGTGTCTGGCTTCAGGCTCTTCCGTCGCCCAACATAGGCACTATGTTGGACGACACAACATTCAGAGTTGCTACCTGTCTTCGTTTAGGTGCTCCTTGCGTTTCTCCGCATAGTTGTCAATGCGGTGAAGCAGTCAACAACCTTGGGCATCACGGTCTATCATGCAGCAGGAGTGCAGGTCGCAGACCTCGTCATGCGTATCTTAACGACATCATCCGCCGGGCTCTTGTCACCGCCGGTGTTCCAGCCGTTCTAGAACCTAACGGTTTGGCTCGTGACGATGGCAAGAGGCCGGACGGTATGTCTTTGGTGCCATGGAAGATGGGAAGGCCTTTAGTTTGGGACGCAACCTGTGTGGACACCCTAGCTCCTTCTCATCTTCCAAGCACGGCGGGCTGCGCCTGTTCTGCTGCTGCATCTGCCGAGACTCTCAAACGGCGCAAATATAATAATTTAATAGGTAATTATATATTTGAGCCGTTTGGGGTCGAGACATTGGGCTCGTGGGGCCCAAGTGCTCGTGCGCTTTACAGGGAGATCGCAAAGCGTTTAGTTGACTCTTCTCGTGACCATAGGGCTGGCCTCTTTCTCGCTCAAAGAATTAGTATCGCAATTCAACGTGGGAATGCGGCCAGCCTTATGGGAACTTTACCGGTTGACATCGATGGGGAGGAATTCTTTGACACCTGAGCGAGGCATTGTCAGTCTTGTCACTACCCTCCCATCTGTTTTTGTTGTTTATTTTCTTTGTTTTTTTTTCTGTATATAACTGTAGAATATAAGTAATTTTAAATTTTTCATTTTGTAAATATACCTATTATTATAATTCAGTAATTAAAGTGCTACAATTATGCCAAAAAAAAAAAAAAAAAAAAAAAAAAATATATATATATATAATATAATAAATATTCACGGACATTTCACACAACGCTATCTGATCCCAAAGTAAGCTAGGAATAACCTGCTTGTGTTATGGGTATCAAACCACGGATATTAATACTTATATACTTTTAAATACATACATATTATACATAGAAACACCCAGACTCTTGAGACAAACATTTATGGGTCACAAAAATATTTCTCTCCGGTGGGAATCGAACCCACGACCTCCAGCGCCGCAAGCGGTATCACTACCGACTGCGCCACAGAGGCAGTCGAATTATGGATCCTTCAAGTTGCCTCTATTTCGGGGCTGAAGTGTAAACTATGTGCTTTTAAGTATAATATTTGATTGTAAAAGCGTGGGGCGCTGGAACAGGAAAGACTTTCCTGGCGGAAGCTGCATAATTTCTTGTCAGATTACGGATAAGGTCACATTTATCACATTTGACTGCCTCTGTGGCGCAGTCGGTAGTGATACCGCTTGCGGCGCTGGAGGTAGTGGGTTCGATTCCCACAGTAGATAAATATTTGTGTGACCCATAAATGTTTGTCTCAAGAGTCTGGGTGTTTCTATGTATAATATGTATGTATTTAAAAGTATATAAGTATTAATATCCGTGGTCTGATACCCATAACACAAGCAGGTTATTCCTAGCTTACTTTGGGATCAGATAGCGTTGTGTGAAATGTCCGTGAATATTCAATATTTATTAATGAATTATTATTATGTCTCTCTTTCACACGGGTATCTTCTTTTTTTTTTCTTACGAAGACACCCGGACTTTTGGTAGGCTTACATGGGGACACTGGTCCAACATGCAGAGGCCCTTTGAGACTTTTAATCTAAAGGGAAATGGGACTCCCACTGCAAACAATCCACATCCGCCTTATGTAGAAGAACGATAATGGACCATCTGCAATGGGAGCTAACTATTGTAAAATATGCTAACTACGTAATGGGCTATTGTGATGGGTGTTAGATGGTCTGGTTATCTTAGGCTATGTATGAAGACGGTGTCTGCCATTTCAATATACCTATTATTATATTAAAACTTTGGCAGACGGTGACTCGCCAACTCTCTAGATGGGCCCCCTATACAATCGCCATAGGCCCGTAGGCCTGTAAGGCGACAGAGGGCAACACCGGTGTGAGCGGCTAGGGGTGTCGAGCGGTGCGGCGCCGGTTTCGCCATCGCGGGTCAGACCCGGAGCGGGTTTCCCCGTAGTTATGCCCTTGAAAATGACACTTCCACCCCCGAGCATATAGCTCTGGCTTCCTCCCTCTGACCGGCCAATTAAGGCAAGCCAGAGTTGAGATTTGCTGCACTTCCGGGAGTATCACATGGTCTCCCATTAGCCCATTAAATGCTAACTAGTGACAAAGCACAACACAACTCTGAGGAATCGGGACCGATGTGTAGCCACGCACATTCAGCTCGCCACAAGCTGCCCTGCGGATGTGTGCTTTTCTATAACATTGTGAGACATTTTTTTTGTTGATCTCAAAAAGAAGATGATTCAAAAAGCAAACCTAATATGCCCTCATAGGGTTGCGTTAATCCCATGAAAAGATAACGACTGTTCACGAGGGGTATTATTATTATTATTTATTTATAAAAGCGTGTTTTTCTCGTGTTTTTAAACTATTAATTTACACTGTCACGCTTTTATAAATCTACTAGCTTTACAATTAATAATATCATTTTAAATTTTGGAAATGTATTAACGATGATTGGCTTTAATTATTGAAATGTTTGCCATAGGTACTTGAAAAGTAAAGTAGTTAATCACGCCTACGCATTTTCAACACCCACTTTTGCCAGTTTTTCGTGACGCCCGCGTAATAGGAGCAAACCTATTACCGTGACGGATCTCAATTAGAAAATTAATAGGTAGGTCCTTAAAGTTTCGGCATTCCGAGATATTCAGTACAATATGTAGTAATCATGTAATAAGAATACAAAACGCATATAACTCCAAGCGGGTTATCAAATGTAACCAAAGATATCTCGTTCTCGAACAAGAACTCTACATTTTGCTACTGTTAACGTATTCCCCTCATGTATCTACTTAATTGCCTGAAAGAAGAGGCTCATGCAGCTTTCGTCAGGATTTTTATTATATCAGGATTAGTATTAATAGGAATTTGCTTACAAAAGAGTCTTTCTAGGTGCAACGCCCCACGCTTTTACAATCAAATATTATAATTAAAAGCACATAGTTTACACTTCAGCCCCGAAATAGAGGCAACTTGAAGGATCCATAATTTATTTTTCGATTTTACGTGCATTTATAAAAGCGTGTTTTCTAGGGTTTTTTAAACCATTTATTTATTTTATTCTTTTTAGTCACAACATTTACACCTTTACTAGCTGTTCCCTGCAGCTTCATCCGCGTAGAAGTCGTTATCGCGTAAAATCATTACCCTCCTTTTGCGCAGTCAGTTAAAGAGTAGCCTATGTACTTCCCATGAACTCAAACTATCTTTATACCAAATTTCATTCAAATCGGTTCAGTGACTTAGGCGTGAAAACGTAACAGACAGACAGAGTTACTTTCGCATTTATAATATTAGTAGGGATTAATGTATTACATGGTGTTTTGTCTGAGTTCGACTAATGTGAAAATATTTCATTATTATTCTAATACATAGATATAAATTTTATGCAGGTACCTATGTCAATATTTACACTCAATATTAACTTCAATGTATAATAGGTTTGTTATAACCTTAAACCCTAATCGTGGTCAAAGTTCATTACAAGACTTTGCTAACAAATCCAAACACAGCTATGATACGATGTTCAATCATGAAGTTACAGTTCATTTCTTACGACTTCATCATCAGATCAGTTTGACAGTACCTACCATATTATTGTATTGTTATCAGAACTACAAACATCTGCCAATTTTCATGATGCTACGATCCTTGGAAGATGGTTAAATTAGTTACCTGAGATTCCATTGCACAGTTTTACAAGTCAATTAAAAAAAGGTTTGTTATAACCTTGAAACCTAAGCGGGGTCAAAGTTCATTACAAGACTTTTCTGACGAATCTAAAAACAGATATAATACGATATTTCATCATGAAGTTCCAGTGCATATCTTCCGGCTCCATCATCAGATCAGTTCGACAGTACCATATTATTGTATTGTCATCAGAACTACATACAGCTGCCAATTTTCATGACGCTACGATCCTTGGAAGCTAGTTTAATTAGCTACCTTAGATTCCATTTTTCCATCGAAATTTCAGTGCCTATCTTCCGGCTCCATCATCATATCAGTTCGACAGTACTATATTAATGTATTGTCATCAGAACTACATATAGCTGCTAATTTTCATGACGCTACGATCCTTGGAAGATGGTTAAATTAGTTTCCTTAGATTCCATTACATTGTTAGTTACATACACGACGACCTAATAAAAGCGTATAAATAAAAGGCACACATTTTAGACATGTCAGCAAGAGTCTCGGGTTTTCAGTGTATATAGTACAATAAGTATGTAGTTTATCTACGACTAGGACTATTTCGCAACCCTGACTCTAACAACCTGCTTGGGATGACTAGGAACTCACCACAAATTGATCATAGATGACCTTCAATAACAATGGGTAGATTCTTAGAATAAATTTACCTTAGCACACATAATTTATTAAGCGTGATCATTTCTGTTCGATAAATTACTACTAAGACTCAAATCATCTGATTAAGAATAGAATAAAATCGTTGCGAATGTGTATTGTAGTTAAACACTGTATGATGCATAAATTACATTATTTGCTACAGCCTGTATGTTATATCGGCGGATGTCTTATGTGTTGTAAATGTCGTTGAACCTTATTTTATTGCCTGCTGAATATAACGTTATGTATAAAGGATACATTAATATTTTATTTATCACTAGCGAACACGCGATTTTACGTGGGAATACTGTAATTGTTTATTTTTTTAAATTTAGCTCGCCAAATTGACATCGTCACCAGCCTGATGGTAAGCCGTTGGGGCCAGTCTCACAGTCCTTAAGACTTTCGACAGTTGTCCTCAAGTTGGCGGCCCTGTGATGTGCCTCTTCACGCTCCTCTTGAAGAACCCGGGATTGTAAGATGAGGAAAAAACGTGTGCGGGCAGGTCGTTCCATGTTTTATAGTTTCATAAGATCGTTCCTCTGTCGAAACAGAGGAACGATCTTTTGAAACGTTCAGTTCTAGAGTAAATTCTCTCCACTGTGTATGAGTGGCATCTCTGCCCAGCACGCGCAGTGATCCGTCAGGATAGCACAGCGGCGGCAGGGAGGGCTTGCAAACATATCCTTAATAAATAATAAAATAATTAGCCTATGTCTTTCCAACAGTGAAAGAATTTTTCAAATCCGTTCGTAGTTTCGGAGTCTATGCGTTCAAACAAACAATCAAATCTTTCCTCTTTATAATAGAATGAGAATATCTATAAGGCATAAACCCTGAGGAACCCCCGAAGAAACCACAAGAACCATGACAATGATTCGTAGATATATGTGGCAAACTGCCGCATATTCCAAAAAGGCATCGTATTCCAAAAGGCTGTGTGTGCAACGTTAACTTGACCAGCAGTCGTCAATTAGAATTAAACTTTCAGAACCTGTCATGTTATGGTAAGAATACTCTGGATCGTGCACTAGACTTTCGCATCGGATTTCTGACTTTCGGAATTTTAAATAAATACTTAAATAAATAAACTAAATGAATATTTCTGGACAATCTCACACAACATCATCTAGCTAATATAAGCTTGTGCTATGGCCCATGACGGCAGCGTGACGTGAGCAACTCACGCACGCCCCCCCTTAGAAGCGGGGTCACACCCGAAACCCCCCATAGACGCGGGATTGCACCCGAACCACCCCCTGGGCGAGGCCGCAGTGGCGACCGTGGGTCTGTTGGGAGTCACGGGACATCCTTCCTGAGGGCTCACCCGGGGCTCTCAACCATAGATAGGCTGTTGGGTTAAGGTGGGCTAAAGGTTTTTTAGTCGGTAAGAGTCCGGCATAGCAGGATTTTCCCTCGCGTTAAAAAAAAAAAAAAGCTTGTGCTATGGGATCTAGACGACTGATAGACATACTTATTTATTTGTAAATCCGTACATATTATACATAGAAAACACCCAAACTCCGAAACAAGCATTTGTGGATCACACAAATATTTGGACCAACCCAGGAATCGAACCCAGGACCTCCAGCGCGGCAGGCGGCTCGTTATTATAAAAATTGTGATTATGACTTTCGGAATGAAGCTTTTCGTTTTCATGAAGTGTATCCTTTTGATATATTTAATACTAGCTGAGCCCGCAACTTCGTTTACGTCACATAAGGTGTATGAAAGGAAAGGTATTTCTTCACCAAAGTCATCAAGCAGCGTCTGAAACTGCCCTGTTTGTTTAATCATAAAAGAGCTTAATGATTAAGTCTATTTTAAAACAATTCAGTCCACGCCTTCGGCGCGGACTGAATTGTTTAAAAATAGTCTTAATCATTAAGCTCTTTTATGATTAAGCCTACACGCCAGTTTAGGTTCACTCACATTCAAAGAAACCCCTACAATTAAAATTTTCAAAATATCTGATTCTTAAAAGTGCTATAACTCTTTTATTTCTAAACCGATTTACATAAAACCAACGCTAAATGTTAAATAAAGCAAACCTCAACACAATAAAAAAAACCGCATTGCAATCGGTTGAGCGGTTACTGAGATTAGCGTGCACAACCGTACAGACAAACAGATATACAGACATACAGACATACAGACAAACAGACAAAAATTCTAAAAATCATTGTTTTGGGTTCTATTGCGTTCATAAAGCCCCCCTATAATATTTTTTCTTATTTATCTTCCATGTACAGACAGCGACCTGTTACGATTTTATTATATGTATTGATATCAATAGGATAAACTTAGATTTCGAAAAGTTTAATCTTAAATGTTGTTGTTAAATATTGTATACCTTTGCGTGTTCTTCATTTAAACATTCAGCTTCAGCAGTCGTTAAAATTAAAAATAATTTAACTTCTTCATAATATTTTTTTTTCTAGAATTTGAAAAATTTTAATATTAAAATAAAATTAAAAATTAAAATTAAAAATATCCAAGGTTCTAGTAAAAGTTTAATTCCACTTAATAACTTGTTAAAAGTTTGATATTAGTGTTGTAGGTAATTGTTGATGCAAAAAGCATCGTTGGATTTTATGTTCCTACGCCTATCCAGTTCTTAATCAATTTCTTGACTTTTTTTCTAGTCTGTTTCAACATGACAGGATCTCCAGCTATGTCAGATTCCAGATCTTGTACGTGAGACGACTTATCTATTAAATAGGCGGGAACCGTTGCGGAAAGATTTTGTAAAACACCCAATGGGTACCATGGATCTATCTTTCCATTAATAAATACTACATTAGTAACGCGAGGTCGCTTACCACCATACTTAGCATTGGTTCTCTTAACACCATCCATAACTCGTTTTCCGTCAAAATCTGTCCCAAAAACATTGGAGCACATATTATAGTAATATTGTACAGGTATGTGTTTAAAAGGCTGATTATTTGAACTTGTAGTTTGAAAGTAGCCAAACTCGGTACAAGTTTGATAAGTCCACGCATGAACATCGTCACTGCTCTTTAAAGACATAACAAAGCCGTCAAAAGTATAGTCATAACAAGCATCCTTTTCCCTCCACATTTCACGTTCAAAAATGGAGTAATTAGACACACGGTGCGAGGGTTTTCTGCCATGGTTATTTTTACAGTCTTTTCTAATTGTTTGAGGATTACCAGATTGTACTATTTGCATATAGTGCGATGCTTTTGAATAGAAAAACACTTGCTTATTTACAGACTTGGTCATATCAACGAAGCCACAAACATTTTGTTCTTCTTTTAATTTTACAATACCAGCTGGTGTTTGAAAATCTCTGTCAAAATTTTCAAACTTCTTTTTTATTTTATCATAACACCCTGGTGCCCCAAACTTTCTATAGTCCGCAGCCACTACTTCTAAAAATTCAGAAAAATCGGCTTTTGCTAATACTGGAGCACTACTTGCAATTGCAGCGTCAACCAAATGACTATAGAACATTCTCATCCATGCTGATAAATTTCCGGGATATGAACCACCGACTACAACCACTTTTGAGTTTTTAAACTTGGGTAATGATTTGATTTGATTCAATAAATTTGCAATGTCTGCCAGAGCTTGCTCTGAACTTAGAAATCTGAGGGTATCGGCGTTTAATTCCTTAAATGGTTTACTTTCGCCATAATATCTGTGTTCCGGTGCAAACAAAGCACCATTAGTTTCTTCTGCTAGTTCATATATTATTCCGGTTTGCAAAAATCCAGGACTTGCTACTGATTCTCCATTTATATAAACATACACAGGTCCTCCCTCTTTCCAAAATTCAAGTCCTTCAAAGTATCTCATAGAATAAGTTTGGTCATCACTCTCATTGTAATGATCTAATTTTTGCCTGATAGTTTTTTCTCGAACTTGCAGCCTGGATTTAATTAACTTCTTGTTAGTTTCTAACGATAATCGATTATAATTTTGAAAGCTGAAACGCCCAGAAGCTATTGTAAAATAAAGACATGTTAGTAAGAGACTAAAAATTACCTTAACCACGCTCATGGCTCTAATACCTGCATGGGTACTTTATACGACATCACAGTTTATAACTTCGTATGCATCTTATCTGCTTGTACTATAAAGTATTTTATACATTTCAGATTAAACTTTTATGTCTTAGAAACCTATGCTTATTACCATAACTACGCCTGTCTGAATAAAAACTAGTAAAAACCTGACTGAAAAGAAACAAAACAAATGCAATACATAATGTTGTAATGAGCAGGATTTCACTGTTTTATTATTAGTTAAAGTTTTCGGTAAATTTCTGTTCCTCGGCGTTTTGATAGGGTTGGACCCCTGTCGTAGTTCCAGGTCGGGCTCAGGCGGTACCTGACATTTTCGTGCACGCAGCTGTGCGGCGTTCATTAAAACATTATCACGTCAAAAATAACCACCATGCTAAGTTGTTTTTAAAGTGGATTCCAGAAATGATATACTAGTAGCTACAACACATCAATTCGACTCTCATTAAATTGTGACTGATTTAGCAATTTGGAAGGCAATGTAGACTTTTAGGTGTCAATATTGCTATTAAAAGGAACTTTGTTTAATTAGTGCCCAAAAAACCGGCCAAGTGCTTGTCGAACTCGCTCACGCAGGGTCCCGCACCAAAACAGCAAAGAAATCACGTTTGTTGTATGGGAGCTCGTGGCACCCGCGTGAGTTTCGGTTCCCGTTACCGCTACTTTGGGTACATATTCTCTCGGTTATTAGTAGTCAATACATTTCGGTAAAAAGTCACCAAATTATTTAAGGCCATACCCAGGGCTAACGGCCTTGAGCATATGGGCGATATGACTCGCCAACATAGAGTAGCGCAACTACAGAGACATCAGAGTAAAAGAACCACGGAAGAAGAAGAAAAATAGTAGCGGAAATGCGTTCCTCGCTTCACCAAATAAACAAGAAGCTGTGAGACGGTCTCACCCGATTGCCCCTCTCTAAAACGTTTATTGTGAGAGTTCAATCCGATTGACGTTGTCATTTTTGTTTTATTTCAAACTTTGAACAGATGATCCATGTGACCTAGTGACGTAGTTTAATGCAACAGAGTCACAGACTACAGACAAAGTCTCGCCATAAGCCCCTCTGCACTCTATTTTATAGATAGAGGCGAAAATAAATTAAAAAACAAAGGATCGTTTGTATTTCAATTTTCCTTTGTTTTTAAGTGTAGTAAAAATGCACTGCAAAAAATGTGATTGATTATTACGTAAAAATTAAATGTGACGAATTCACAAAGACGAATGTTCAAATATTCATTGTTTTACTTAAATTATTACAAATCCAGACAAGAGGGGTCTACCACTCGCTTAAAATTTTTGTTACTTTTGGAACAAAACTTCATTTCATTTTATTATAACAAACAAAAATAGTCGTAAACGCAGTTGCGAGCGTCAGCTAGTTATGTATAAATAAGAAGCGCTCGTGGCACCGCGGACTCAGTGTTCTGTAAACGATCACTGCAGTAAGCTCATTCACTATGGCCAGTCCTTGGATGGGTGACCATCCATGTGACCACTTTGTGACAGTTATTTGTTCGTGTCATTTCCGTGTTTCGGAAGGCACGTTAAGCAACGGCTTAACGTGCCTTCCGAAACTTACGGGCAACCAAGACCAACGGGTCTTGGTTGTCCGTAAAATGGCAGTCATTAAGCTAAGTAGAAGGCCTTTTTGGCGGCTTGAATAATTTCAACAGCAGGCAGTCACAACCTGCGCCTGTCTATCTCAACACGGCAATACAGCTCACCACCTATTACGTGGGACAAATTCTAAAAAGGTCAAATGTGGGGACATAATAATATGCCTCTGCCTACCCCTTCGGGGTTATATCCGAAGGGGTAGGCAGATATCTACATACATAAATATATACATAAATATGTATGTATGTAACTAGCTGACCCTCACAACTTCGTTTACGACGCTGAAAGGGGAGGTATTTCTTCATCAGACTCAGCAAGTGGTGAGTGAAACTGCCCTGTTTGCTTTATCATAAAAGAACGTACACGTCGAGGGCGTGGACTGAATTGTTTTAGAATCTATTCTAAAATAATTTATTTCAGTCCGAATTTCAGACGAAATATTTAACTCTGGACTTAATCATTAATCTCTTATATGATAAAGCCAACACGCCAGTTTAGATTTACACTCACATTCAAATCAGTAGTTTCGGCGTGATACGTATTCTTCCGACAGATGGACATAAAAATTTTAAATTTCATTTTGGCTTAAGTAGGTATCGATTAGAGAACGCGTTCTTTTTTTTTCAATAGCTTCCATGTTCAGACTCTCGACCGTCAACAGTTTTATTATTATGTATAGATGTATAGATATAGACTAGCAAGAAACTCGGCGGGCTATTCTTTTTAGTGCTCTGCTTACTGTAATATAGACTTAAAAAATCATAACAAATTGTTTGAGAATTCGACAGAGCCAGCAGATCATTTCCAGACTTACTTGTCTAGCAAATAATTGAATACAATTTTTGGTCCCGAGCAGGATTCGAACCTGCGTCTTCTGGTTTGCCGGACCAGACGGCCTCACCATTGGACCAACGCGACACTGCTCTTGACCGTCAATTCTTTCACTTTATTACCTTAACCAAGTTGCCGGTAGATAGTGCCTACGTCACCCCAAGACGTAATAAGCTGAAAAAATTAACGTTTAAAATAAATAAATAAATATAAATAAATATGTTCACGGAAATTTCGCACAACGCTTTCTAATCCCAAAGTAAGCTAGGAATGACCTGCTTGTGTTATGGGTATAAGATCACGGATAATATTACTTATATACTTTTTAAATACGTACATATTATACATAAAAACACACAGACTCTTGAGACAAAGAAATCGAACCCACGACCTCCAGCGCCGCAGGCGGTATCACTTCCGACTGCGCCACAGAGGCAGTCAAGTTGAGAGCAGTGTCTCAAAAAAAACAGTGTGTTAATAATAACTGTAATATAAGTATTTTCATCAGTTGTCTATATCCCTTAGCACAAAGTTATAATAGCTTAAGTTGTGTGGGAATGTCCACGAATATTTCTTCATTTATTTATTTTGAAATGATTAAATGCCGCTTACAATATAGCATGACTACCTTTCGAAGTAATTTAATAAAACAATACATAAAATAATTTCAAATGCATTAAATTCTCATGTAATGCAGTATGCATTGTGTAACTCGGGCTCTGTCTGTTACACGCATTACTCTGTACATGAATGAAAATATAACATTTTACGAGAATATTTTGCAGACCAGAGCGATACACGTCCGTCTAGCAACACGACTCCCCCCGGACTAGATTTTCGGGCGAGCGCGGGGAAGCCAGCAATGTAATGTATTCTTTGAATACATTATTAGGTATAATTAGTTAAAACTTACACTAAATCAAAATTGAAGAAAACCATTTTAGAGGTCTATGTTTTCTTTAGTCTCTGATTTAAATTTTATTATCATTCATTAATAAATAGATGTCGTACAACGACTTCTTCTAAAAAATTATGGGATATTTCAGTGATGTTTTACTAGTTATTTATAATAAATACACAATTTCTGATGAAACCATCCTCTGGAACACATCTTGTAAATTTCAAATCTAGTTTTGGCTGTCATTTTTCGTATACTAATACCGAGAAGAACGTCTTTATGTGCACCTCTTTTTCGCAAACTTTGTCAACCACTCCCCTTAAGAATATAATCTACGTCTGTACCGAATTACATCCAGATCCGTTCAGCCATTAGATGTTATTGAGTAAAAAACGTGCAAACATCTTCATAAACTTTCACATCCATACTAATATTATAAAGCTGAAGAGTTTGTTTGTTTGTTTGTTTGAACGCTAGGATCTCACGAACTACTGGTTCGATTAAAAAACTTCTTTTACAGTTTGATAGTCCATTTATTGAGGATGGCTATAGGCTATATAACATCACGCTAAGATGAATAGGAGCGGAGCAGCAATGAAGAATGTTTCGAAAACGGGGAATTATTTTTACCGTCTGAGAGCTTCCGAGGCGTACGCTGCCTAAATGGTTAAAGTTACGTAAAAATTGTGTACTACAAAATTGTTTGTCTTAAAAAGTGATATCAAAAAGTCCGCGACAGCATATGTCTATCTTTTAAGGTTCGCTCACAATAAACTTATTTGTCTTTCTTTTAAGGTTAGCTCACAATATTATTAAACTGAAGAGTTTGTTTGTGCTAGGATCTCAGAAACTACTGGTTGCATTACAAAAATATTTTCACAGTTTTTTAGTTCATTTATTGAGGATGGCTAATGGCTATATAACATCACGCTAAGACAAATAGGAGCAGAGCAGCCATGAATAATGTTTTAAGAACGGGGAAAATGTATTTCTTTTGTGGGCTTTATTGCGTACGTTGCGTAAATGGTTAAAGTTACGTAAAAATTGTGTATTACAAAATGTTTCCTCTTAAAAAGTTACAAAAAAAAGTCCTGAACAGCATACGCCCATCTTTTAAGGTTCACTTACAATAACCTTCAAAATATTTTTTTAAATATGAGCGACGCAACTCGGCTACGCGTGTTCGGGAGTAAACGACGTTTTCTGCAGCAGTAGTGTTTTAGTCAACTGAAAGATAATACCGGCCAAGTGCGAGTCGGACTCGCACACGATGAGTTCTGTACCAAAAAACGGACAAAAATAAATGTGACGGGAAACATTATATCACTTTAACAAAGTTGTGCGGGTCAATTCTAAATGAGCGACGCGACGGGAAAAATTATGTCACTTTATACACACAATATTAAAACCTACCACAACGCTCTAATAAATATACCTAGGGGCTCGTTTAAGGAGACGCGGGGCGTCAAGCGTCGCGTACGGCGTGGCTTGCAGCGGCGCGTAAAGCGATTTGACCGTTTATAGTCAGGCGGCGCGTGAAGCGGCCCGCGTAGCGTCACGCGCAAAATCAAACATATAGAAATGTAGGAGCTCGTTTAAGGACACGCGGGGCGTCGAGCGACGCGCGTGGCGTGGCTTCTCTCGGCGCTGCGTCCGCCGCGTGGCACGCAGCTTCACTCGGCGCTGCATCCGCCGCGTTGCACGCAGCTTCATATACGGCGTCGTTCAGTGCGACATAGGGATGTGACATTGTACATAAAAAAACGATTTTTAGTTAATCGATTTTTTCTTTAGCATGAAAAATCGATTAGGAAATTATCGATTTTTCTCAAGAAAATAATCGTTTTTTTTTAAATTAATCGATTTTTTCCTAATTTGACATTTATTTTTTTATAAAATAAATACCATATCAAGTTTTATTCATAAATAATAAACAACAGAAATAGTAAGTACTTACATAATCAACACAAATTAAAGTTGTAGAACAATAAGGTTGAAATTTAAATGTTTTTCACATTGAATCAACAAAATATTCAAATAAATAAAAAGTAAATTAAATTATTCAAAAACTAAAAATCCGTAGGCAACAAAAAAAAAAAAAAAAAAAATTGTGTCCACGGACTTGCTTTTTAAAAGTGGTGATAGTTTTACTGTCCCTGATACCAGGCGGAAGTGAGTTCCATAGTCTGACTGCATGCACGGTGAAAGAGGATGAATAAAAACCGGTTTTGTGAGAAGGAAATTTAAGATTTGAGCGTAGGTGAGATCTGCAGAGAGCATCAGGAGAACGAACAAAAGAGAACCTTTCCTTTAGATAGGGAGGTGAAGATGGATTATAAAGGATATTGTAAAGGAGGCAGAGGATTCGAGTGTTACGGCGAAGGCGGATTGGGAGCCACTTGAGTTCTTTGCGAAAGTGAGAAACATGATCGAACTTTCTAAGATTGAATATAAAGCGTATACACAAATTTTGCAACCTCTCAAGTTTATCCAGAAGCTCCTCAGTGGCGTCTAAATAGCAGGCGTCGGCGTAGTCAATAATGGGCTGAATAATAGTTAGAGCAAGACTAATTTTCGTCCTCAAGGGTAAGAGGCTCTGGAGGCACTTCAACGAATGAAAGGAGAAGTGCACTTTCTTGCTGACGTCACTAATATGGGCACTCCAGGATAGCGTGGTGTCCATGATCACTCCCAGGTTCTTCACAGTGTCTGCGTAGGGTATCTGAATACCGGCCAAAAGAACTGGATCCAGGTCAGACACCGGCTGACAATATGTCAGTTTGATACTTACTGCTAATGACGATGCCTTGCGACTTCAGAGGGTTGATGCGCAGTCCGACCGAATTAGCCCAGTCGCTTCGTCTAAGTCGCGGTTAATGCACGATATGCCAAATGGGGCGTCAGTGGCCGAAAAACGTCGGTACAGCTGCAAGTCGTCAGCGTAGAGATGGAAGTTACTGGAAATAAGACTCGTAGCCGAGTTGATGAAGATACAGAATAAAAGAGGAGATAGAACGCCACCCTGAAACGTATGGAAATGTTCGAGTTCAACGTATGGAATTGAACGCCAATCTTACATAAGTATCGATGTATCGTTTATTTTGCGTACGTGATATTTTGCTTTCATGACGTTCTGCTCCAGAGGGTTATAAACATCGATTACATTTTCAAATTAAAATATCGATATTTTATTTTGATAAATATTTTTATTTTAATACCGATATTTTCTATGAACGATATTGCCCGACATTCCTACCTAACGCATACCCCGCACATCTCCCACCCCTTCCTTGAAGCGTCCTTCGCGGCGTCACCCGCAGCTTCATCCGCCGCGTTCCTCCATTGCGAGACTCGCTGGTTTACCCGCCGCGTCCTCCGCGGCATCACCCGTCGCTTCAATTGCCGCTTCCGACGCGACGACACTCGCCGCTGTGGCAGCTACAACTCAAACAAACGCTTGCAAAAACGCTTCTCCTTGAACGCTCTGATCATTTCCATACGTTTGTGTTTCTGGCGGCCCGCCTGGCGGGCCGCGCCGCCTGAAGTGCCGCGTCTCCTTAAATGAGCACTAAGACACGCGACGAGAGTAAATGCGACGGGATTAAATTACCTACCTTAAATATTAATACTATACCAATACCACTCTCTTTGTCACTCTCATGTGACGCAAACGAAGTTGCGCGGGTCAGCTAGTTAATAATATTCTTATAATGTTTCCTGCTTTTTGTGCTTGCTGTAATAGCGCCATCAAAAATTTTATCAACAAAATTTCAGCTGGCTAGCTAGCTATCACGGTTCCTGAGATTACAGGTACACTGGTGACAGACAGCAGAGTCTCAGTAATAGGGTCCAGTTTTTACTCTTGGGTACCTCTTGGGAACCCTAAAAAAACAATCTAATTTAATTATCAGAAACGGAAAAAAATACTAACCTAATAAAACATAATGAACATTTTCACTTGTTTGAAACAGGTATTACACTCGATAACATTACTTTTCTATCACCATAACAATTCATTTTAGTATTTTGTAAAATTGTAATAAGAAAATGTCAAACGTGTCACTATTCTTTTTAACCGACTTCCAAAAAAGGAGGAGGTTCTCAATTCGTCTGTATTTTTTAGTAAATATAATTATGTATCTCCACCACATGGTCTAATTTAATATTTAAATGAATAAACGAAATATTAAGTGATTTATTTTCTATCCGACCTGCGGTCCACGAGTGTTAAAGGGGTTCCATGGTTAATTCCTGTCACGTTGATCAATCAGGGTGTTCCACGGATAACTTCAGTCAAGTTGGTCCACCTAGGTGTTCCAAGGTTTACTGAAAGATTTTTTGCTGGCAGACAAGCTTACGGCTCCTGATCGTTGGTTAACCGTGGTTGGAAACCGTGATAGTTAGAGATCTTAAATTATCTCACATGATGTATTATTTACCAACAAATACCTACTAAAAACCAAAAAAAAAATAAGGGGAACTCCAGCTCTCAGCCAGGCGAAGTGGCATGTATAGCCAGTAGTAAGATATAAAAATTTAAAAAGCAATAAGAATAACGAATAAAAGAAATTTTTATAGCACCAGTAGATAGCGTAAGTTTATAAAAGTAATAATTATTAGTGTCATCAACGAATGTAGTTTAATGAAAGTTAGCTATGAAGGTTGATAAGGTAAAGATTATTTTATTAACATGCGTTTATTTTACAATAGTGTTTGGATTTTTTGGCTTTCGAACTGAATATCATCGAAATAGGTTAAAGAATCGTAAAATTACAACGCCTAGAATGGAAGTTCAAGAAAAGCGCATTAATCAACTAATCGATAATTACAATAAGAGTAGAGGTACTTGGCGAATGAGATATTTTGAAGGACTTGAATTTTGGAAACCAAGTGGACCAGTATAGCAAATGGTGCTATGTATTTATCTGAGCACAGATACTATGGGAAAAGTAAACCGTTTAAGAAAGTGAACACTGAAAATCTCAAATATCTTAGTTCACAGCAAGCTCTTGCGGATATTGCTAACTTGTTGACACACATTATGTCATCAGCTAAATATGAGGGCTCAAAAGTGGTTGTAGTCGGCGGTTCATATCCCGGAAATTTAGCAACTTGGATGAGATTATTTTACAGTGATTTAGTTGACGCTGCGATAGCAAGCAGTGCTCCAGTAAAAGCCAAAGCAGATTTTTCTAAATACCTCGAAGTTGTAGGTAAAGATTATAAGCAGTTTGGGTCTACAGAGTGCTATGAGAAAATAGTAAAACAATTTAAGCGCTATGAGAGGCTTTTGAAAACAAAATCTGGCATTCAAACCTTAAAGAAAGAAGAAAATATCTGTAACACAACAGATTTGAGTGATCCCGATAATATAGCTGTATTTTTCTTATATAAAGAATCACATTATAGCGGATTAGTACAATATGGTAATGCTAAAAAGATAAAAGAAGACTGTAACAATTTGCGTTCAAGGTACTCGCCGCGCCGCCATCGTCAGCCTAAAGGTTTATCTAATGACTTCCTAAAGTTTGCTGAACGTGCATTTTGGAGAGAAGAAAGTGCTTGCCACGAATATACCTTTGATTTATTTATTGAATCTATTAAATATTATGGAGATAGTATGGCGTGGACTTATCAAACTTGTACAGAATTTGGTTTCTATCAGGTTACAAGTTCTCCCAAACAGCCTTTTACAGACAATATACCCATAGAATTATTTTATAAAATGTGCTCAACGCTTTATGGAGAAGACTTCGATGGTCCAAGAGTTGAAGAAGGTGTTAGTAATACCAACGCTATATATGGTGGTAATCAGCCGGACGTTACTCAAGTAGTATTTATAAATGGGGATATAGATCCATGGTACCCATTGGGAGTTTTAAAAAGTCTTTCGGAAGATGCTCCGGCTTTTCTGGTACATGGGTCATCTCATATTCAAGATCTGGAATCGGATGTACCTGACGATCCTAAAATGTTAAAGGATACTAGAAAAAAAGTCAAAAAATTAATAAAGAAGTGGATAGGTGAAGATGAAAATGACGATGATAATACTAGATCAAATAATTGGATGCTTAATTCTGAAATTAAAAATAAAACACATATTTAAGAAAAACAATTGATGACGTGAAAAGACTAAATATGTATTTAATCTTATCACTTCATCCATTGTTTTT
Source organism: Miltochrista miniata (assembly GCA_933228765.1). Taxonomy (NCBI): domain Eukaryota; kingdom Metazoa; phylum Arthropoda; class Insecta; order Lepidoptera; family Erebidae; genus Miltochrista; species Miltochrista miniata. The sequence goes on from OW121753.1 coordinate 32,390,777, forward strand.
CTTAATAAAATAAAAATTTAAAATCTTTAATTTTATCTAGTAACAACACTATAATTTTTATTTCAATGTGACGAAAGAGTTGGGCAATACAACTCGCGACATTTTTTCTCAAAATAGGTCAATTATACGACATGTCTAACTTATTCTATTATTAAGCTTTCTATGAGAGTTGTCAACAATCCCATACTTGCAGGTGCTGTGGAACTTCTTAGTGACAGGAGAGACTTTGCCTCTCTGTGTGTGTTCTACCGCCTGTACAACGGTTTGTGCTCTGCGGAATTTTTAGACATGATGGCTACGGCTACTTCTATCATCGCACCGCTCGCCATAGACTGGGTGTTAGTGTTCATCCTCACACGTTGCGTCCTCAACGCTGAACGGATCGAGCTGAAATTTGGTACAGGGACTGAGTATATTATAGGAATAACACATTAGGCTACTTTTATATAATGTTCCCATATTTGCGGGATGAAAAGTAGCCACGGGTATATAATATCGGGTACCACGCGGGCGAAGCCGCGAGCGTCATCTAATAAATAAAAAAATTAAAGAAATATCAAGAAAACAGTGACTTTCTGGGAGTGCCGACAGAAATGAAAAAAAGATTCGTCTTATAAAAGAAATAGGTATCTGACGTTTCTTTAACTTTTTAATTCCCATTCATAACCCAGACTCAAGTCGTACGTATAATAATAATAATATGAAGCATCATCCCCCATCACAATAGCCCATTACGTAGTTAGCATATTTTACAATAGTTAGCTCCCATTGCAGATGGTCCATTACCGTTCTTCTACATAAGGTGGAGGTGGATTGTTTGCAGTGGGGGTCCTATTTCCCTATAGATTAAAAGTCTCAAAGGGTCTCTGCATGTTGGACCTGTGTCCCCATGTAAGCCTACCAAAAGTCCAGGTGTCTTCATAAGAAAAAAAAAGAAGATACCCGTGTGAAAAAGAGACATAATAATAAAGCCTTGCCTTGCAATGTCGTTAGGACTGATACTTATATTGGTTCTCGATTGAATCTTTTCAGTGATTGTGTCTATCAGATTTTGTTTTGAAATCTCCTCCTCTTTAATTCCAAAAGCTATTATGTTATTTTTGCGGTTTTCGCGCTCTAAATTATCAATCTTTTCCCGTAGGCTCTTATTTTCGGATTTTAAATCGGTTATTTCTTTTATTAAAGGGTTTAGTTTCTCCCCTTCAGAGCATAATGACCAAAAAGCAAAATGAGCACTACAATCAAAATGTTCAATATGCAAAATATTCAGAACGCGAAATGTGCAAAACGCAAAATGTTCAATATGCAAAATGTGCAAAATGCAAAATGTGCACCACAAGCAAAATGTGCAGAACGCAAAAAGAGCATCAAAGGCTTTAATGATTAATGGACTAGGCGAATAATTTAGTGGAAACTAAAATCCATTAAAAAGAACCATCACGGTTCTTTGTGGGCGCATTATGTCCACTTTGATACCGTAAAGTTTTTTCATGAAAAATGGATCTTTTAGAACATGCGAGAGGAAAAAGATCCATTATAGGTTGTGGTATACTTAGAACATCAAAAATATAAAAAGTATAAAGTAATGAAATAATTTTCAAAACAAATGAAGATCGATAAAACAAATGAAGATCAACGAAACAAGATGAAACAAATGGAGATCGACGAAACAAATGAAGACCGATAAAACATATGCAGATCAATAAAACAAAAACTGATCATGAATATGTAAAAAATAAATAAATATTATGCATGTTCATAAGTTCAAAAATTGCTTGCACCTATTTTTTTGAATGGTTATCGCATCTAGATTACAGTATGTGGCTGCAAGTAATTTTGACCTTATCATCTTGAAGAAGCAAGTGAGGTGTTTATGGACCGTGCCGTGTGGCGCTCGGTTCTTTCTGCCTACCCCGCAAGGGATTTGGCGTGAAGATAGGTAGTTATCATCTTGCTTATAGTTCTTTGTTTTATTGATATGCGTATGTGTTTTTTCGATCTTCATTGTTTATCCAACTGTCATTGGTTTTGTCGATCTTCATTTGTTTTGCAGATTTTCATTTGTTTCACCGATCTTCATTTGTTTTTTTGATCTTCATTTATTTGCCGATCTTCATTAGTTTTTCCGATCCTATTTTGTTTAATCGATCTTCATTTGTTTTGAAAATGATTTAATTACTTTATACTTTTTAACTTTTAGATGTTCTTCTTATACCACAACCCATAATGGATCTTTTACCACTCGTATGTTCTAAAAGATCCATTTTTCATATAAATACTTTAAGGTATTAAAGTGGACATGAAATCTCCACAAAGATCCATGATGGATCTTTTTAATAGATTTTAGCGGATAAAGGGGAATTCACGGATTGTCTGAGTGTGGTGAGTGCCATTATAGATAACTCTAACATTGAAAACTGTTATATGATGTTGTTGACACTGAAAGTCTCAAGTGCGATTCAAGTACTATTCAGTGAGATCTAAAGTTTGCCATCTCAAGGTTGCATATAAAATATAAAAATATATTTAAAATATAAAAACTAGACCAAAGGTTATTACTATTAATTTTGGACTATTGACCAAATCAAAAAAATAATAATTCAAGAATCTTGTGAACATGTCCCAAGTATCTATTGTACATTTTGCGTTCTGCACATTTTGCTTGTGGTGCACATTTTGCGTTTTGCACATTTTGCGTTTTGCACATTTTGCATATTGACCATTTTGCGTTTTGCACATTTTGCGTTCTGAACATTTTGCATATTGAACATTTTGATTGTAGTGCTCATTTTGCTTTTTCGTCATTATGCTCTGAAGGGAGTTTCTCATCCATTCTCGTCATGATTAAATTTGTTTGTTTTTGCATTTCCATCTTCATGTCATCGAAAAGGGTTATCAGATGTTTCTCCATTTTTTGCGTGAATAGGAACGTAACCGATTGTCTATTCTGTTCTATTTTTGGTTATGGCTTTCTGCCGGGGCCGGCATCGGCCCCGGCAGAAAGCAAATGTTTTATAGTTAGAAGAAATGTCACTATCACTATTGCACTGTTTTGTTATGTACACAATGTTTTCAGAGTTTTTTTTGTGTTTTTGTTTAATTTTCGTCTGGAGTGTTTACAATTGCGTGTGCGCACATTGACAGCCGGAAACGGAACTCGAAACGGAGGCGTACGTATACGTATCTAATAATACTTTAATTATAAGCACAATTATTTTGTTTTTGAAATCAACAATAATAATATCGTTTACTTACTTTTCTTTTCATTTGCAGAACCTCATGACTAACTAGCAGAGATGTGCTGTACCCAGCCGCGTGATCTTTGCTAGCATAGTTCCCGTTCTCGTGGTAATAAGGGAATTAAATAAAGCTTATTATGTTACCCTGAAATAGTGTAGCTTCCCAGCAGTGGAAGAATTTCAAATCGATTCAGTAGTTCGGAACATATTCAATGCAAACAAACAATGAAATATTTCTTTTTAGCCAAATTTACGCAGTTTTTAGTTCATTTCATACACATTCAACATTTTCATATTCATACATATTTCATTATGAGTTTTATAGAAAAACATCAATGACATTAATTGTCCATGAAAAAAAGGAGATCTATGTATCGGAAGGCATTATTTTATCTAAAGGAATTCAAAATAAAATCCTATGTCTCTCTCTTAAAGCAGATTGGATCCTCTGTGCACATGTTGCTAAATTTTCTGTAGGTACTTTTCTTCTCCAACAACAAGATTTTTTTTTATGGTCATGCCGAAAAAGGTTAACAATAAAGTTGGCAACTGTTCTGCAGCAAGAACAGTCAGTGTCAAAATAAAGAAAATAAACAAAAAATCAGAGCCGCTTGAAATAATGGTGATGATGATGCTGAGCTCTTCGGTTTGGGGTTTGAACAAGCTCCTGAACATCTGTTTAGGGTATACAGGCAGTCATGGACAACGTCACAGTAACAGAAAAAGTCAATTTAGGTATGCTTTTTAGGGGTGGGACTGGAAAAGTTACAGAGATTCCGTTTTTTACCCTACATAAGGGGTCCCCAAGTTATTTTCTACTTAGGTTCCCAAGTTAGGGAGCCGTGAAAAATTTTAAAAATTATAAGTGCGCCGTGAACTGAAGAATTTTGGAAACCCCTGCCCTAAATGGTTCGCAACTAGCTCTAATAACAGATTATAAGTACTTGGGTCATTTGGTAACGCCTATCACTAATGTGAAAATCACTTTCTTTAGAGCCTTTTGCCCTTCTTCTTCTTCAGCCCACAGGCTGCATGTGTAGAATGAAGTCTCCACTTTTATTTAGGATGCTGGTGGAATTCCCTAGATATTGCAGCGCATCCGGAATGTTTGCGGAGGCGCGCGTTGATTGAAAAACTAGCCGATGTGGAATCCGGGAATAAATTATACCCTATGTTACCCGGGGTTAGTGTAGCTTTCAAACAGTGAAAGAATTTTCGAAATCGGCTCAGTAGCTTCGGAGCCTATTCGATGCAAACAAACAAACAATCAAATCTTTCCTCTTTGTATATTGAGACAGATAGATGCGCAAGAAATGTAATGCACTGGTAAGGTGTGTGCGGGGGAGTGCTAACAGCAGCATGCTGAAAGTTTGCGCAGGGCGGCTTGACTGTGTGTACATCAGGAGATGTTGTCGAGTTGCACATCAGGAGATGTTGACGGAGACACCCGGCTGATTAGTATTCAGCATAATATAGTACATATAGTAGGTACTCTGATTAATAAATTGATTTTATTTGTAACTAGCGGACGTCTCACGGTTTCACCCGCGTAGCATTCCCGTGGAAATATAGGAATAAAATATTAGCCTATGTTACTCACAGTCAATGTAACCTTCTGGGACATCCTTCCGAGGGCTTCCCCGGGGCGGGTTTACCACTGTTGACCGAAATTCATTTGATCGTTTGACGTGTGACCGAAAAAACATTAGGTGATTCTACTTTTGATCGAATGAACAATTGACCAAAAGAGTTTTTATCGAACAAACATTTGATATTTTTACTACTGATCGAATGAACGTTTGGTCAAAAAACAGTTGACTCAAGAATATTTTAACAAACAAAAGCGAAATAAGTAGAATTCGGTACTGGCACTCGCCGGCCGCTGCCGCGGCACGCTCGCTTCGCTCGCTCGGCTCGTGCGTTGTGGTCGCAGTTCTAACCTAACCTAACCTAGCCATATTGATACAGCCTCTGTTAAAATATTCTTTTAGTCAACTGTTTTTCGACCAAACGTTCATTCAATCAGTAGTAAAAATACCAAATGTTTGTTCGATAAAAACTTTTTTGGTCAATTGTTCATTCGATCAGTAGTAAAATGGCATAATGTTTTTTCGATCACACGTCAAATGATCAAATGAATTTCGGTCAACAGTGGTAAACCGCCCCGGGGCTCCCAACCACAGGCTGTTGGGCGTGACGTGAGGTTTTTTAGTCGGTAGGAGTCCGGCATAGCATCCATGAGGATTTTCCCTCACGTTAAACAAAAAAGAAAAAAAGTCAATGTAACCTACATTCACTCTAAAAAAGATTTTTCATTCACTCTAAGAAATTGGAATTCATTCCTACAAACATGCACTTTATGCACACACACACAAAAATACAAATTTTTCTCTTGATATTATTAGTGGAGATGTAGGTATATGATTATTTCATTTTTAAATATTTTACGGGTATAATTATTTTTTAATGTTAATGTGTATAATATATTTTATTTTAATGTTTATGTGTACGAATTTATTTATTATGGTAGGTATGTGTTACTTGAAGAAAATTAATATTTAATTGTAAAAACATAACAATTGAATTTGAACTTCTAAGTAAATGGGGAAAAAAGATAGGTATGACCGAAATGAGAGTGAATGAATAATGTGTAAGTAGCAAAAACCAAAATTTTTATTGCCTTGAGTGTCGAAATCTATATAGGGTAAAGGTTGGCTAATTGGTGATATATGATTGTGATTGCTTGTGGTTTGAATACATATTTAGGGTCGGCAGCGCGAGTGTGGCACCTCTGGTGTTGCAAACGTTCATAGGCTGCGGTGACCACCGCCGGTCCTTCTGGTGGACCGTATGCTTGTCTGCCACCTTAGTGGTATAAAAAAAAACCAACGCAACTGTGTTTACGTTATAGCCTAGATTCCGACTGCAGCGCCATCTGCCTGGCTGATTTGTGAACAAACGCATACAAAAAATTCATTCAAATCTGTCCAGCCGTTTAGAAGGAGTTCAGTGACACCCACATGAACAGTAGAATTATATACCTATACATAATATATAATAAAACTGTACAGGGTCGAGAATCTGCACATGGAAGATATAAGATAACGAAGAATTTGAGGGTTCCTTTGATTGTAAGGGTTATTTTAACAGGGCAATTTCACTCGCTCTTATGAGTCTGATGAAGAAATACCTCTGCTTTCATACACCTTACGTGACGAAAATGAAATTGCGAGGGTCGACTAGTGAGTCGAAATATAGTGCGTCAGCCACTCTCAATGGAAAAAACAAGAAGCCCTGAGACGGTCTCACCCGACTGCCCCTCTAACGTTTATTGTGAAAGGGAAAGTTCAATCCGATTGACGTTATCATTTTTAAACAGGTGATCCACGTGACCTAGTGACGTAATTTAATGCAACAGAGTCACAGACTACAGACAAGTCTCGCCATAAGCTCCTCTGCAACCTATTTTATGGAAAGGGGCTAAAATTGAGTGAACTGTGAAATTTGGCAAGTAATACCGCCTATATTATAAGTAGTACATATAAGGGAAAACCTTAAAAGTTGACAATTTTGGTAGCAAAAATACATAATTATGTTTTACACTATATAGTGTTAAAAACGGCAAAATTCGATCCCTGAATTGATTCAGTTTTTGTTTTTATGTGTAATATATTCGTGTATATAAATATATATTATTATATACACATTATGCACTACGGAAATTAGTTTAATGACTCATTTAGGCTGGCAGTTAATTTAAGTAGGTAGGTCTAAGATAGTAAAATTTATTCAGTATACCTACAGGTGTGTATACAGGGTGAATTTTTGAAAAGGGCTTGGATGGCCAAATCCGAAACTATAAGGAATAGCTAAAAATGCTCGAAGGAGTTACGAGCCCGATTTTGATAAAACTTAAAACCTCATCAATAGATTTTTGAAAAACTAATAATGCTAGCTGGGAATCGAACCTATTGATTTTGAAAAAAAAAACACTCTTTAGTATTACACCATACGATAGTGTCGCTGATAAGGATCAAATTCTGGGAAGTAATGATATACGACAAATTTAAGGAAAGTTTGGAATTTTAATAGAATTCATATTTCATGTACCAAAATTTTGTACCATAGTTTGTTTCGTTCGAAATCCCAGAATAGATCGTAACTATTCCCTGTTTTAAATCATGCTCAGAATGGTTCTTTGGAGAATATTCTAAACGGAATCAATAATATTGAATGCAGTACGATCCTTGAGGTCTCAAATCCAGCTATTTATTGAAAACAAGGTCTACATTTTGAACAATTAATCAGTTAACGTAAGCAAAATAAATTGTATTTTGTTAAAGATGAGCAGTTTCCCTTAGTTTGCCGTATATCATTACTTCCCAGAATAAGATTCTTAATAGCAACACTATCGTATGGTGTAATAATATAGGGTGTATTTTTTTTTTCAAAATCAATTGATTCGATTCCTAGCTAGGATTATTGGTTTTTCAAAAATCTAACGATTAGGTTTTAAGTTTCATCAAAATCGGGCTCGTGACTTGTTTGAGCATTTTTCGCTGTTCCTTATAGTTTCGGATTTGGCCATCCAATCCCTTTTGAAAAATTCACCTGTATGTTTAATAATTCGCTCGCTATTATTTCTTTAGGTACTTAGGTTTACGTACCGTCGTTAAATGGAAACAGTTCGTTAGCTAACCCCGATCCATGACACAGGATAGCAAGTCATGACCATAGTCAGTCACAAGGAGTAAAAATAGCGTGTACGTTATCAGCTGGTACATATAATTTTCAAATTCACTCATACACACAACCACAGACGCGCTTACGCACCCACGCTTCTCATAAATTAGATAGGTAGCTTGCCGCCTCTTTCTGCGAGCAGTTCATGCCCGTGAAAGAGGCGGCGGGGCGGGAACGGGAGAGAACTCTCCCACCCGAGTTCCGCAGTCGGCGGCTTGGGCGCCGCCGACGTGTCTTCGCCGAAGACTATCGGCCTCCATGACCGGGGGTCGAGGGCGGTGAGAGGGCTGCTCACCGTCCTTACAGAAGCAGGCCCAGGTGCCGTGACGTCAGGAATTCCCGCACGCCTCTCCTAAGAAGCGGGATCACACCCGAAACCCCCCAAAGACACGGGATAGCACCCGAACCACCCCCTAGGCGAGGCTGCAGTGGCGGCCTTGGGTCTGTTGGGAGTCCCGGGACATCCTTTCGAGGGATTACCCGGGGCTCCCAACCATATGCTGTTGGGAGTTACGTGAGATTTTTTATTCGGTAGGAGTCCGGCATAGCATCCATGAGGATATTTTCTCGATAAAAAAAAAAGATAGGTAGCTTTCTTTGGATCAAAATGGTGCGTTTTATTAGTCTAGACATACATACATACATACATATGGTTACACCTTTACCCCCGAAGGCGTAGGCAGAGACATATAATATGCCCACATTTCACCTTTTTAAAATTTGTCCCACATAGTAGGTGGTAAGCCGTATTGCCGTGTTGAGATGGACAGGCGCAGATTGTGACTGTCTGCTGTTGAAATTTTTCAAGCCGCCTATACAGGCCTTCAACTTGGCTTAACGACTGCCATTTTACTGGCAACTGGACCAACGGTTTAAAGTGCCTTCTGTAACACGGAAACGTTCAAATAAATGTCACAAAGTGGTCACATGGATGGTCACCAATCCAGGGACTGGCCATAGTGAAAGTTTCTTACTGCAGTGATCGTTTACAGAACACTTAGTCCGCAGGGCCACGAGCGCTTCCTATTATTCTAGAGGCGAGTAAAAATTATGTCTACAGCCTATATCCATAGTAAAAATAAACGCTGGTATCATATCTGTGGGCTACGCTGCACTCCCCAAGTAACACATTTGGTGCCAAATAGCTTGCATATACACTCGAGAGCAATGAATCCGGGTCACTTAAAGAATGTTAAAAATCTCGGAAACTAAAAATGATTTATTAGTTAATGGTTAATGCAATAAATTGTATTTAATAGACAATGTAATACTCCTTAAATGAAAGTAAAAAAAAAATGAGTCACCATACATTTTATTAACACAAAATTACATAAAGAAAAAACTGCCGATCTCTCCTTAAAACAAAAATAGGAAACATGAAATTTTTGAACTTTATTACGATTTTCTTGAATTTTAATACTTCGTATTGCCTCCTCGTGCTTCCATTACTGCGTTTACGCGGTTTGGCATGCTGTACACCAAGTTCCTTATACGATTTTGGGGAATATTCTCCCATTCCTCTGTGAGAGCAATTTTGAGCTCACGAAGCGTGATTGGGGGAGGGTTTCATTGTTTTACGCATCTGCCTAGCTCGTCCCAAGCATGCTCGATCGGGTTGATATCCGGGCTGCGCGCTGGCCACTCCATACGAGTAATGTTCATCTCTTGAAGGTAGTCATTCACAATCCTACCTGTATGAGGTCGGGCATTGTCATGCATAAATATAGCATCCTCACATTCCCGTGGAAATATAGGAATAAAATATTAGCCTATGTTACTCACAGTCAATGTAACCTTCTGGGACATCCTTCCGAGGGCTTCCCCGGGGCGGGTTTACCACTGTTGACCGAAATTCATTTGATCGTTTGACGTGTGACCGAAAAAACATTAGGTGATTCTACTTTTGATCGAATGAACAATTGACCAAAAGAGTTTTTATCGAACAAACATTTGATATTTTTACTACTGATCGAATGAACGTTTGGTCAAAAAACAGTTGACTCAAGAATATTTTAACAAACAAAAGCGAAATAAGTAGAATTCGGTACTGGCGCAGTTCTAACCTAACCTAACCTAGCCATATTGATACAGCCTCTGTTAAAATATTCTTTTAGTCAACTGTTTTTCGACCAAACGTTCATTCAATCAGTAGTAAAAATACCAAATGTTTGTTCGATAAAAACTTTTTTGGTCAATTGTTCATTCGATCAGTAGTAAAATGGCATAATGTTTTTTCGATCACACGTCAAATGATCAAATGAATTTCGGTCAACAGTGGTAAACCGCCCCGGGGCTCCCAACCACAGGCTGTTGGGCGTGACGTGAGGTTTTTTAGTCGGTAGGAGTCCGGCATAGCATCCATGAGGATTTTCCCTCACGTTAAACAAAAAAGAAAAAAAGTCAATGTAACCTACATTCACTCTAAAAAAGATTTTTCATTCACTCTAAGAAATTGGAATTCATTCCTACAAACATGCACTTTATGCACACACACACAAAAATACAAATTTTTCTCTTGATATTATTAGTGGAGATGTAGGTATATGATTATTTCATTTTTAAATATTTTACGGGTATAATTATTTTTTAATGTTAATGTGTATAATATATTTTATTTTAATGTTTATGTGTACGAATTTATTTATTATGGTAGGTATGTGTTACTTGAAGAAAATTAATATTTAATTGTAAAAACATAACAATTGAATTTGAACTTCTAAGTAAATGGGGAAAAAAGATAGGTATGACCGAAATGAGAGTGAATGAATAATGTGTAAGTAGCAAAAACCAAAATTTTTATTGCCTTGAGTGTCGAAATCTATATAGGGTAAAGGTTGGCTAATTGGTGATATATGATTGTGATTGCTTGTGGTTTGAATACATATTTAGGGTCGGCAGCGCGAGTGTGGCACCTCTGGTGTTGCAAACGTTCATAGGCTGCGGTGACCACCGCCGGTCCTTCTGGTGGACCGTATGCTTGTCTGCCACCTTAGTGGTATAAAAAAAAACCAACGCAACTGTGTTTACGTTATAGCCTAGATTCCGACTGCAGCGCCATCTGCCTGGCTGATTTGTGAACAAACGCATACAAAAAATTCATTCAAATCTGTCCAGCCGTTTAGAAGGAGTTCAGTGACACCCACATGAACAGTAGAATTATATACCTATACATAATATATAATAAAACTGTACAGGGTCGAGAATCTGCACATGGAAGATATAAGATAACGAAGAATTTGAGGGTTCCTTTGATTGTAAGGGTTATTTTAACAGGGCAATTTCACTCGCTCTTATGAGTCTGATGAAGAAATACCTCTGCTTTCATACACCTTACGTGACGAAAATGAAATTGCGAGGGTCGACTAGTGAGTCGAAATATAGTGCGTCAGCCACTCTCAATGGAAAAAACAAGAAGCCCTGAGACGGTCTCACCCGACTGCCCCTCTAACGTTTATTGTGAAAGGGAAAGTTCAATCCGATTGACGTTATCATTTTTAAACAGGTGATCCACGTGACCTAGTGACGTAATTTAATGCAACAGAGTCACAGACTACAGACAAGTCTCGCCATAAGCTCCTCTGCAACCTATTTTATGGAAAGGGGCTAAAATTGAGTGAACTGTGAAATTTGGCAAGTAATACCGCCTATATTATAAGTAGTACATATAAGGGAAAACCTTAAAAGTTGACAATTTTGGTAGCAAAAATACATAATTATGTTTTACACTATATAGTGTTAAAAACGGCAAAATTCGATCCCTGAATTGATTCAGTTTTTGTTTTTATGTGTAATATATTCGTGTATATAAATATATATTATTATATACACATTATGCACTACGGAAATTAGTTTAATGACTCATTTAGGCTGGCAGTTAATTTAAGTAGGTAGGTCTAAGATAGTAAAATTTATTCAGTATACCTACAGGTGTGTATACAGGGTGAATTTTTGAAAAGGGCTTGGATGGCCAAATCCGAAACTATAAGGAATAGCTAAAAATGCTCGAAGGAGTTACGAGCCCGATTTTGATAAAACTTAAAACCTCATCAATAGATTTTTGAAAAACTAATAATGCTAGCTGGGAATCGAACCTATTGATTTTGAAAAAAAAAACACTCTTTAGTATTACACCATACGATAGTGTCGCTGATAAGGATCAAATTCTGGGAAGTAATGATATACGACAAATTTAAGGAAAGTTTGGAATTTTAATAGAATTCATATTTCATGTACCAAAATTTTGTACCATAGTTTGTTTCGTTCGAAATCCCAGAATAGATCGTAACTATTCCCTGTTTTAAATCATGCTCAGAATGGTTCTTTGGAGAATATTCTAAACGGAATCAATAATATTGAATGCAGTACGATCCTTGAGGTCTCAAATCCAGCTATTTATTGAAAACAAGGTCTACATTTTGAACAATTAATCAGTTAACGTAAGCAAAATAAATTGTATTTTGTTAAAGATGAGCAGTTTCCCTTAGTTTGCCGTATATCATTACTTCCCAGAATAAGATTCTTAATAGCAACACTATCGTATGGTGTAATAATATAGGGTGTATTTTTTTTTTCAAAATCAATTGATTCGATTCCTAGCTAGGATTATTGGTTTTTCAAAAATCTAACGATTAGGTTTTAAGTTTCATCAAAATCGGGCTCGTGACTTGTTTGAGCATTTTTCGCTGTTCCTTATAGTTTCGGATTTGGCCATCCAATCCCTTTTGAAAAATTCACCTGTATGTTTAATAATTCGCTCGCTATTATTTCTTTAGGTACTTAGGTTTACGTACCGTCGTTAAATGGAAACAGTTCGTTAGCTAACCCCCCCGATCCATGACACAGGATAGCAAGTCATGACCATAGTCAGTCACAAGGAGTAAAAATAGCGTGTACGTTATCAGCTGGTACATATAATTTTCAAATTCACTCATACACACAACCACAGACGCGCTTACGCACCCACGCTTCTCATAAATTAGATAGGTAGCTTGCCGCCTCTTTCTGCGAGCAGTTCATGCCCGTGAAAGAGGCAGCGGGGCGGGAACGGGAGAGAACTCTCCCACCCGAGTTCCGCAGTCGGCGGCTTGGGCGCCGCCGACGTGTCTTCGCCGAAGACTATCGGCCTCCATGACCGGGGGTCGAGGGCGGTGAGAGGGCTGCTCACCGTCCTTACAGAAGCAGGCCCAGGTGCCGTGACGTCAGGAATTCCCGCACGCCTCTCCTAAGAAGCGGGATCACACCCGAAACCCCCCAAAGACACGGGATAGCACCCGAACCACCCCCTAGGCGAGGCTGCAGTGGCGGCCTTGGGTCTGTTGGGAGTCCCGGGACATCCTTTCGAGGGCTTACCCGGGGCTCCCAACCATATGCTGTTGGGAGTTACGTGAGATTTTTTATTCGGTAGGAGTCCGGCATAGCATCCATGAGGATATTTTCTCGATAAAAAAAAAAGATAGGTAGCTTTCTTTGGATCAAAATGGTGCGTTTTATTAGTCTAGACATACATACATACATACATATGGTTACACCTTTACCCCCGAAGGCGTAGGCAGAGACATATAATATGCCCACATTTCACCTTTTTAAAATTTGTCCCACATAGTAGGTGGTAAGCCGTATTGCCGTGTTGAGATGGACAGGCGCAGATTGTGACTGTCTGCTGTTGAAATTTTTCAAGCCGCCTATACAGGCCTTCAACTTGGCTTAACGACTGCCATTTTACTGGCAACTGGACCAACGGTTTAAAGTGCCTTCTGTAACACGGAAACGTTCAAATAAATGTCACAAAGTGGTCACATGGATGGTCACCAATCCAGGGACTGGCCATAGTGAAAGTTTCTTACTGCAGTGATCGTTTACAGAACACTTAGTCCGCAGGGCCACGAGCGCTTCCTATTATTCTAGAGGCGAGTAAAAATTATGTCTACAGCCTATATCCATAGTAAAAATAAACGCTGGTATCATATCTGTGGGCTACGCTGCACTCCCCAAGTAACACATTTGGTGCCAAATAGCTTGCATATACACTCGAGAGCAATGAATCCGGGTCACTTAAAGAATGTTAAAAATCTCGGAAACTAAAAATGATTTATTAGTTAATGGTTAATGCAATAAATTGTATTTAATAGACAATGTAATACTCCTTAAATGAAAGTAAAAAAAAAATGAGTCACCATACATTTTATTAACACAAAATTACATAAAGAAAAAACTGCCGATCTCTCCTTAAAACAAAAATAGGAAACATGAAATTTTTGAACTTTATTACGATTTTCTTGAATTTTAATACTTCGTATTGCCTCCTCGTGCTTCCATTACTGCGTTTACGCGGTTTGGCATGCTGTACACCAAGTTCCTTATACGATTTTGGGGAATATTCTCCCATTCCTCTGTGAGAGCAATTTTGAGCTCACGAAGCGTGATTGGGGGAGGGTTTCATTGTTTTACGCATCTGCCTAGCTCGTCCCAAGCATGCTCGATCGGGTTGATATCCGGGCTGCGCGCTGGCCACTCCATACGAGTAATGTTCATCTCTTGAAGGTAGTCATTCACAATCCTACCTGTATGAGGTCGGGCATTGTCATGCATAAATATAGCATCCTCACCTAAATTGACCATAAATGGACCAACGTAATCATTGAGGATTTCTTCCACATATCATACGCTAGTTAAAGAGCCGTTTTCTATGATCACCAGCTCTGTGCGACTTTCAGAAGAAATTCCGGCCCACACAAGTACAGACCCACCACCGTAGGCTACTTTTTCTTCGATGCATGCTTGCTTGAATCTTTCCCCTGGTCTTCGATACACTCTGTGTCTTCCATCGTGCTTGTAGAGCATAAATTTTGATTCGTCGGAGAACATAACTTTTGACCAATCTTCAATACTCCAATTTACGTGGCTCTGGGCATACCTTAGTCTCGAAATACGATGCCCACGCTCCAGTTTAGGGCCGTTTGCAGGTCTAAGGGGTTTTAATTTAGATTCAGCAAGCCGACGTCTTACTGTCCATGCACTTGGGTTACTTCCTCCGAGGCGTCGAAACTGATTGGTGAGTTCAGTTCCTGTGAGAAAGCGATTTCGAAGCATGGTGTTCACCAAGTATCGGTCTTCTCGTGCTGTGGTACACCTGGTTCTGCCCGTTCCTGGTCTGCGTAGGTTAGAACCAGTTTCTTCGTAACGTCGGAGAACTCTTTGTACTGTTGACAGCGACACACCGACAGTCCTGGCTGTATCGCGCTGACTCCGGCCGGTTTCCAGCATTGTAAGTATTCTGGTGCATTCTTCAGGCGTAAGCGACATAATTTCAGCTTGATTAATGAATATAGAGCACTATCAACATGGTTTATGTACCCACATAAATGACAGATTACAAACAAAAGCAACACCAAATGCTGTAATTTCGTAGTTCCATCTTCGAAAGTGGCCCTTTTTCAAATTTGATTTTTTATGATATAACTTTACAATAACTAAGAAGTTTTAATACCTTCATTTAAGGAGTATTACATTGTCTATTAAATACAATTTATTGCATTAACCTAGCATTTTTAGTTTCCGAGATTTTTAGGATTCTTTAAGTGACCCGGATTCATTGCTCTCGAGTGTAGTATTTTTTTGTAAACTTTAGTAATAAAATCCACCATGATTAAGTTCTATAAAGGAGGTTAGATTCTATAAGCAACCTATATGTTACCAAAGGGAGAAAAATTGCAACTTATTTATAGATGCAAAAGCGATGCATGGGAGTTCGAATTGTTATCCTGAGTGGCATTTGGAACTAACAGTGCAAATCGGGCGCCGTGAATGAATGGTTGAACGATAAAGCGATACAGTTCATTCGTTGAGTTGTAAATGAGATCTTATCCAGTTCTTATTTTCGGTGGAGATAAACAAATTGACGGTTGTGCTTTGTGCTTTAATTGTGTTGTGACAGCAAATTTATTGGATTATTTGGTAAGTATTCAAAAATTATATGTACGTGACGTATAACGTAGGATAACATCATGGTAGCCCTTGCAAATAGTTTTTTGTTGTGAAACCATGGTATATTTACTAAGTAAATTTTGATGCGCCTTCGATCTAATCAAGAATAATGAAAAAATATGCACAGAACAAATAAATAAGATAATACTTTATAAAAATTTGGTTGTTAAAAATCTAACATTATGGTTTCACAATAAGTATAATATCAAACTACACCAGAAATAGTTATTAAAACTCATTTTACTGTATGTTATTGTAATAATATACCATTCAAAAAGATACTTTCAAGGTCTCTATTTTTAAACATGGCGATTTAAAATAGACCTTGCAGTTCATATTTCCACTCATTTGTTGCCTCATTGGAGCTCCTAGGTCCAAAAATCACTCATTAGTACCTAGTAGTGATTATTTTCACTTTACAGGTCTCGCTGTTATTTACGTTTGATTGGGGATCCTCAAGACGGCCACAAACCCATCTATGAAGGTAAATAAAGTAAAATTTAGGTACTTAAATTGTAAATGTTGGCTGAAAAACAATCCTCGACTTAATTCGATGCCTGATTGCCTACTATAGTTTCCAAATTGTAATTTTTCATTAGCAGTTCTTCTTTACAAAAAATCATAGTACATACCTACCTACACTAATGGGTATTTGAACTAACTTGCAATAGGTAACTTTTATCAATGTGTAGGACTAGGCATATAATAAAAATATTAGTATAAAAGGTGATAGCGGTAGACAGTATAATATTATAATCTTTGATTAGATGAAGTAGGTACTTGGTATACAGAATGTAACGGAAAGGAGGTATGTATCATGCATAATGGACTAATTGGGTATTTTCCTGTGGTTAAAATAAATTATTTAACTGAGCTTATTAAATTAAGAATGGTAAAAGAGCGGTAAATATTGCGTCTGTTCTTATTATATTGTTTTTATTTATTTTTAACCATCCACACAACCTATAATAGTAGATGATTTGACTATTAAATATTATGACGTCACAATAAATTATTTCATACAAGTTTCCTTTTAACTTACCGTTTTGACGTTTAGTAAAAAGTAACTAATTTGACTAGACAGTCAAATACCCAATTTGATTGTCTGAAATAAATAATTATCATTATTATTATTATTCCTATCCATCGCCCTATTCTGAAAGTTAGTTACTCCACAGACAAGAGCGAGGCTCTTAAATTTAAATGAATGAATTATTATTATTAAACAGTATAAGGGTTGGACCACATTTGCCCGCACTTCGCACCTTCGTTGCTATACTATTCTGTTGCTCGAAACAATCATTTGCGGGAGCGGGAAAGAGAACTGGTGCGCGGCAGGTTCATAGATTCGCCGTTCTATTAGGTACTTACTTCTTCTTAAATAGCCGTACCCGTAAGTCGTAACATTCAGACCTCCCCAATCGGGAGCAAATGCCATACTCGCCACGCTTGACAGGCGCGTTGGCGAGTGCAGTGACAAAGAACGCTGCTGCCTATTCCTTGATTTTCCCTAAGTCGCTTTTTACGACACCCTAGAGATATGTTTTTATAGTATATTATATATAAGATTTTTTTCAGAATGCCATTTTTGATAGTTGAAACGATTGAAAACGGTTCCAAAAAACTATCAATTTGTCCGGAAGGATGGGTGGATAACGGAATTTTAAGTTGGCCCACTAAAAAGACTTCTAAAAAATGTAAAATTGAACAACTAATCCCAAAAGAAAATTGGCTAAAAATGCCATGTATAATTAAGAGAAAATTGGATAATTATGAGGCTGCTGATGCGGAGTTAAATGCCATGCTTGAGTTGCCTGATACTGAAAATGAAGGGTACGTTAATGTAAGACGGCCAGACAATGAAGATTTTAACAAGATTGCCAATCAGCTGGTAAGTATACCGTGGCGTACCGTAGGTATATATGGCATACCGTGGTATCGTGTATTGTGGTGTAGTGTAGCGTGACATGGCGTGGCTTCGTATGGTGTTTTGTGGAATTAAATTGTAATGTAGGTATTGTGGGATGAAGTGACATGTCGTGGCGTGATATGGTGTGTTGTGGTGTAAGTAGTGCGACTTAGCATAACGGGATTGTGGGGTCGTAAAACAGTGGTTATAGCCTATGTGCTCCTTTGTAAATAAAAGGTATTTAACACGTTTCCTGCCAGACTACGAGTATACTTGAAGTTCTATTTTGTTGTTCTACTTGTATTTTTTTTTGGGAAAAGAACGTGCTAAGTCATTTCACAATACCATACATAATAGGGCGGAGCTCCTGCAGTGGGGACATTAGAAGGCTGTGAAAAAGTAATAGTTAATATTAATTAGTTTCAATGGTGTAAATAAAATTATAATGGCTATTTTTTTTTCAGTCATCTACTGGATCTGTAAATAACAACAACGCATCGACTATAGCTACGCAGGAAATTATGACCCAAAATATAGATCACATAGAAACGGAAGTAGTCCAAGTATTTGATTATAATGATCTTCTAACGAACCAAAAAATTTTATCTGACAATCAAATCAAAATAATAGATAACTAAATATAAAAACGCTAGCAACAATATCTGTTAAAATAGATAATTTGGCCTCGAACTCCCAAAAGCAGCCACAAATACACACTCAAATGACAGTCACGCCATTAAGCAACGAAATAAAAAAGAGCCCATGTAATGCTAGGGTCACACCTATTCAAAATCTTGATGATCTTCAAAATATGGAAAATCAGCTACGTGACGCTGATAAAAGAAAATTTCTTAAGGATTTGTATTCCATTTTCTGTACTCCTGGCAAAAAAGGGCAGGTTTGTGCTTTTCAACTGATTGACGTTTTGTTTAGTCGTGAATTTTTGGTACAGTGTTCGTGGTCGGGGTCTGCTAGAGGTGCAGGTTCAAAAATATGTATTAAAATATTTCAAGAAGTGCTTGGATTTTTTTTCGAATTTGTTCACGACTGTGACCCTACATACACTGTCGACAAAAACAATGATTTCTTCAAATCCATCGTCAAAAATGCTAAAAAAAGAACACACTCTAAATTAGGAAGAGCTTCCACGCCAAGAAATGTCCCTAAAAGAAAAATTACTATACAACAACAAAATGTCACTACAAAAATAAGTAGGCCTTCTACTTGCCCAAGTAGAGCAGTACTACAATATAATGAAGCTGAAGTCGTAAATAAAGCGGCTTGTAATAATAACGATTCTGTGGACCAAAACAGATTATTTGTAAACCTAAATACAGATAAAAACGAAGATGAAAAATTTGAAAATATTGAGTTCGCAACCGATAAAAAGGCTGCAATCGAAAATGAAGTACATGCAGGTGAAAGCACTCATGAAAATGAGAATGTTTCAAATTAAAATAGTGATACTAGGATCTACTGGAAAAATATGTCTTTTCTAGTTATTAGTTTTTTTACAGTTATAAATGTTTGTTTTTTTATTTTTTTACATACATACGAGTACATAGTACATACGTGTGAGGGACGGTTACTGAAAATTTTGCAGATGTGATCACTTCATGAAGCTTAACGGTTTCCCACAAGAAACTCAGTTGCCTTCATACATTTTTTTTTAAATCTGATTTTTTGTCAACTCTCAACGTTTATATTGAATTGATGTTTAGTTTCATGGACATATAAGTTGCAAAATTTTTGTACACCGTTTCTTATGTATGTAATATAAGTTTGTTTAACTGTTGTTAACATCTTTGGGCTTTAAATTTTTGTATACGGTGTCTCGGCGGTATTCGATCGAGGCAGTCGTGTGCATCTCACTACGACTGACCTTTTTTTTGTTTACCTTGCGAAGTGCGCGCTTGTTATCGTGTTATCGCTCGCCACGAGCCGCAATGCGGTTCCGTGCGGCCGCTCAAATAAGTGGTTATAATTATAAATGAGTGTAATAAATATAGATTTGGACGATGGTTATAGACTGACAATGATGGACTCACCGCTACCAGAAGAACTAGAAGGAGGAATGGATAACCAAAATGGGTATATAGTACATACAAATAGAACAGTAGAGGAGGGTGAAGGGGCTAGGAACAGGAAAAGAGATAGGGAGGAGGACACGGCTGATGAAGGAGAATGGACTTTGGTCAGGAGAAAGGAGAAAACACTGAAAGCAGAATGCATTCAAATATATATATCCAGCAGCGAACAAATCCCTAAACAATTTGCACTAGCCAGATTATTTAACAGTTGGGGTTTATGCGATATAGATTACATTAAATATATAAATCCATTTAAAATTAGAGTTGACGTGAAGGAGGAAGAAAATGCTTTAAAAATAGAAAAATGCAAGGAATTAATCGAAAAAGGTTGGAGAATACAACGGGCTATGGAAAAGAGTTTGTCATATGGGGTCATTAAAGACGTAGACTTGGACCTGTCGGAGGAGGAAATTTTGAGTAACATTACATGCAAAACTGGTACAGAAATTATTGGAGTACATCGCCTTAAGCGTCGAGACCGCGAACAAGAAGGCTGGACCCCGAGCGAGGCTGTACGAATAGCTTTCAAAGGCTCCCATATCCCTCCACAAGTATACGTTCACGGTCTGCGTATTCAAGTTACACCATACATATTCCCTGTGTCTCAATGCTCCAAGTGCTGGAAGTATGGTCATATGGCCAAACAGTGTCCTTCTAAAAAGATAGTATGTCCTAAATGTGGTGAAAATCACCAAAATTGTGAGACACAAACATTCCGATGTGTTAATTGCAGCGGCAATCATATGGCAGTGCTTAAAACTTTGTGCCCCGCCTTCCTCAAAGAAAAGAAGCTGAGGGAGATCATGGCTGAGTTTAATTGCACGTACAGAAGAGCACTTACCATCTACGTACCGCCTACATCTGCGGCCACGGAAAGTACTCCTTTTCAACCCCAAACTAGCCATATGACCCCGGACCCTGCCCCGGAGCAGTCGCAATCTCACCTCTCAACACCGCTACAAGTTCCGCCTATCTTCTCCGAAGTACTGAAATCAACGTTGAAAGCTCGTAAACAAGCTAACAAGAAGCCTTCAGAGCCAGTGAAAAAGGCTACTCGTCGAGACAAGGATACAGGTACCATGCAGGACTTTGAATTGCCCACGTATACGTCACCATCTATGGACTACGACTCGTATGGACATCAGCCCCAAAAATCAGTACATTTTGATGAACTTTTAGTTAGGCTTAGGGAAGTTATATTTATGAAAGATGCAGGAGTAGAAGCAAAGATGAATGGCGTAATTAAATGTTGCTTTGAGTGGCTTATCTTAGTTGTAGTAGATTATGTTTCGGACTGGCCCCTACTTAAAATTATTGTTGACTATTTTTGTAGTAGTAATGGCTAATATTCATAGTATTAGTTTAAATTTACTCCAATGGAATGCGCAAAGTATTCGACCGAAAACAGTAACATTTCAACAATTATTAACCCAAGAGAAAATCCACATAGCCGCCCTCAGTGAGACGTGGTTGGAACCCGATAGTTCATTCAAGATAAACAATTACAACGTATACCGGTGCGACAGATATGACTCATTCGGAGGTGTGGCTATAGCTATACATATGTCACTACGCACCCAGCCCGTTAGCCTACAACTGCACAACACTGACATCCAGGTAGTGTGCGCCCGAGTGCTAGACTGTCCGCATCTTACACACATAGTATCTCTTTACTGCCCCTCTACCGTGCGTACCACACAAGACGATTGGCACGAATTACTATCTAAGTTTACCGATAGAACTATTATCTTAGGTGATTTTAATGCTCACCATTCATCTTGGTCATATAAAACTAAACCGAGAGGTAATCAAATGTTTGACTCCCTTTTGGATAGCAACTATATTGTGTTAAATACCGGAGATATAACGCGCATAAGATTGGTAAACGGTATTCTACAAAAGTCATCTCCCGACATATCTTTAGCTACCTCAGACTTAGCATTGAGATTGCATTGGAAAGTGTTAAACGAATCTTTAGGAAGCGACCATTTGTGTATTAAAACTTCACTGTGTTACCCTAGTAGCACCCTGATATCAAATAAACGTAACTACAAACAGGCCGACTGGATAACATTCAAATCATGCCTAAAAGACTTATTCGATGACTATAAAATATCTGAGAATCCCCAAAAAGATTACGATTTATTAACTGAATATATAAATATATCTGCCCGCTTAAGTATTCCCGTAATTAAAATTAGCAACAATCCCTCTTCAAAATTTTCTCCAAAACCATGGTGGAACTCTAATTTATCCAAATTAGTAGCAGAACGAAGGCTTGCTTTGTCCAGGTTTAGGCGGAACCCCACTCCCCAAAATTATTTAATCCTTAAACAAAAAATAGCACTTGCACAGCGTGAGATGCGTCGAGCACGGAATGCCAGCTGGCAAAACTTTTGCTCTTCTCTTAACGAGGCCTCCACTTCCGCAGACGTGTGGCACAAAATGAGGTGGATGAAGGGTTACAGATATTCAAATGCAGCTATCGATACCAATCAAGTCAACGGTCTTCTCCGCTCACTGGCTCCAGACTATGCCGTTCCAGACCAACCACATTTCTCATCTTGTTTTACAAAATTAGAAATTGACTTCTCCATGCAGGAGTTAAATAGATGTATTAAGCACAAGGATACATCTCCTGGATGTGATGAAATAACTTACAAAATGATTCAACATCTCCCTGAGAATGGTAAGCAGTGTTTGTTAACTTTGTACAATCGTCTCCTCTCATCGGGATATGTTCCGAAACAATGGCGAGATATTTTAATTACCCCCATACCAAAACCAGGACGCGATGGGACCGACATGGCGGCATTTCGCCCTATTTCCATGATGTCGTGTTTGTGTAAAATTTTCCATTCCTTGATTAATATGCGCTTAGAGTGGTATTTAGAGAGAACTAATACGTTCTCACAAAATGTGGTAGGGTTCAGAAAGGGACGGTCGTGCTTGGACAGCCTAGTCCAATTAGTAACTCGAATACAGATTGGGTTTTTGGAAGGGTCGTCAACAGCAGCCTGTTTTTTGGATATAGATAGTGCATATAATAACGTTGATATTGTGTCCTTACTGTTAATACTAGATTCTTTAAACGTTGGATCAAAAATTTGTGTGTACCTTTGGAATTTCCTCAAGGCAAGAAATTTGAAAATTAGGTTAGGAGGAGAATATCTCACCCGGTGCACCGGCAAGGGGTTAGCTCAGGGGGATCCTCTTTCTCCCCTTTTATTTAATGTAGTAACTGTGTACATTTGCAAGTGCATAGAACGTAACGTGTATATCTCCCAGTATGCAGACGATTTCGTCATATATCATACTTATACTGAGGTTGTTAGTGGGTCCGAAAAAATGCAGCAATCATTAAATAGTATAATAGCGTTACTATCAAATCTAGGCTTGGATCTCTCGGCTAGCAAAAGTCAACTGTGTATTTTCAACAATAGGCGGCAGCGCGAACTATTGAACATAGATATTAACGGCTCGATCCTGCCGGTTGTCGACACCGTAAGATACTTAGGCTTTTGGTTAGACAGAAAGTTGCTGTTTACAAAACATGTCGGGGAGGTTCAGGATAAACTTTATAAATATATTAATATCTTCAAAGTCCTAACAGGGCCCGGGTGGGGGGTGCACCCGCTTTATTTAAGACAGCTGTACATCGCTGCTGTGCGGGCTAGGATTGATTATGCAAGTCAGATATACGGTACATGTTGCGAGACACAGTTATCGAAATTGACTAAATTACAAAATCAATGTATGCGAATCATTGGTGGATACATCAAGAGTACCCCAATACACGTGATGGAGGCTGAGCTGTTACTTCCTCCGCTATACATTCGTAGATACTTCCTGGCTTGTAAGTACTACCTTAAACTACACTCTTCTAAACATTTAGACGTGACCAATGATTTGCATAAGCTATCCAATTTAACAGAACGCAGATGGCGACGAAAACGGAAACCACTGATGGTTCTAATTAGCGAACAGATGAAACCTCCTCACGACGATGATAGGCACAAAATAAATATGTTTTCACTGGACATATGGGTTGGTTATGTGGACTTGTCTAATGTTATTAGTTTAAATATAACACCTATGGTCGAATCTAAGAATAGATACAATCCTAATACTCTTAGCATTACATGTCAGCAATTTATAACTGAGCATTATGTTAATTTCTATAAATTGTTTACTGATGGATCTCGGACTAGTGTCGGGGTTGGAGCGGCACTGCTGGATGATCAATCAGGAGTTATCATTAAGTTTTGTCTAAACCCAGAGTTATCGATTATGCATGCCGAACTCGTGGCAATCTTGGAAGCATTGTCATACATAGAAAACATAATTTGCCAAAATTTTGTAATATTTACAGACTCCCGAAGTGCGCTCCAACACCTATCACGATGTGGATACTCTAGCTTTAGAGGCAGTCCCGTGGCCTATCTAATTTTAAGGACCATTTGGTCTCTAATCAACAGAAATGTAAATATCGTTCTCCAGTGGATACCTTCTCATGTCGGAGTACCTGGAAATGAGCAGGTCGACCATTGGGCGAAAGAGGCAGTCTATACAGGCATTCCAACAGACTATGTGCCCTTCTACACAGACAATCTATGTGTTATACGACAAAAATGTCGTAGCATGTGGTCTGAATATTTTGACGAACGATCTCGGACGAAAGGTATCTGGTACAAAATTATACAGCCTAGCCTCCCTCGTTCGCTATGGTTTGCAGGCACTGACCTGACTCGGCACAAATTAGTTACGGCGTTAAGGCTACGTTCTGGTCACTTTCCTTTAAATAAGTTTGCTTATATGATGCGAAAAGTTGAGTCACCGAACTGCAATATATGTGGCACCTTCGAAGATATCCATCATGTTTTAATGGAGTGTGTTCGAACCGAAGCCGATAGACAGAAATTAAGATTGTGTAATCGAAATGTGTGCGAGTACTTGTGCATGCTGTCAAATCCTCTATCAGGAGGTGCCAGGGATATCTACAATATGTTTGTACTAGCTTATAAGAATAGAACATAATTTGTGGTGTATAGTTGATTTTGTATATCTATGAGGGCAGCATTATCATTTTGATAAAGCCCTCGTTTCTTAATAATAAAGAATAAAAAAAAAAAAAAAAAAAAAATTTTTGTATAAGTTAATGGCGTTGATTTTATAATTACCATGTTATTTGATGATTCTAACTTCTGATTTTTAAGACAATAATTTTAAAGTACTAACAGAAATCATGAGACTGCAAGTTTAGCGACTTACTTACTGTACCTGCTTAGTTTTAAACTGTTTAGGATTTAAGTGTAAAGCATTAATCTGCAAAGGTTTAAAATCCTTCAGGGACTTGAGTTATTCTGCCAATGAAACTGAAGAACTTTCCCCAAGGAATATAGTTCCGAAAATATAAAAAAAAATTGACGTCCGGCGTTCCATACAATGTCAGTTAATCGATTCTCCATTTAAATTTAAGGAGCTTTTTAAAATTTTCGGGCCTATATTCCTTGGGAAAAGTTATTCAGTGTCGGGCAAAATCACGTTCATAATGTATTAGCACCTTAGTAGATACACCCGGAATAGAACCTAATACTACAAACTATAAGACTGCAAGTTGTGAGACTTAAATATATTAGTTAATTCGTTAGTGTACACATAAAACTCAACGAAAATGTGTGACTGAAAGTTTTCCGACATACTCGTCGTAGTATTTAATTAATTAGGATTAAAGTTAGTAAAATTAATTGGTTAAGATTTAAGTGTAAAACAATTACTTAACTCAAATATGATGTTGCAATAATCCTCTCGTAAGCTTATAATTAAAAGACTATTCCTAGGGTTTTTAGTTGTGTAATTGAAAATAAAAATCCGTATATGACATGAATTTGAATGTGTTTTATTTTACATCTTAAAATAACTTAAGTAAGTAGGTACTGGTAAAATAATCAATATTTTGAAAAGGTATGAAGCAAAGGTAACAAATACATTTCATTTTTGTATTTAATCGCTACTAGTTTATATTTTATATCTTTAGGAAAACGCATACATTCGGAAACATTAGTTGATTTTAATTTATTGTATTTTATTTTTTTTTTTATTCCATACAATGTCAGTTAGCCGATTCTCCATTTAAATTTAAGGAGCTTTTTAAAATTTTCGGGCCTATATTCCTTGGGAAAAGTTATTCAGTGTCGGGCAAAATCACGTTCATAATGTATTAGCACCTTAGTAGATACACCCGGAATAGAACCTAATACTACAAACTATAAGACTGCAAGTTGTGAGACTTAAATATATTAGTTAATTCGTTAGTGTACACATAAAACTCAACGAAAATGTGTGACTGAAAGTTTTCCGACATACTCGTCGTAGTATTTAATTAATTAGGATTAAAGTTAGTAAAATTAATTGGTTAAGATTTAAGTGTAAAACAATTACTTAACTCAAATATGATGTTGCAATAATCCTCTCGTAAGCTTATAATTAAAAGACTATTCCTAGGGTTTTTAGTTGTGTAATTGAAAATAAAAATCCGTATATGACATGAATTTGAATGTGTTTTATTTTACATCTTAAAATAACTTAAGTAAGTAGGTACTGGTAAAATAATCAATATTTTGAAAAGGTATGAAGCAAAGGTAACAAATACATTTCATTTTTGTATTTAATCGCTACTAGTTTATATTTTATATCTTTAGGAAAACGCATACATTCGGAAACATTAGTTGATTTTAATTTGTACTTGAAAATCTTAAGATAAGAAGACGAAATAGGAAGCTCAAAAACATTTTCTGTATTAGAAATCAACATACATTTTACAATTATTTTGCTTTCTTGAACTTCGATTGATGTTGTTTCCATTATCTCATGATTTGATGTTACAAAAAATCTATCCATTTTTCTTTTTGATATTATGAAATCTTTAAAATGTAAAACTAAATCACCACTTCTACAATTTTTTTTTACATATGGGTAGTTTTTTATAATCTCATTAGTACTATTCACGTCCAAACTATCGCATTCACCGAGCCTTTTTGCTATTTGATGGTTTGTTGCCAGTTCGAAGCATATTTTTAATCAAGTAAAGTTTGTTTTCGAATGGATAGGCATTAAAACTTTGTAGAATTCCAAAGTTGAGCACTTCATCAACAACATGTAATAAATTATGAACATTACTCGTCATATAGTCTATGCCGTAGAAGGATTTAAAATTTTTCACAAAATGATTCAATAGCTCTCTAGCCAACGGCAAAAAATTAAAATGTTCTTCACTTGAACATATTGTAATTGCACAAAAAAATGACAGGAAATGTTTCATTGCATCAGTATTTAATACCTCTGGTAATATAACTATGCTAAGGTAAAACAAGAACGTCCTAAATTCAGAAGCCTTCCAGTGATATAAACTGCTTAGATTTCTTACGGATCTGTGGATTTCTGAAGGTACTTTGCAATCATCTAGAAAATCATTTACTGTCGATATATCACTTGCTCGCCATTTTGTATCTTTCCTACCAAAATTGCCGTCTCGCCAGCCAATAAGAAGGCGTTTCATAATCCCCAAGTCGATCAAATGCATAGAATCAGCAACAGGAAATGCTTTTATCATATCAATCGGAAGACTTAGTAAAGGTGAATCGACTTTGTGATGTTTACCGTAAATTTTTTACGAAAGTCTTCATTATTTCGGGCAGGACAATCTAATTCAGGAAATATAACCGTATGGGATACATGTGAGTATTCACCAATAATGGTACATTTATTACACCCGTGCTTGCCATTAAAGTTGCAAACGCCTTTTATCATTGCTCTTGCAGGAGAATCGCAAACAAAACATCTTATTGCAACATTTACCTTATTATTTTTCACTAGCAGTCCATTTTGAAATAATGTTTGCATTTCCTGAACAAAAGGTTGTAAATAAGCATTTAAATCGTTAGGTTTTCCATGGCCCGCATAAATCCCAACAATGAATGGTATCATACAAGGCAATTCAAAAATCTTGCACAGTATTGGCCAAAACTGTTGTTTAGAACTGTTACATACTGGGAGGCCATCTATGTTAAAGTAAAGGGAAATATTGGCAGGTAATTCTCTGTAATTTTTCTTCAAAATAGTTTCAAGGGGTATTATAAGTCCATTATGCCAATATTGACCAGGATCAATATATATTGTCTCAATCTGCCTTGGAGTGTTCATGAGCGTTCTTGGGTCTACTGGAAGCAAATTTGGATTTATATTGTTTATAATTGTCGCTAAAGATTTCAAAGCTGAATGGCTTATGTTATTTTCTATAGCCCATGCTCTAGTTGCGTCCCGAAATTGTTGAATCTGTTTGTATTGAAACATATTTTCACTTGGCTCACTGTCATAATTTGCTTCGAGGTCAGTTTCCTCAATTATTTCATTATTCACATCATTTTCAGCCAAATTTCCATCTGCAGTAATTTCATTTGAACTTTCACTAGAATCATGACTGCAAAAAAAAACAAACTTAGTATAAATCTGCGAAATAGGTACCACAACACCACAACTTATTAATTAAAACACAAGAGACGTCCAGATCTTGCCCTGCCTACCAATCTCTTATTAACACACTATAACGTAGATTAAAAAAATACATAGTGTTCTAAGTGATTTGATAAGTGTTTCATGTAATAGTCAATTACCTAAAATGTTAGAAATTTACTTAAATTCAAATCATACTTTATTAATGTGTACGGAACCTGCGATAGTGATAGCAAAATTCTCTTGACACAACTGCTCAGAACAGAAAGCCTCCAAACTATTATAAACTGCTTGCTGTACCTTTTACTATGCATTAAATTGATAATTACTTACCTTTCAACAATTGAAGTATCCTCTTTTAATTGTTTAATAACATTTTCATGGTCCGAATTTCCACTTGTTTCCACGTCCATTATACTCTTGAAAGTACGTGCAACTTGCCGATGATAATTACCACATCGCTTGACTTTTTTCCACTTTACAGTATTCATTTTGAGATTTTCTTTTAACTATTATGACCGTTTTTTATCATAAACTTTGTGTGTAGCACGTGCCGCACTGAATTGCAATAAAAATAAATACTAGTTCTACTACATTCTATCTTTTAGAACTGTTCGATCTTATGTGGTTCTAAATGAGAGAAAATTGTTGCTTAAGGTTTGCAAGAACCATTTTTTGTAATCTGTCTATGCGTTATAGTAGCATATTAGAGTATATTAGACCTTACAAAGGCTAGGTTCCAAATTAGCTGCAATAATAACTCTTGAGCTACTACAGGTGATAAATAATTTATATATACTACTTATTTAGTACCAAAGGTTCCAAATGAGGAAAAATTACCACCTATTAGGGCAAGGTTCTTTATGGGAGATTTTAAGATGTCATATGCTTCTTTGAGTTCTAAAAGATTTAAAAAAAAAACCTTTATGCGTGTATAAGTAATAAATTTCGCTTAATGCCACCATAAGTTATAAAGCAGGAACAAAACTCTCTCAAAAACCACTATAAGTGATAAAAGTAACTCATTTGCAAATTAAAGTACTGTTTGCATCTATAAGTAATACCATACACTCTTGCATCACTTATATGCTACCTACAGTTGCAAAATAAGTTCCAAAATTCACTAACGTGCTACTTGGGTCATGTCAGTTATAATTGATCAAAAAAGTGCTCGAAAATCAATAAAGATACAACATACATACAGGCTCAACATACATACGTACATACAAACAGTGAATTCAAGCTAGTAAGACATAAAAATGCAATAGACAGATTCAGCCAATAAAAGATTTTTTATAGTTAAAAACCTGTCAAGTGAGAGTTGTATTCGCGCACGGAAGGTCCCGTAACATAAAAACATAAAAAAAAGGTTGTATATGGTAGTCCCCTTTACTTATTTTAAAAAAATATAATCTTTCATCAGAAATATCTACATAATCTGTGAAAATTTCAGTTTTCTAGCTGTCTCGGTTCATGTGATACAGTCTAGCCCGAGATACCGATTTCATCCTTTGGCTACGGAACCCTAATAAGATAGCATAGGTACGAGTACTAAATGAGTTAGGTACCTACTATAAATTACATTTGTATGAGTATTACAATACAATCCATCTAAATGTAGTATTTTAAAACTAGCTATGAGCCTGATAAAGGTAATTATTTTGTTTTTAACATGTCTTTATTTTACGAAAGTTTTAGGGTTTCAAAACTTTTTTTTGAAAAATCATCAAATAAGCTTAGAAAATCGCAATAATCTATATCCAGCAGAGAAATCCGCGAAAAATACATAACTCAACCATTGGATCATTTCAACAAGAGAAATAATCATTCTTGGCGAATGAGATATTTTGAAGATCTTCAATTTTGGAAGCCAGGAGGACCTGTTTACTTATATATTAATGGTGAAGTAGAGGCATCAGACTATTTTATACAAACGGGCATAATACATGAACTTCCACGAGAAACACGTGGTGCTTTGTATTTATCAGAACACAGATACTATGGAAAAAGTAAACCATTTCCTAATCTCAACACCAAAACGTTGGCCTATCTAAGCTCACGGCAAGCTCTTGCAGATATTGCTAAATTATTGAGACAAATTCAATTTTTGCCAAAACATGAGAAATCAGCAGTGGTCGTAGTCGGTGGTTCATATGCTGGAAGTTTAGCAGCATGGATGAGAATGTTGTATGATGATTTGGTGGACGTTGCTATTTCAAGCAGTGCACCATTTTATCAAAAAGCAGATTTTTTTGAATATGTGGAAACAGCGGGTTTTGTCTATAAACAGTTTGGCTCACTGAAATGCTATGAAACAATAGAAAAAAAGTTTAAACGATTTGAAAGACTTCTTGAAACAGCAGCTGGCACAAAAAAATTTAAAAAGGAAGAAAACGTTTGTGCCTCAGTAGATATAAGCAAACCAGAAAATAGAGGTATATTTTTCGCATACGAAATAGCGCGTTATACTGGATTAGCACAATACGGTAGTCCTGAAAAGATCAGAGAGAGATGTTACAATGATTCAAGCCTTGATAACTTATCCAGTAGCTCCAAACTCACCTTAAGTAGTGCCTCATGGAACAGGCAAGAATCATGTTATGACCTTACCTTTGACGGCTATGTTGAAGATATAAAAAATAGCGATAGTATGTATTGGACTTACCAAACTTGTACAGAGTTTGGTTTCTTTCAATCTACAAATTCTGATTTTCATCCTTTTACAAGAAATGTACCTGTAGAATTTTATTTTTATTTATGTTCAGTTCTTTATGGAGCAGATTTTGACAAAAAAAAGAGTTGAAGAAGGTGTTCGGAAAATAAGAGCTATGTATGGTGCCTTGCACCCCAACGTTACTCAAGTGGTGTTTGTGAACGGTGATTTAGATCCATGGTACAGAGTTGGAATTTTAGAAGATCTGTCGGAAAATGCTCCTGCTTTCCTGGTACATGGGACGCGACACGTACAACATCTGGATTCAAATGTACCTGAAGATCCCGTAATGCTGAAAGAAACTAGAAAAAGTATAAAGAAATTAGTAAAAAAAAGGATAGGCATAAATGATGTATGTCGAGATAAACAATAAAATAGATATGAATGTTAAAATAAAATGTGCATAACAGATTAGAGGTTTGTTTAAAATAACAGTAATTTTTGAAGTAAAACTTCTTTAGGCGCGACCTAGGGAGTAACTCAGATTTTTTTTGGACGGAAGTAACGCTATTTGAATTTTGAATAGCGGAAACGTAATTTCCGCTATTCAAAATTCGAATGAATGATATTAATATAACATTAGATGCCGTCAATGGCAAAGAAGTTTTACTTCAATCGCGCATAAAGGCTACACGCACTTTTTTTTCATCCTCTTACACTTTCCTTCGAAACCTCTTTTTTAATATTCCATATACAACATTCCGTCCTCTTTATAATTACTACAAGCAATGCTTTTTTTTCCACATAAAAAAAATGCACAAAGGTTAGGTATGGAGTGATCAGGAACTTGATACGAACACTGAAATCTCTGTATGAACTCTAGTACTTGTGTCAGGATCATCGAGGTTTGCGCGGACGTTTTTCACGTTAAAAAAGGTGTGAGACTAGGTTGTGTAGCGTCACCGTATCTGATAAACCTATACATGGACAGTTGCTGGAAAAAACTGCAAGAGTGTACGTATGGCTTAAAAATGAATGAACTGGCCGTCAAATGCTTCTTGTACGTTGATGATATGACACTAGCATCACAGTCGGAGGAGTTGCAGTTAATGGTTAACATAATGCATGATGCGCTTAAAAGTAAAGGAATGAAAGTGAATATAAATAAGATGAAAATAATGGTTTTTGAAAGGGAGAAAAGCATGGTCAGCGGCGACGTACTTATGTCGACCAAATTGAAAACCTTTTAAGAAAAGGCAAGGTCAAGAGTATCCTTAATCGGAGAGCAAGTAATAAAAACACTTATGAAAGTAGAAGAAGCAAAAGTGATTTGCCAGGCTCGTAGCCTGTGGAAATCCATAGTCTCTGCCTACCCTGTTGGGAAACAGTCGTGATGTTATGTATGTATGTGTTTGGGTGAGAGGTTGAGCGTGCGTTTTGATGCAGTTTGTGGTTGGCTTAGTACCTAATGGTTAAAATATATGTTACCCGTGAGCTACCAAGCTCACTAGGAGGTAAATATAAATATGTAAGTATGTATCTTCCAAAGGGTCATTCGGGGGAACGCCCGGGGTGGCACACGGGTATGAACACAATATCTATGCTCTCTATAAAGTTTAAAATAAAATGCAAAATTAAAAATATTGAGAAAATCCAAAACGATTAAAAATATTTAAAAAGGGTAAAATATTTTAAAAATCCTGATTTAATAAATTAATGTGACGCGAGATAATAACGTAACGTAACGTAAAATAAAGGCTCCCACGGTAGGGGCACGGCCTGCACGTTAAGAGCGTAAAAAAGTTATTAATAATGTATAGCGTTAGAAAATCTCCAAATATTCACGATAATATAAAACTGCAAAACCAGTTCATCTAATGACAGTCTCAATGGGCTATCAATGGGTATTCTACAGGTTTTTTTACGTTTATTACCTATCTCGCCCTTTTTTTTAACCGTAAGGGAAAATCCGTCATGGATGATATGCCGGCCTCCTACCAACTAAAAAATCTTACGTTAAGCCCAACAGCCTATGGTTGGGAGCCCTGGGTAAGCCCTCAGAAGGATGTGCCAGGACTCCCAAAAGACCCACGGCCGCCACTGCGACTTCGCCTAGGGCAGGGGTCGGCAACCTTTTGAATCGGAAGAGCCAAAAATGCCGATTTTAAATTACAACATTTTTAAGAGCCACAAAATCTTTGTTGGTCATACGAACAAGAAGAAGTGGGATAAGACCATAGTCCACGGAGAGAGACTGCGGACCAAGTGTGTCGCGAGCTCTGGGATCATCCTTTCCCAAGGGCGTACCCAGAACTTATGGTCATGGGCAGATGGTAGCGGCAGCGCACCATGTTTTTTTTGAGGATTTCCAAACGTGAAAAAAAAGGGTGATTATGTGGCATTCACCAAAATTGGTATATACCATGGTTTTAGTGGATATCCACTAAAACCATGGGGTGTTCCTTCTTGTCGCTATTGTTGAGTTACAGAAAAGGCAAGCGTACAACCTACGCAGTCCAACATGCGCTGCCTGCAACAGGCTGACTCTGTGGGGTCCAAAAAAAATTACCCACCGAATCTTCACTGCTGCGACCCCAGAACATGAAGGGCGCGTCTTAGTCAGTCGTGCGACTAACTGAGACTGCTGGCTTATAACTCCCGACGTCGTCGTCGACCACGCGTTCACTTTTTTTTTTAATTTGTCCCACGTAATAGGTGGTGAACCGTATTGGCGTGTTGAGATAGACAGGCGCAGGTTGTGAATGCCTGCTGTTGAAATTTTTCAAGCCGCCTAAAAAGGCCTTCAACTTGGCTTAACGACTGCCATTTTACTGGCAACCGGGACCATCGGCTTAACGTGCCTTACGAAGCACGGAAACGCTCAAATAAATGTCACAAAGTGGTCACGTGGACGGTCACCCATCGAAGGATTGACCATAGTGAAAGTTGTAGAACACTGAGTCCTTCTTGTCGCTATTGTTGAGTTACAGGAAAGGTAAGCGTACAACTTCTGCAGTCCAACATGCGCTGCCTGCAACAGGCTGAACTCTGTGGGGTCTAAAAAAAATGACCTGCCGAAACTTCACTTCACTGGCCCGCTGCGGACATCGCAACAGAATCCTATTAGAAAGAAAATGGTGCTCCAACTGGTCCGGCCAAACTGGTGCTCCATATAACGCTTTTGAGCACAAAACACCACCTATACGCGTGGTTGCTTGTTTCCCTGCTAATAAGGCTGTTGTAGTGTCCCAGACGCGGGATAGCACCCGAACCCCAGATGCGAGGTTGAAGTGTTCGCCAAAGTTTGCCGAGAGTCCTGGGACATCCTTCCGAGGGCTTACCCGAGACTCCCGGCCGTAGAGACCACGATGCCCTACAACTGTGTAGGGCATCGTGTGGTTTTAGTCGTTAGGAGTCCGGCATAGCATCCATGTAGGATTTCCACACGCATAAAAAAAAAAGACTTGTAGTGTTTATAAAAATGAATATTTTGATAATTGTGGGTGAAATTTAAGAGCCGCAGCTTCACTTCTAAAGAGCCGCATGTGGCTCGCGAGCCGCGCTTTGCCGACCCCTGACCTAGGGGGTGGTTCGGCTGCTATCCCGCGTCTCTGAGGGGCTTCGGGTGTGATCCCGCTTCTAGGGGCGTGCGTGAATTCCTCACGTCACGCTGCCGTCATGGGCTTGCTTCTATAAGGACGGTGAGCAGCCCTCTCACCGTCCTCAGGTTCCCGGTCATGGAGGCCGATAGTCTTCGGCGAATACACGTCGGCCGCGCTCAAGTCGCCGACTGCGGAACTCGGAGTTTTCTCCCGTTCCCGCCCCGCCGCCTCATTCACGAGAATGACCTGCTCGCAGAAAGAGGCGGCGCAGTCCCACTTACTCCCGCTGGAGATCATAGTTGTCTCGAGCGAGAGAGTGTCCACGTCCAGACCCACCACGAGGATCTGGCGCTGTTGCTCCCACGCCGTGCACTTTACCAGCGTGTGGAGGAAGCGCTGTGTCATCGCTGCGGCCCTCGCAGTGCTGACACTCGGCCGTGGTATGTTATTATCTCACCTTACATTCAATTATTAAGTCGGGATTTTTCAAAGCTTTTAATTTTGCATTTTATATAATAGGTAGGTATTCGAATCTATCCAAGAATATAAGTAGAATCAAATTCAGTTCTTTAAAGTCGTTAGAATAAAAAACTAAGCAAAAATTAAAGGCAGGTTTAATATAGTAACTATTTGTACATGAGTTTTAAATTTGCATGCTAACTCTAATTTTGACTCGTATTCTTCTATTTTTGGATATAGTGTCATCGATTTGAACAGTTTTAATTATTTGCGCCTATCCATTTTTTTATAAGATTTTTGATATTCTTTCTGGTATCTTTCAGCATTATAGGATCGTCTGATTTATCGGCATCTAGATCCTTATGGTGAGATGTTCCATGTATCAAATAGGCGGGAGCGTCTTTGGAAAGATCCTTTAAAATTCCTAATTTATGCCAGGGGTCTACGTCTCCATTCACAAATACCACTTTAGTAACGTTAGGTTTTAAACCACCGTACATACAATTGGATTTTTCGACACCTTTTTGAACTCTTTTTTCGTCAAACTCAGCTCCATAAAGGCCTGAGCACATGTTGTAGTAGAATTGTAGAGGTATATTCTTGGTAAAAGGCTGACTATTGGCAGATGTAGTCTGAAAGTAACCAAACTCTGTACAAGTTTGGTAAGTCCATGCCATAACATCAGAATTAAGTTTTGTGGCATTTAGGTAGCTATCCATGGTAAATTCGTAACAATTCATCTTAGCACTAAGCAACGCACCTTCTGACGGTATTTTGGAGTTATAATTTAAACTTAATTGCCTCGTATGTTTTAAACGTGCAGTATTACTTTCACAGTCCTCCTTTATTTTTTTAGGTGAACCATATTGTGCTAAATCGTTATAGGGTGATACTTTATACATGAAAAATATAGCTTTATTGTCTGTCTGATTCAAATCTGTAGAGTCACAAATATTAAATTCTTGTTTTAATTGTTGAATTCCAGTACTTGTCCGAAAAAGTGTCTCATATCGATTGAACTTCTTTTCTATTTTCTCATAACATCCTGTTGTCCCATACTTCTTGTAGTCTGCTGCCACGACTTCCAAATATGCATAAAAATCTAATTTAACTAATACTGGGGCACTGCTTGCAATGGCAGCGTCAACAAAATCACTGTACTTTAATCTCATCCATGCTGCTAAGTTCCCGGCATATGAACCGCCGGCCACAACCACTTTTGATTTCTTAAACAGTGGATTTGATTTGATTTCTCTCAATAATTCTGCATTGTCCGCAAGAGCTTGCCGAGAACTAAGAAATACTAAGTTTTTGGCGTCTGATGTAGAAAGTGGTAAACTTTTACCATAATATCTGTGTTCTGATAAATACAAAGCACCGCTGGTTTCTTTTGCGAGTTCATGTATTAGTCCTGTTCGTAGAGGCTGAGTATCTGCTTCTACTTCACCATTTATATATAAAAAGATAGGTCCTCCTGGTTTCCAAAATTCAAGCGACTCAAAATATCTCATTAGCCAAGTTTGTTTATCGGTTTTATTGAAATGATCGTATGGTTGCCTTATTTTTCTTTCATGAACCAGTGTTTTCGGTGTCATGAAATTACTTCTTCTAATAATTACTCCATCATCATGATTAAAGCCGTGAAGACCAAAAACTGTTGTAAAACAAACACATGATAGCAAAACAGTATTTACCCTTATCACGGCCATAACTAGCTGTCACTCGCTATACGTTTTATTCACTTTTATATTTATGGGTGCTGACATGCGGCCGTGACTTTAGTCACTTCAAATATGAATATTGGTTTCGCCATTCACTGATGGACGTAAGTCTCTTCGAATTTTCTTTCCATTTGAGTCTTTAATTGGTCTTACTGAACGACCCTGGCTAGCCAGTAGGTACTTGGTTCTGTTTCAAGTTTGCCTTCGCCATGTCTTAAGTCTTATTTTAGTATGACTTCGTTCATCAGCCAGTAAGCGCACCACCTGCAGGTTGAATATAATAATTGCTCGCACCGAAATTGGTCCCCCTATTTCAAATTTGAATAAAACAATAGGTTGGTGTAAATAATGTTATTGAGATATTACAGACAAACACTACAATTTCCATTCAGTGTGTATATATTTCCATTAAGTGTCTATATATCTTTATGAACCATAAATTAGTTACTTTTATTAAGTTAGTGTCGCTATATTTCCAATTATCTCATATCCTGTCAATTATTTCCTAATTCTTGCGGCCGGAAGAAAATTACTTTTAGCTGTTCATTGACATAGAATTATATTATCCTGACTTCGTAATATGACACATTAAGATTACATAATAATCACTGTCTTAAATATAGCAGAGGAATTTCGTTCCCGTTCCTGCATCCCATGGGAACTTATTCTGGGTATAAAAGTACTATATATATACAGGAGAATTTTTGAAAAGGACTTGGATGGCAAAATCCGAAACTATAAGGAATAGCTAAAAATGCTCAAAGGAGTCACGAGCCCGATTTTGATAAAACTTAAAACCTCATCATTAGATTTTTGAGAAACCAATAATCCTAGCTGGGAATCGAACCCATTCATTTTGAAAATAAAAAACACACCCTTTATTATTACACTATACGATAGTGTCGCTGATCAGGATCAAATTCTGCGAAGTAATGATATACGGCAAATTTAAGGAAAGTTTGGAATTTTAATAGATTTAAAAAAAAAAAAAATTATATACCTAAATTTTGTATCATATAATTTGTTTCGTTCAAATTCCCAGAATAGATCGTAACTATTCCGTGCTTTAAATCATGCTCAGAATTATTCTAAACTAGAAGAATATTCTAAACTGAAGCAATAATATTGAATGCAGTATGATCCTTGAGGTCTCGAATCCAGCTATGTATTGAAAACAATGGTCTACATTTTGAACAATTAATCAGTTAACTTAAGAAAAATAAATTGTATTTTGTTAAAGATAAGCACTTTCCTTTAGTTTTCCGTATGTCATTACTTCCCAGAAAATTATATACCTAAATTTTGTATCAGAGATCAGAGATCAGAGATGGCGCTAGTGAGCCAATGTGTAAACATCAACTCCTGTTGTTTGTAATTTTAAAAATACGTAACACGTTAAATAATAGCTTTTGAAGAATAAATTGTGCATATAACCAAACCAAATAACGGTGTAAATGTTATCTCGGAGTGAGCTGCAATAAATATTAAGTAAACGACTATCAAATAACCGAGTGAAACAGTGTACAAAAACCTCAGAAATACTAAGTAAAACAACATAATACTAATATATAAACTCAAGTGAAAGGAAGCGCTAGTGGCCCCGCGGACTCAGTGTTCTGTAAACGATCACTGCAGTAAGCAACTTTCACTATGGCCGGTCCATGGATGGGTGACCATCCATGTGATCTCTTTGTGACATTTATTTGAACGTTTCCGTGCTTCGGAAGGCACGTTAAGCCGTTGGTCCCGGTTGCCAGTAAAATGGCAGTCGTTAAGCTAAGTTGAAGGCTTTATTTCAACAGCAGGCAGTCACAACCTGCGCCTGTCCATTTAAACACGGCAATACGGCTCACCACCTATTACGTGGGACAAATTATACAAAGGTGAAATGTGGGCATATAATATGCCTCTGCCTACCCCTTCGGGGATAAAGGCGTGACCATATGTATGTATGTATGTATAAACTCAAGTGATAGTGTCCTGAAGAAGTTACAAATAAATTACAAGAGATAAAAAACAGAATTTCGTCGTAATTTTACATAAACATTACTGTGTCCGTTGTGAAAAATTGTGAATTTAAATTTAGTGGGTGATTTGCAAAGTGCTGTCAATATTCTTATCTAAGACAATGATGTTATAGTAAAAAAGAGGTAGATATCGCATTACCGCTCAAAAACTGTTGCGGACAAAGTCACACAATTGTTATAATTCCATTGAGTCGGCTAATAGCTGCGAGCGAAACAAGTCGTGTTGTGGTCGGCTGCTGTGTGCAAAACGACACAGATAGCTATCCCTCTCTGTTTTAAATGTTTTGTATTCTCTATCGCATTCATAGATGAAATCTATGAGGTACCGATAGGTAAGCACGTGAAATTATAACTCAACAATAACTGAATGCTGTTTTGTATGAAGGTAGCATATCTTTACTTAAATATCATTGATCTAAGACGCATCTCAATCGGAGCATAGAAATTGTTTTCACATTAAGACCTCTAAATTCGACCAGAACTCATAATTCAACTTTGGTCGAGTGGTAAAGACGCGGATCGGTACGCAGAAGGTGCAAGTTCGATTCTAGGTACGAGCATCACTTTTTGGATTATTTGACTGAATATATAACGACTGCAGAGTGCATATATTTATTGACGTAAACAAAATAGTACTTAATAAAAATCCTCGATTCGTTGGTCTTTCTATAACTAGAATAAAATAAAGGCTATAAAGTATGGATTCACCTAATAATGTGACATTGAGAAAGCCACTATCAAGATCTAAGTCCTTAGAAGCCATAGATATGAGTGTTTCACTCACGTCATCGCACTCCAGTGAACTAATAGGTAAAAGTCTGGATATATCTACTCATATTTTGCCATTTTGCTGTGAGGGAATGAAAGAAGAAATGAGTAGACTAAAATCAGCTTTGCAGAGTACACAAAATGAACTTGAAAATGTAATTCTTGAGAATACCGAGTTTAAAAACCAAATCTCTAAACTTCAACAAGAACTTAATAGTTTAAAACAGATCTGCCGAAGTCCCTTGTCATCTCTCCGCAAGCAACAGCACTCGGCTAGAAAAGTTAAGGCTAAACGTCGACTTACCGACGTATTTAAAAGCACTCCATGTGAAGGGCAAATTGCTGTTAACTCCACTAGCACTTGGGTCCCGGAAGAACAAAATATTACTACAGGAAAAGTTCAGACCATAGAGAACACAAGCTCGGACTTCGCATCCACTAAACGTCTGAAAAACCCTGGAAAAAAGCTCTTTATTTTCGGCGGACAACAATGTTCTGGTATTACCAAATATCTAATGAAATCTAGAGAGCATACTCACTACTGTAAATACCAATTCACGTCTTTTGTGAAACCTTATGCCAATACAGAAGAAATCTTAAAATGTTGCAAGCTGTATGATATCTCGGTACATGACAGAGTTGTATTATTTATAGGTCAACATGATTCAAACCCTTTTCAGATCGAGTCAGAATTATGTTCATTTCTTAAATCTGTCAAATGTCATGTGTTCATTATAAAGGTGCATAGTAATAAATACTTAAATGAATTTAAATTAAATACAATGTTAAACCATATATCTAAGCAGTATGCAAATTGTACGTATGTCGATATTGACTATTATAGTGGACGGTATACAATGTATCTATTATGTAAGGCCATCAATTTTATGATAGATCAAGTTGATTATAATGAACAATTTCTTGTAAAATATGATTCTGAGAAATTCAGACTGGGAGCGGGCAGACAACTGTCTCGCCAAAAGAACTTATTTAAAAACGTAAATTATTGTAAAACAAGCATATCTACCAAGGATCAATATACTCAGACGGAAGTAGATTTGCAGACGGAAGTAAGTGAGGGTATACAAGGTCCTAGTTCTGCTAACAAGCTTTTTCGTGGACCATAGTATAATTAATTCGGATGAGCTTATAATATTGCATCAAAATATTGCGAGCCTACGCAAGAAACGTAGAATATTGGAAATTCATCTCAATGAACTCTCGAATAATAATAAAACAGTTGATGTAATTTGTCTGTCAGAAACCTTTATTAAAAGTGGACATGAAGCGACAATAAGTTTACCTGGTTTTCATCTGGCAGCATATTACTCCAGAACGGTAAAATCACGTGGCGGTGTCTGTGTTTTTGTTAGGCAAGGCATGCGTTATAGATTTCTAAGTTTCTGCAATGACTATAGCATGGATAACCACTTTGAATGCTGTGGAATTGAAATCCTTTCACAAAGCATGTTTGTCATTTGTTTGTATCGAACTCCGGATTCAGATTGTGATGTGTTTCTGGACAGACTTCAAATACTTTTGCATAAATTAACTTATAGACTTAGGAAAAAAATTGTGTTGGCTGGCGACCTAAATATTGACACATTAAAACCGAACGAAAAGGAATGTAGACACTTTTTAGATCTTGTTAAGAACTTTAATCTAGTGTTACACATAAGCCAACCAACCCGGCAAAAAACATGTATTGATCACATTCTCAGCAATATGCCTCACACTAACGGAAAATTGTTGCATTTCGACTTATCCGATCATAATACGGCGCAACTACTAACAATTCCTATATTGTACAAGGAAACACCATTAGCAGAATATTTTATGTATAAAAGAGCGTATAACGGGGAGTATATGAAAAAGTTTAGAGAATGTTTAGGTTGTCTTACGTTTCAGGAAATATATGAACAAGACAATTTCAAACTTGCATTTCAAAAATTTCATGAAACTTTCTCCCTGTTTTACAAACTGTGTTTTCCAAAAATTAGGGTTAAATTACAAATAAAACGGGTAGACTAAAATGGATCACTAAAGGTTTGAGAACCAGCTGTAAAACAAAACGAAACCTACGTTATAAATATTATAAAAATAAATGTGTAACAACTTTAAATAATTATAAAAAATATTCTAAATTATTAAATAATTGCATAAATCAGTCAATAAAAAATCAATATTGTCATGAAATTAAAAATTCAAAAAATGTATGTAAAACATCATGGAAGTTAATAAAACAGGAATCTGAATCTCGAATGCCATTAGAAATTATAACTGGTATTCAGAAAAAAGACGCATTGGTATGTCAACCATACCAGATAGCAAAAACGTTTAATGAACACTTCACTAAGATGTCGAATAGTGTCGCCAGCACGTCACAGAACACTTGTAAGATATCAGTAAGTGATAGTATGTTTCTCAGTCCGTTTATATGTCAAGAGATTCATTCTATAATTACCAATTTAAATAACACCAATGCAGAGGGTTACGATGAAATATCGACTAGGGTACTTAAATATTGTATATTAGAACTTACCCCAATTCTTACTCATTTAGTAAATTTATCATTTAGAGACGGCTGTTTTCCTAGCGAATTAAAATTGTCTATTGTAAAACCTTTATATAAGAAGGGTGAAAGGACGTGTCTGGACAATTATAGGCCAATATCGTTAATACCAATTTTGTCAAAGGTCTTTGAAGCAGCCATGCATAAACGTTTGACAAGTTTTATTCAAAAGCATAGCATTTTACATAACGAACAGTATGGTTTCCAAAAGGGTAAATCCACAACATTAGCCTGTTTTGACTTAATTAGTAAAGTAATTGAAAACATTGACAATAAAAGAACGGTAGTTGTAATATTTTTTGACATGACCAAAGCATTTGATCTGGTATCTCATAAGATATTACTGACAAAGCTTGACAGATATGGCATTAGAGGACCAGCACAGGATTGGATTGCTACATATTTAAAGGGTAGGAGACAATGTGTAGAAGTACAAAACATTGACGATAAACGTAACCTTAAGTTATTTAAATCTGACCTTTTGGAAAATGGACTTGGTGTTCCACAAGGTAGTGTGTTAGGACCACTATTGTTTCTTTTGTATGTTAATGACATCACTGAAATCACTTCCAATTATTGCATTTTATATGCGGACGATATTTCTTTAATTATGACTTGTGATAGAAATACTGACGTCGATAAATTCGTAAACGACATAAATGTTACAATTAACGATATTGTTACATGGCTCAAAGAAAATAATTTGCAGGTGAATCTGAGCAAGACCTGTTATATCCGATTCACTATTAGTCATGGACCTTGCCCAAATTTAAATATCAGCCACGAAGGAAATACTATAAAACAAGTTAAAACAGTCTCTTTCTTAGGAATAACTATAGATGGTAACATAAATTGGAAGCAACACGTTTTAAAAGTATGCAATAAAATTAACAAATATGTGTATGTGTTATATTCTTTACGTAACACTACAAATAAAAAAACGGTATTAGCGGCATACCATGGTTATGTGTCCTCCGTCTTAAACTACGGACTTGTTTTATGGGGTAACTCAACAGAAGTACAGCGAGCCTTTCTGGCGCAAAAAAAATGTATAAGAGCAATTGCTGGTATACCGCCATGGCAATCCTGTAAACCCTTATTTAAAGAGTTTCGAATACTAACTCTGACTTCTATGTACATTTTTGAGGAAGCCAAATTTGTAAAAATGCACCCAGGATTATTCAGAACAGCAAAGGAGATATATTTAAGAAATACTAGGAATCCAGATAGAATTGTTTTGCCGAAAATACCTAGAACCACATTGTATCATAAAAATTGTACTACAATGTGTGGACGTATATACAATGCGGTACCAGATGAATTTAAAAAAATGCCCAAGAATGGATTCTGTCGTAAATTGAAGTCATGGCTAAGTGACAAATCGTTTTACACGTTGCAAGATTTTTTT
The DNA here is from genome assembly GCA_933228765.1 of Miltochrista miniata. Lineage (NCBI taxonomy): Eukaryota > Metazoa > Arthropoda > Insecta > Lepidoptera > Erebidae > Miltochrista > Miltochrista miniata. The sequence goes on from OW121753.1 coordinate 32,434,462, forward strand.
GATAGGTGCAAATGATATTTAAATTATTCTCTCTATTTGACATTATTTTAATTAATTGATTGATATTGTTCATGTGACATGATTTTAATGATGACATTGCATTATCTTGGACATTTTAATTTTTTTAAATATTTAACATTGTTACAGTAAATTTATCTGCATGATTAATGATTACGTGAGGGTTGAATTTTTCATTTATTATAGTATTGTTTGGTAAATTACATTTTAAAGCAACATTTGGAAATTTGCACGCCTTCTTTCTAGGCTGAATATATGGACCTAAGAAAACTATTGTATCAAGACCTTGTATCATACCTGTATTCTTGCAAATAAAATCTTATCTTATCTTATCTAAAGAATAAGATCCTTAATAGAAACACTAACGTATGGTGTAATAATATAGAGTGTGTTTATTTTCAAAATCAATGGGTTCGATTCCTAGCTAGGATTATTGGTTTTTCAAAAATCTAATGATGAGGTTTTAAGTTTCATCAAAATCGGGCTCGTGACTCCTTTGAACATTTTTCGCTATTCCTTATAGTTTCGGATATGGCCATCCAATCCCTTTTGAAAAATTCAACCTGTATATCCCAAAGTCATGGACAGGGAGAAAAACACCGGCCAAGTGCGAGTTGGACTCGCCCATGAAGGGTTTCGTAGCAGCTAGTAACATAATATAAAAGTTCTCATAGTTCGTTGTAACTTTGATTGATGTTTTAACACGTTCGCAGTGGTAGTGATTTTTCTAACCAAAAATTGCGGTTTATGACGTATTAAAAAAAACTACCAGCTCTATCTCGTTCAAACTAATTATCGTTGGTAGTTTTTATGGCAATGTACATCTTATATTTTTTTTAGATTTATCATTTTCTTAGTTTAGAAGTTAGAGGGGGGGACACACACATTTTTCCACTTTGGAAGTGTCTCTTGCGCAAACTATTCATTTTAGAAAAAAAATATGTTAGGAACCTCAATAGCATTTTTGGAGACCTATCTATAAATAACCCACACGTATGGGTTTGATGAAAAAAAAAATTGAGTTTCAGTTCTGAGTATGGGCAGCAGAATAGGCGGTCGGATCGTCCGCTCGGCATGGCCGGCGTCCCCCACAAGAAAAAAAAAATGGGGACCCCCAAAATTTACAACTTTTTTTCTAGTTTATATAAGAATCTTAATGTAGTTCACAGAATACATCTAGTTACCAAGTTTCAATAGCATAGGCCTTATAGTTTCGGAGAAAAATGGCTGTGACACACGGACTTTTACTCTGCGGCTGGCAACACTACGGAACTGTCATAAAATTTTGGCTCCGAATTAAATAATTTAATATTACTTAAATAAACACGAATTAATAGCTCAAAAAGAAAACAATTGCACCGCATTATCAGTGTTAAATAATAAATTAAATAATTCATAAAGCTTTCGGTGTTTAAATCGTGTAAAAGTGAAAAAAAAGTGATTAGTGAAAAACCGTTTCGTTGAATAGGTATGTACCTATTTTGAAAGTAAATGCATAAAAATCGAATGTTCTTTGTAAAAAGCATCCGATTATACACGGTGTTTCTTTTAGGGTGTCAAGCCGCCACTAGCTGGTAGCAGGGTTCCATACCTATCGATTTAACCCCCATGTATGTTCTACGATTTTTTGTAGTTTTCGAGATATAATGTTCTGCATAATTCACTATTTTTTTATTATCGATTAAAATTTTTACATCTTGTATCAAAGTTAGGAAGGAGATTATTTTGTCTATAATACTGCAATCAATAGGCATTATAATAAAAAAAAAATATCCAAGAAAAGTCGAACCAAAAAGAAGTTGTAATTATTTAAAGCCACGTGGAAAAATAACGAAAAAAAATTATATCTCGAAAACTACAAAAAATCGTAGAACATACATGGGGGTTAAATCGATAGGTATGGAACCCTGCTACCAGCTAGTGGCGGCTTGACACCGTAAAAGAAACACCCAGCATATTGTAATAACAGTTATTAAACGTAGGAATACATAATTGAATAAAAGTTGTCTCTTTTTTTATAATAATTGTCGGTAACGTAACCTCAGAGATATTTTGACAAGTATTCTCACTTTATGTACACTGGAAAAGTTTGTAGCTGTAATTAAATAATCTATGCGAAGAATTAAGTTATCCTCTGATGATCGAAAAGTTACTAAACATTACATATTACGCTTGTAAGTACCTTTTATTTATTCCAGTAGGACCTGGTCATTGCATTGATCGAATCGCACATACCTAGTGACGGGTGAGGTTTTTTGTAAAATATTCAAGTGTTGTTGTTGTTAACTTGTTTGCCTGCTGTTCACGTGTATATATGCACAATATATATACAACGCTGCTAATAGACAGGTAATCCCCGAATTTCATTAAGTACTTGTATTAACTTTGAAACCGCTATTTGTGTTTTGCCTATTGTTCACGTGTATATATTTAATATATACTACGCTGGTAACATAAGGGTAATTCATACAAATCCCACCGTTCGCGTTGTCATATTACCTTTAATCAATTAAAAGCAAATAAACTTGCCCGTTGTTTGGCAGACTGCTCCTTGATTTCATTCTAAGAAATTTGCTACCATAACTTGTTGAAAATGATGACTCGCAGAGGCCTGGCTCGACAGGAAGAGACTAAACTGCAACAGGTTCTACAAGAACTAAAATCCACCAAGGAGCAGGTTGCTCAGCTTGTTAATGAACGCGAGGACAACGAAACAGAGCTTATCTCTGTAGTACAACATAATGGCAAATGAAAATATCAGTTGTCCTCGCTAAGCGTTAGGTTAGATGAGATGACCAGGGAACGAGATGACCTTTATATAATTGTAGGAAATGATAAGTGTAGTGGGGAGTATGAACATGCCCTAAGACGTATAGACCAGCTAGAACAGGAGCTCCGTGACTCTCACTTACAAATTACTCAATTAGAAGAAGCCGCGCTGCAAGTAAGTACCCAACAAAATCAAACCTTGTTTGACGAGCTCATAGGCAGGTCCCTACAGGTAGTTGCTGCTGCGGGTCCGAAATGCACTGATATCATTGACCTCACTAATGATACCTCTCAACACCATGTAGTATCACCATCAGTGTGTTTAGATCATTGCAGTGGTAAAAGAATAAAGAAATATATTAAAATTATTAAATTAATAAAGAAAAATCAAAACCTACTTAAAATACATAAAAACTTTTCTAAAAGTATAAAAAATTGTAGAAATAGATTAAAACTATTTAATGAATTAAGTTTTTGCACAACACAGCTAGAGAATAGTCAGAAACAGCATGCTGCTGATACACAAAAGTTTAATTTAAAAATTCAACAACTACAGGAATCATTACAGTCTGTAAAGACCATGTATGACAAATCACAGCTGATTATCAGAGAGTATTCTATGGCAATGGATAAACTCATAAACTCAACATCACATTATGCTGACCGTTTTGACTCACTATCAGACAAAACACATTCTAATTGTGACTGCAAATGCAGCCAGTCAGATCCGAAGAAAATACACAGGTAGGTCATTACCTACCCTATTACGTAAGGGACACTAACGGGATTGTTTTGTTTGCAGATGACATTCCTTAATTTTTAAAATTAAAAGACAACTAGATGACTATGACGATGTTAACAATGCAATCCTAAAAGTAGTACATTGGTTTAACACTAATAATCTTAGCCTGAATGATAACAAAACTAAATGTATTAAATTTACCTTGCCCAATGTACGAGTAACACAGGCAGAAACCAATGTGCAACTTAATGGCCAAGAGTTGGAACTTGTGAAATCTACTGCGTTCTTAGGGTTGACGATCGATTCTGGATTGCAGTGGGGCCCACATATTGAAAAACTGGCTGGCAGATTAAGTTCAGCAGCATTTGCTGTCCAAAAGATTAGGCATTTGACTGATGTAGAAACAACGAACGGGGCACCGTGAAGAATGCTGGGATACCCAATCTAATCCCAGGGAGGTGGATGGGGAAATGGACGAAATGGGCAGCAGAACAGGCGGTCGGATCGTCCGCTCGGCATGGCCGGCGTCCCCCACAAGAAAATAATAATAAATAATGTAGAAACAGCGCGTATAGTGTACTTCAGTTACTTCCACAGTGTAATGTCGTACGGTATGCTACTATGGGGCAATGCCGCAGATATAAATACAATTTTTGTTTTACAAAAACGGGCCATAAGAGCCATATATAGATTAGGTCCAAAGGTCTCTCTGCGCGAAAAATTTAAATAATTAAATATTATGACTGTGGCATCACAATATATTTTTGAAAATCTTATGTATGTTCAGAAAAAAATATCTAGTTTTACTAAGTTAAGCGATAGACACAATGTGAACACCAGATATAAAAACAACCTTGCCGTTTATCATTGTAGACTGAACAAAGTCAGTAATTCTTTCCTGGGTTTTTACAACAGGCTTCCAAGCGAAATTAAAAGCATGCCCCTAATTAAGTTTAAAAAGTGTATAAAAAGTAAATTGTGCTGCAGGGGCTACTATGCAATTGACGATTATTTGATTAATAAGGAAGCCTGGAAGTGATCTGCTTGCTCTACAGATGGAGTTTTAGTTTATAGTATCTACTTATTGTAAATATGTAGTGCACAAAAAGAATAGCCCGCCGAGTTTCTTGCCAGTAATTCTCAAGCGGGCCGCGTTCCGAACTGGTGGTACTATTTGCATTGTATTCATTGACGTGTCGCAAGTGCCTATGTATTAGGATTATGCGAAATAAATGTTTTTTGACTTTGACTTTGGACGGACAGACAGACAGACAGACATGACGAATCTATAAGGGTTCCGTTTTTGCCATTTGGCTACGAAAACCTAAAAATGCAGAAGAAAATGCTTTTCAGCTTTCAAACATGAGTTCCATGCGTGATCTCTTCTACAGTGTGAAGATCACAATCAGAATTTTTATTTGTGAATCATATATGTAGGTGATACATTAATAATAGTTTTTAAATTATAATAACAGTGGGCCTAAAAAGGCCACATTTCTTTTTCGTTCAAACGTTTCTTTTATGGATCTTATAGTGTTTCTCTTCACTAAATTGTCAAATCTTGAAGAATCTCTTAGTGAATCTCATTGTAAATCATCATATTTGACAGTTTTGTATGGAAATTCGTAAAATGGCCACATCCATGAATAATTATTTATTAATAATGTCAAATTCTATGTTCAAATTTCAAATTGGTGAAATATTCGATTAGTAAGGGGGGGGGGGGGACTAAGATTTCACGTTTAAATTTAGCATTTTTATTGTCATTAGTGTGTTTTTAAGTTCTTTTGGACATAAAATGCAGACTTGGGACTCTATAGAAACTTTTTAAAGCGTACACGTCAAGATAAACTCGTATTTTCATTAATGAACAGTGTAACCGTAACCTTTTTTTTTTTTTTTGTTCAACGTCAAGGAAAATCCTCATGGATGCTATGCCGGGCTCCTACCGACTAAAAAACCTCACGTAACGCCCAACAGCCTATGGTTAGGAGCCCCGGGTAAGCCCTCGGAAGGATGTCCCAGGACTCCCAACAGACCCACGGCCGCCACTGCGGCCACGCTCAGGGGGTGGTTCGGGTGCTATCCCGCGTCTTTGGGGATTTCGGGTGTGATTCCGCTTCTAAGTGGGGGCGTTTGTGAGTTCCTCACGTCACGCTGCCGTCAGTGTAACCGTAACCTTTGTAATTGAAAACGGTTTCAACACAAGTGATACAGTCGCTCTGCCGACGACCCTGGAAAATGTCTTAAAGACATAACATAGAGTTAAGGAACTTTGAGAAGCCTGACCCGGAGTTTATTGGTTCTTTTCATTAATTACCTTAGCCTTTGCTTAAAATCAAGAGGCTAAGGTGACATTAGGTATATAATTATATACCTAAATCTAATAAATACTCTAAGATACTTATAATGTCACCTTAGCCTTTTAACATGATGTAGTGGTCATCAAGTTACAATTACCTTACCTTTGAGAATGCCGAAAGGCGAAACCAGTCAGTTGTAAAGTAAATAAATGTTGTAGAACAGTATAAGTGGTGTTATGCAATATTAGCAGCAGGTTCCACCAAGTGCTATCAATCAACAGTATAAATAACCTTTTTGGGCTACCTACATGTCACAATGTTTCGGCCTCCTCCAAAGTTCATATGACACCCCCAGGGATATCATTTGGAGGGTACCATGAGCCCGGAATGTATTATTCCTGGATGTGGCACAATCTGAAGCGCTCGTGGCCCCGCGGACTCAGTGTTCTGTAAACGATCACTGCAGTAAGCAACTTTCACTATGGCCGGTCCATGGATGGGTGACCATCCATGTGATCACTTTGTGACATTTATTTGAGCGTTTCCGTGCTTCGGAAGGCACGTTAAGCCGTTGGTCCCGGTTGCCAGTAAAATGGCAGTCGTTAAGCTAAGTTGAAGGCTTTATTTCAACAGCAGGCAGTCACAACCTGCGCCTGTCCATTTAAACACGGCAATACGGCTCACCACCTACGTGGGACAAATTGTACAAAGGTGAAATGTGGGCATATAATATGCCTCTGCCTACCCCTTCGGGGATAAAGGCGTGACCATATGTATGTATGTATGTATGTGGCACAATCCTTCTCATAAGTTAACATGGCACCCCCGGGGTATCCTATGGGTCCAGAATGCATTTCCAACAGTGTTAAAACCACAGGCCAACCTGTCCAAGCCAAACTCACTTGTCAACTAGTACATCTGCTAATCTGCTGTCATTCCTGTAGACCTGAGGCTTCGATGTGAAAGGATTTTTTTTTTATTTTTTTTTATACCACTAGAGTGGCAGACAAGCATACGGCCCCACCAGATGTACCGGTGGTCACCGCAGCCTATGGACGTTTGCAACACCAGAGGCACCACAATCGCGCTGCCGACCCTTTAAAAACCGTCTAAGTCTCCTTTTGAAGAACCCCATACTGTAGGCGTTTGGGAATACCGAAGCAGGGAGATCATTCCACAACCTAAGCGTACGCGGAAGAAAGCCTCTATTAGATCTCACCGTGCTCGAGCGCTCAGGACGCAACGTATGAGGATGAACACCCTGTCTATGGCGAGCGGTGCGATGATAGAATGTAGCCGTAGGCATCATATCAAACAATTCTTCAGAGCACAAACCGTTGTACAGGCGGTAGAACACACACAGAGAAGCAAAGTCTCTCCTGTCACTAAGAGGTTCCACACCACCTGCAAGTATGGGATCGTTGACAACTCTCATAGCTCGCCTTTGCACCGAGTCAAATGGACGAAGCTGGTATTCAGGTGCCCCCGCCCAGAGGTGACAGCAGTACTCCATATGCGGACGCACTTGCGACTTATAGAGAAGCAGTGCTTGCGCCGCAGTAAAGTACCGCCGCGCCCTTCTGAGCACTCCGAGCTTCCTGGACGCCAGCTTGGCCTTGCCCTCCAAGTGACTGCGGAACTGCACATCACTGGAGATGTCAACACCAAGGATCCCTATACTTTCAGAGATGGTGAGAGATGTGCCCTGAAATTGTGGCGCCACAGTGAATGGGGTCTTTTTTGCGGTGAAAGCACCAACTCGTGTCTTGGTAGGGTTGAATTGGACAAGATTTTGTCGACCCCAATCGGACACTCTGGTGAGAGTAGCCTCGACTTCAGACACAAGTTGTTCACGACCTTCTTCCACTGCAACCCGAGAGATACCGCGACGGCCCGTGTAATAAGTGTCGCCCGTACTGTCGTCCGCATAACAATGAATGCCGTCAATAGACAACATGTCATTGATATGCAGCAGAAACAAAGTAGGGGACAACACTGAGCCTTGTGGTACTCCAGCGTTTATGGCCATGCAGTCAGAACAGCTGCCGTCAACGACGGCCCTGATGCTTCTACCGGCCAGAAAGCTGGACACCCATCCGCATAAACTCTCGGGCAGTCCATAGGAGGGCAGTTTCGTAAGAAGACCACGGTGCCAGACCCGGTCAAAGGCTTTCGAGATGTCGAGGCTCACTGCTAGAGCCTCACCCTTACTCTCGATAGCCGCCGCCCAGCGGTGTGTGAGGTACACAAGAAGATCGCCCGTCGAGCGACCGTGACGGAAACCGTACTGCCGGTCACTGAGCAGGTCATGTTCCTCAAGGTACCTCAGGAGCTGTGTATTTATTACACGCTCCATCACCTTAGATAAAAGGGAGGTGACGGCTATAGGCCTATAATTGGCCGGGTCGGTCCTGTCACCCTTCTTGGGCACAGGATGCACGTGCGCGATCTTCCACGACGCCGGGACTTGCTTCATGGAGTATGAAAGCGTGAAAAGACGTGTAAGCACCGGACACAACTCCGGACCACACCGCTTAAGTACCACCGCGGGAATGCCGTCCGGCCCACTCGACTTATGAATATCTAGGGATTGAAGCTCCCGCCTGACGTCCCGTTGCTTGAATTTAATTTCTGGCATTGAAGTGCCACTCCAAGGGATACCAGGCGGAAGCGCACCGCTATCGTTCATGGTCGAGTTGGAGGCAAAGAGAGAACCCAAAAGGTCGGCCTTCTCCTTGGCACTCTGAGCCAGACTACCATCCAGTCTATGTAGAGGTGGTAATCCCGACCGACAAAAGTTTCCCTCGGCAGCTTTGGCGAGCGACCAGAATTCACGGCTTCCAGAAGGGTAGCCGGCTAGTCGCTGACCAATTCTGCTGACGAAATCGAACTTAGCCCTGGCAACCGCTCTTTTACTGGCCCTCGAGGCAGCATTCAGTTTGCGTTTCACTTCAGAGATGCCAGGATCTGAGTTAGCGCGAGCCGTGGTCCAAGCTCTGTAGGCAGTTTCTTTCAACATCCTAGTTTCTCTACAAAGCCGATTAAACCACGGTCGTTTCCTAGCTCCTGCCGGGATCCAGCGGTTAGGAATATAACATTCCATGCCCGCCAAGATCCCCTCAGCTACTGCTGCAGCGCAGGAGTCCAAATCTTCTGAAGTGAAGCAAAGCCGCCTCCACGGGTACGACGCAAAGAACTCTCGAAGTCCATCCCAGTCTGCTGACTTGTAGTGCCACACATGTCGCCACTCCTTGGGCCGAGGTGGTTCAGGCCTTGCGAGAGGCACTCGCGACCAAACGAGGCAGTGGTCCGATGAACCAAGTGGTGCATCCACTGATGTGGTGTATCCGTCAGGCCGCGTAGTCAGCAGAAGGTCCAGCAATGCACTCTGCTCGTTCTCCCTATCTGGTATTCTCGTATGAGATTTTACCAGTTGGGAGAAACCGTAGGTCAGGGCAAAGTCGTGAGCAGCTTTCCCCGCAAAGTTAGTGTGCACGGAACCCAACCAGTCAATATGGTGACCATTAAAGTCCCCCAAAATCACTATCTCCGCGGAGGGATACCGCTCAATAGCCTTGTCGGTCGATTGTTGCAGGTGGTCAAAAAGGCGAACTGTCTCCGTATCACCGCTATGGGACCTGTAAATGCACGCGTAGATCCGAGTGTGGCCCCCATGATCCACGCGCGCCCATAATGTAGACAGGTCCCTGTCTTCCAGGTCACTGAGACGGCGACAGCAGATATCCTCCCGTACGAACATGCATACCCCAGCTTTACGCCTGAAATTAGCCTCCAGCTTATAGCCAGGGTACATCAAGTAAGATGTATCCTTCGGGCAAGATATCTTAGTCTCCGTCAGGAAAAATAAGTTCGGCCTCGCAGATTCCAGGTACCGCCACCTGGAATCTCACCTGGGATCACATTGATGTTAGAGTGCATTCCTCTGATGTTACAAAAGTCCACATTTAGTGTGGACGACGACTGTGGAAACCTTTTTTCTTATTTGACCTTTTGCCATGATGATATTAGAAAGGGGATAAATAGAAGGTAGGGGGTGCCTGTGTGTCGGTGACGCAAGAGACTAAGCGAGGCTCCAATTCCCCAAAGGCAGGCACAGGTAGTGCGGTAGATTGGCACGGCGTACGGAAGGGCCCCCGGTCCCCCCCCAATGCAGTAGCCGCGTCCACTCCGGTATCCGCCTCCGGCACGACCACAGCACCAGGGACTTTACACAGGCTGCTGGTTCAGCCTCCTGGGGCGGAGATTACGTAATCCTCAGGTTCGGGTCCCGTACAGCCTGCGGGCGGTCAGCGGTCAACCGTTTCACCGGGTCTCCCTGACCGCCGTACCAATATTCCGCGCCTATGCCAGCCAATAGAGACAGATGAGCCTCTGGTCTCACCGCCACCGGCACAAAGTCACCCCAATGAGCACTGGAACCCTGCTAACCTACGGAGAACATAACCAAGCACGAAGCAAGGTTACTATTACCGCGGTCTTCTGCAGGGTGGAGGCACTGCCCCAGGCGGGCTGCTCACCGAACGGAATTCCGTTCCGTCGTGCCCTTCCTCCTAATGAAAATTTTTTAGATACATTGATGATAAAGGTGAAATTAGAGACATAAAAATGATATAGAAACTATGTACACTTAAGTCTTGCTTAATTTATTTATTCTCTCATAATAACAGTGCTCTAGCCATGGTAAAAAATGTATGATTCACATACACATAAACTTCAACATTCTATTGGTGTTAATTAAATCTTTTTCTTTTGTATATGTCCTTCCGAACCGGCCATAATTAACATTGTGCATGTATATTCACATTCATTAATTGCTGCAACACTTTATATGTGAATAGAATAGAATAGAATAGAATAGAATAGAAGAAACTTTATTGCACACCAATATTAAAATTTCTTATACAGATATTACATTTCATACATGTACAGAGGGCGGCCTTATCGCTAAAAAGCAATCTTTTACAGGCAACCTTTGGATGGAAAAATACCGTCAAGAATCACGTGGTAAAAGGGGTAGTCAATGGTGTCAAATAAAACATACTAACCCCTAGTTTCCGAAAGGCTGATCAATGCTAAAATTAACTAATCGGCCGTTAAAGGCGGATCCTCACAGAAGATACAAAATGGATCGCCAATTCCTGCGATCCACGAACAAAACTTTTCTTGCGATCCCGCTGCGCTTTTATATTATGTGACTTGCTGCTACGAAACCCTTCATGGGCGAGTCCAACTCGCACTTGGCCGGTTTTATTATTTTGATACATTAAGCGAATGTCCCTTGTTTATAAATCTTTATTGCTTCAGAGTGTAGGATAGCACGTTTGTAAACAATGATTTGAATTCAATCACAGAATTTACCTACTCTATAATCTAAGCACAGAAACACATCTTTTAATTGGTGCCGTCGCTCGTTAGTCAATAAAGAATAGATTAACGTATTACACTGTAAACCGCATTAAGATTCTTATATAAAACTAGAAAAAAAGCAGTAAATTTTGGGGGTCCCCATACTAAGAACTGAAACTCAATTTTTTTTTTCATCTAACCCACACGTGTGGGGTATCTATAGATAGGTCTTCAAAAATGTTATTGAGGTTTCTAACATCATTTTCTAAAGTGAATATTTTGCGCAAGAGACACTTCCAAAGTGGAAAAATGTGCGTGTCCCCCCTCTAACTTCTAAACTAAGAGAATGATAAATCTAAAAAGAATATACGATGTACATTGCCATAAAAACTACCAACGAAAATTGAATCATTCAAAGTTACAACGAACTATAAGAACTTTATATTATGTTACTTGCTGCTACGAAACCCTTCATGGGCGAGTCCAACTCGCACTTGGCCGGTTTTTTTTTGTTTATTGAGTAAGTCGTTTATTTTCAACTAGCTGTTGCCCGCGACTTCGTACGAATGATGAAAATTATGTTATAATGCCAATTTTATTGCTCTCTGCTTAGCCCCTAGGATATGTAGCGTGATAATATATAGCCTATTTAAATAAATGTTCACTGACATTTCACACAACGCTATCTGATCCCAAAGTAAGCTAGGAATAACCTGCTTGTGTTATGGGTATCAGACCACGGATATTAATACTTATATACTTTTAAATACATACATATTATACATAGAAACACCCAGACTTGAGACAAACATTTATGGGTCAAATATTCGTCTCCGGTGGGAGTCGAACCCACGACCTCCAGCGCCGCAGGCGCTATCACTACCGACTGCGCCACAGAGGCAGTCGATTGTCGATTTGAAGACCCTACCCCTATAGTTCGATATGTACGTTTCAAAATGTCATTCCGTAACAAAATTCAGCCATTTCGTGACGTAATGACAATTTGAAGCGTCATTTTACTGCATCTAATAAAAAGTCTAACTTTAGTCCATATTTGTGCAAAATTTTAATCAAATCTATACAGTACTTTATGAGATCCTTCCGGACAAAAGCAAGCAAACAGACAAACAGACAAAAAAAAATCTACCTATATTATCGTCTTCGGTATCTTATGTTGAACACCAAGCGAGTTTTTTTTTAAACATTTCCCATGTACAGTTTTGACTTTTTTATAATTTTATTATATGTATAGATAAGATTTCACACGAAAAACGGTAATTAGAAAAGTTTTCCAAATGTGTAAATAAAAAAAGAAATAACAAAGCAAAATCAAGATTGATCCCAGCGCGACGTGACGTGATGATTTACTACGATCTCGGTTACAGTTAAGCAAGTTCATGCCGAGATCAACACGTCGAGATGCTCTGTTTAGGCTGTACAGCATTCACCCAACTGTTTCTGCATTTCCGTCTGCAAACTGGCAGGCAGATCAGTGCCGGATTAAGCCAGCGCGGGGCCTGTAGCAAATTCTGTCAAGGGGCCCTTGGTTTGCTTTAGGTTCTCAAGTTTAGGGTATTAAATAAAACAAAACTGTTACAAATAAACTTTTCTAGATTTAATATGGGCAAATTTAGAGATAACACTTTCAATATCGACTTCTATAAGCAAATCATGCTCTATATTCAACCAAGTGAGATGATTAAGACGTTCGTGGCCCATCGTGTTCCTTAATTCATTGTTATTACGTTTTAATGTTGAAAAAGAACGTTCGCCACTGCAGTTAGTGATCATGAGAGACAAGTAAATGCGCAAGGCAATTTTTAAGTTTGGGAAACACGATTTTAAAGAATTATTTAATAAAAGTTTATAAAATTGCTGTTCCAGAGGCTCCTGTTCTTGCTGTCAATAACATTTAGCCACATCTGTTTTCCGCAGCTCTGCGAACTGCACTAATTCGCCACCTAGGCTGTTCTAAAAATGAACTTCGTAAGCGCTGAACATACCTACTTGAGGATTTTTCCAAAATCTCTTCTGTTGTAAGAGATTTTAGTTGTCGAAATACTTCAAAAACACTAGTAATCTTATGATATGCTTCCATACTTTTAGTTAAAGCAGACAGTACGTTATCAATAATGACAATAAACACCTGAAGTTCGAAACGTTGTCCAGGTGTTTGATTTTCAACAAAGTCGTCGAGTGTATTAGAGCCGCTGAAATGGTCGTACTTTGTATTTCACTTGATTCGTCTTGATGTCTGTTACTGGTATTCTTCACAGTTGGTGAGATCTTTGGCTCTTGCCTCAATATCTGAAGATGTGGATCGCATTGCTTGGACGTAGCCATATAATGATTCATAAAGGGCGTATCCCGTATTAAGGTCTTGATCAGACGACTGCAGCGAAGCACTAGTCGCTTGCAAGTGTTCAGTACAGTACAGTAGATTAGATCGTGACTGGGTTAATAAAATTTAAATAGATTGCCTGTTTTCTCGAAATACAAAATAAATTAAAATCGATTAAAAACTACAATGTCAGCTACGTACACTCGCAAAATAAATGTATGCCTATATGAATATAAAAAAATCTGGCCGCTTGAAGGGTAGAAACGTGGTATAGATGCTAGTCTAAATAAATCGATTATAATTAAACATTAGAGCATTAACATTTAAAAGTTCGTAAAATACCTACTTATTTTTCCGATTTAACGTGACGAAATCGAGTTTTAGATTTTCAAGTGGAAGTGAAGCATAACCAAAGCGCTTTGCGTTTAAGCCATGCAAGATATTTTATGCTCCTATCTAAATTAATATTTTTTATTACGGACAGATAAACGTTGGAGTGCGGGGCCCCCAAATTCGCGGGGCCCGTAGCATTTGTTACTCTTGCTACGTGGCTAATCCGGCACTGAGGCAGATGCTTTCGCCGTTAATATTTAAGTCCCATTCTTACAATTCCACCATATTTAGACCTCCCAGCGGGCCTAAAAAGGCAACATAGCGCGTTTCATTCATATTCAGATTCATTTGCAGAGTTGCACAAGAATTGCTTTAGAGATAACATTAAAAAAATGAATCTTCATTTCATATTCCCAACATTTTTGAAATCGATGTTGCTGCTCTAAAAAAATACAGGCAACCGCCGAATCGGAAAAGTATTTTCCCAATATTACTACGTAAGACGATAGTTATTTATGTACAGTTTAACTATGTATCGTGATTTTCATTTGTAGAGTATAAAATAAGTAAAAGTGGAGCAATTTATTACTTTAATGTACTTTATTTTTTATTTTGGTCGCTCGTAATTTATGCCAGACATTACTGCATTCTGTCATAATGTGTCATGTCAAATGTCAACTACAATCATTCATTTTAGAAAAAATAGAACAATCGTATTCTCTTTCATTTCAAACAGTTATTACCATTTTACCAAAATATTACACCAAAAAGAAAACAAGAAATTGTATTAAAGAAAACCTCAAACCACACGTGTGGGTTAGATGAAAAAAAAAATTGAGTTTCAGTTCTGAGTATGGGGACCCCCAAAATTTAGTGCTTTTTTTCTAGTTTTAAATAAGAATCTTAATGCGGTTAACAGAATACATCTAGTTACCAAGTTCAATAGCATGGGCCTTATAGTTTCGGAGAAAAGTGGCTGTGACACACGGACGGACGGACAGACAGACAGACAGACATGACGAATCTATAAGGGTTCCGTTTTTGCCATTTGGCTACGAAACCCTAAAAACACAATCAAGATTGCGGATGACGCAACGTATTTAGGCTGCCTGTGTTGCCTCTCAACGAACCCGAAGGAACATATTGAGCCTCTGCCTACTCCTAAGGCATTTACTTTGTAAGCATGGCTGAATAAGTATTCAATGACATTAGTCATTATACCAATAAAGAGAAATCAAATAAAAACTAAAGGAAAGTTTAATACAATTGTTTTACATTTAATTTGTAGGCTGCTTTTAACTTTACCACCTATTCTTCTGATTTTTGATCTAGTTGCTTCGTTTCCACCGCTTTTGGTCCATATTATCAGCACCTATCCATTTCTTTATAAGATTTTTTACTTTCTTTCTGGTATCTTTCAGCATAACAGGATCACCCTCTTGATTAGAAAATAGATCAATAGTGTGAGATGTTTCATGTATTAGAAAGGCGGGAGCGTCTTTCGAAAGATCATTTAAAACTCCTAATCTATGCCAGGGGTCTAGGTCTCCATTTACAAATACCACTTTAGTAACGTTAGGTTTTAAACCACCATACATAGAATTAGATTTGTTCACACCTTCCTGAATTCTTTTTGCATCGAAGTCTGCTCCATAAAGGCTTGAGCAAACATTATAATAGAATTGTAAAGGTATATTTTTGCTAAAGGGCTGATTATCGGCAGTTGTAGTCTGATAGTAACCAAATTCTGTACAAGTTTGGTATGTCCACGCGATGACATCAGGATCATTCTTTAAAGCACTTACGTAGCTATCCATGGTTAATTCGTAACAATTCATGTTGGCCTTAAAAAATGCAAGTTCTGATGGTATTTTGGACTTGCGGCATAAACTTTTATGCCTCGTAAGTCCAACACGTGCAGTACTATTATTTTCACAGAATTCTTTAATTTTTTGAGGCGTACCATATTGGGCTACACTCATATACTGCGATACTCTGTGTACGAAAAATATAGCTTTATTGTCTGTCTGATTCAAATCTGTTGAGTTGCAAATATTAAATTCTTTTTGTAATTGTTGAATTCCATTACTTGTTTGAAAAAGTTTATCATAATTATTGAACTTCTCCTCTATTTTCTCATAACATCCTGTTGTCCCATATTTCTTGATGTCCTCAGCCACTACTACCAAATATTCATAAAAATCTATTTTAGCAAACACTGGGGCACTGCTGGCAATGGCAGCGTCAACCAAATCACTGTATTTTAATCTCAGCCATGCTGCTAAGTTCCCGGCATACGAACCGCCTACCACAACCACTTTTGATTTCTTAAACAGTGGATTTGATTTGATTTCTCTCAGTAATTCTGCATTGTCCGCAAGAGCTTGGAGTGAACTAAGAAATTCCAAGTTTTTGGTATCTGATGTAGAAAATGGTCTACTTTTTCCATAATATCTGTGTTCTGACAAATACAAAGCACCGCTAGTTTCTTTTGCTAGTTCGTTCATAATTCCCGTTTGTAGAAGTCCAGGGTCTGCTTCTGCTTCACCATATACAAATAAATAGATAGGTCCACCTGGTTTCCAAAATTCGTAGGATTCAAAATATCTCATTGACCAAGTTTGCTTATCGGTTTTATTGAAATGATCATATGGTTGCCTTATATTTCTTTCTAGAACCAGTGATTTTGCTATAGTGGAATTGATTTTTCCTAAAATTTCTCTACCGACTTTCTGAAAACCGTAGAAACCAAAAACTTTTGTAAAACAAATGCATATTAGCAAAAGAATGTTTACCTTTATCACGGTCATAGCTAGCTATCATTAAAATTTTCTATTTGATGAGTTGTATTTTATATTTTGCAATAATAGTAACTCGTTATGTGTCAGCATACGCCCGTGACTTTGCTCACGTTGAAAAGGAAAATTGGTTTTAGCTGCCATTGAAATTAACCTATCACAATGCGTGAGTCTCTCCTAATTTTGGTCATTATTGGTACAGTAAAAGGTATTTTTAGAAAAGAACATTTTATTCATATTCCCTTCGTTACCTATGCATTCGCACCACTGGCAATTGGGGCTGGTTTAGCCCTGAAGCTGTCACTAGAACTCTATCTTAATAAAGTTGATCCACCTATTTCGAATACGGTCAAGTTACTTTTTGTAAAATTGACTACCCGCCATGAAAGACTGGCAAACTGCGAAGATAAATAGGTGGACTGATAAACAGACAAACTGACAAATATTCATACATAAATGATATAAAGGTTTAGTAGTGTAATATATTATGCTATCTTTATGAACCATATAAATTTAATTCTTTCCTAAACTTTTATTAGGTTTGTGTCTATCAATTGGAGCTATTTTTGCAATCACCCAATTATTTTTGTTACGGTTTTCCTATCATTACGATAGCAAATAGTTCCCTGCAGGAGACTGTTCTTTGGGATGTGCGGGGACCCCATATCTGACGGTCCGCAATACGGCTAGACTACTTAGCCCGCAAAAGGCTAAGGGGATACCGCACGATCTCATTTGAGGCGGCATGTCTCCTAGTCGGGATCCCTCCACGGAGGCTAGAAGCGCGGGCTCTTGCCTCATTGTTTAAATGGCGCAAGGAGGCGAGAGGATAGGAGAGGCGGCGAGCGCGTGGGCGCCGCAGACTTGTCGTCGCCCAAGACTATTGGCCTGGTTACAGACTATTGACTTGGTTGTACTTGGTAGGGATCGTATGGTTTTTAGTCGGTAAGACGCCGGTACCGGGACTTAAAGAAAATCCATACATTTAGACCTGCCAGAATAAATTATGAATTTATGGTGAAAACGTCATAACATTACGTACGGGTGTAAGTAAATGTTTGGTACATAAAACACAAAATGATTGTTAATTGGCAAAAGAGGTGACTGATAACTAAGTCTATCAAAATACAGGAAACTGTATAGATACTATTTACAGGCTGTGGGGATCCCAAACTAAATATTTTTTGTACTGATGTAATTCTATTTACACGCCAAAATCCCGCTACCAACCTGATGAAAAGTAATGGCTGTATCTAGCAAATAGGGAGTCACTATTACAATTCACAAGACTAGACCACAAGACAACTGACGCCTCTGCCTGGCACGCCTTGTTCAAGATTGAAAAGGAGAAGCTGGGGGTTAAGTGGAAGAGCTCTTCAGAATATTTGCAGTGATAGATTTAGTAGAAAGCAGTTAAAGACGCTATAGTTCTACGATGTGCCAACAGCTTAAGGTTTCCAGTTACCGCAATCTTTAACCACTCGAAACCACGCAAAGGCTTACGAAAAGCACCTCTAATGCCCGCCTTCCACTGCGAGCGAGTCGGACCCATTACGGACTCCGCTATACTCGTAACGATGATTTTCGATACATGTCATGTCCGCTTTGGTGGAAGGACATGTATAAAAATCGTCGTTACGAGTATAGCGGAGTCCGTAATGGGTCCGACTCGCTCGCAGTGGAAAGCAGGCATAAGAGTCGCGAGTTTAGTAAGTAGCTGGCGGAGTCATATAAAAGGTTGTTAAGTTATTTTCGTAGGGTATAAGTCTGCGTTTTGTACTGCAGGCGTGAAAAAAGCCTATGGGTATGGTCTCCTATAAACGCGGTAGGCTGCGTGCAACGTCACGACGTACGCAAAAGCACTATGCTTACTATAATAAACCGACCGGTTTCGTAGCAGCAAGTAACATAATATAAAAGTTCTTATAGTTCGTTGTAACTTTGATTGATGTTTTAACACGTTCGCAGTGGTAGTGATTTTTCTAACCGAAAATTGCGGTTTATGACGTATTAAAAAAAACTGCCAGCTCTATCTCGTTCGAACCAATTTTCGTTGGTAGTTTTTATGGCAATGTACATCATATATTTTTTTTAGATTTATCATACTCTTAGTTTAGAAGTTAGAGGGGGGGGGACACACATTTTTCCACTTTGGAAGTGTCTCTTGCGCAAACTAATCATTTTAGAAAAAAATGATGTCAGGAACCTCAATAGCATTTTTAAAGACCTATCTATAGATACGCCACACGTATGGGTTTGATGAAAAAAAAAATTTTGAGTTTCAGTTCTGAGTATGGGGACCCCCAAAATTTACTACTTTTTTTCTAGTTTTATATAAGAATCTTAATGCGGTTCACAGAATACATCTAGTTACCAAGTTTCAATGGCACAGGCTTTATAGTTTCGGAGAAAAATGACTGTGACACACGGACGGACAGACAGACAGACAGACAGACAGACAGACAGACAGACAGACATGACGAATCTATAAGGGTTCCGTTTTTGCCATTTGGCTACGAAACCCTAAAAATGCACTGTTGTGGTCCGTTTCATGCGCTGACGTTCGGCGTGATATTTCTATAGTGACGCAGCGTTTGGCGTGACGTGTATGCAGTCTGTGGCGTTTTAAGAGACCATAGCATAACCTTACTACAGTTAGGATTTCTAGTTTCCACGGTGCTTGCTAACCCAAAACAGTTTATGTAGTTTTTGTTGCATTAGTCCATTTTACTCTGTCAGGGTATCGTTGGTGTGGGTTAATAGGTTTTGCAGAAGTTCGATTTCTTCTGGCATAGTTACACATACTTGGTACTACATACACACATACTTACATAATATGCTAGTATTTTTAAAACATAACCGTTCTTGTCCTCTTTTCATTTGTCGTCGTCATATCCGGTTGGTTTTATTTGGTCACAGGTTCAGATCCGTCGATAAAAAAAAAACCTTACGGATATGACGAACTTACACCTTACACCGAGAGCACGTCACGTACGCACGTTTGGCAACGGGAAAGAGTTCAACATGACGCCACCTCAATTCATCCCTAGGTCGTCGTAAGAGGCGACTACGGGAACTCTTTCGCAAAACGATCCCCTAATTAGAGAAGGAAAACTCGAAATGATACCCGGTTGTCAGTAATATGACAATCGTTAAACAAAGTTGAAGGCCTGTTGAAAATTTTCAAGTCACTCAGGCTTTAAAAATTTTAACAGCTGGTCGTCACGACCTGCGCCAGTCCATTTCAACACGGCAATAGTCTCAAACTTATTACATGGGACATAAAACTATAAGCTGAAATGTAGGCGTAGGTATACTATGCCTCTGTCTACGCCTTCGGGCATATAGATGTGCCTATCTATATATGTATATAAAAATCAATGCACTTTTCGTTGTAATTTTATAACTCAAAAACGGGCTCACCTATCCAAACCAAATGTTTAGGCTTTGTTTGGACTATTTAGTAGATGGTTTATGTGAAGTTTGCACAAAATCGGTCGAGCGGTTCTTCATTTATCACGCAAACGAAGATGCGCGGGTCAGCTAGTTATGTATATTATACTATATTATTATGTATAATATGTATGTATGTTACACCGAAAGTTTTGTATTGAACTTGTGTTTGCATACAAGTTTAATACAAAATTCTACTATCTACTTAAGTACATACATACCATAACATTGCACAATCGATGCCATTAGTATTAACATTTTAGTATTTATTCTTATACAGCGCAAGCCATGCGGTTCCCGTTCCCGTGGGAATCAGGGAAAGAAATGTAAATAGGAACGATCAGTGGCTATGCAGCTTGTATCCTGGAACTTGGCCTTATCAGGCATCAAACATTATTAAATTAGTTCACCAAGCTTTTCATAGTAAAGGTTGTAACCACATGGTCTAAGATCCCTTTAAGAACGACCTTCACCGAGCTGGTTATTGGATGAAAAGTGTTTTATATTCAAGTAAATATGTCAAAAATTAAAATGCAATAGGGTTGCCTAAAAAATTTCAGTCCAGAATATGATAAATTAAGAATTAAAAAAAATTTTTTTTACTATTTACTGGTTTGCTTATAAGATACATTCCATACCAATTGGAAGAATAACGCCCATAGAATATGCAAATTTTACTTAATTCATTAACCAGGGCGTTGCATTACTAGTATCGATTTACCTGTTTATAACTGCGTAACAAAAGTGACGAGAAAAAAATCGATAACCTAACATTTGCATATTCTATGGGCGTTATACTTTCAATTGGTATGGAATGTATCTATTAAGCAAACCAGAAAATAGTATTTTTTTTTTAATTCTTAATTTATCATATTCTGATATTCTGGGCTGAAAATTTTTAGGCAACCCTATTGCAAATTAATTAGTGACATATTTAGTTTATCCAATTTTCATCCAACTTTTCATCCAATAACCAGCTCGGTGAAGGTCGTTCTTAAAGGGATCCTAGGATAACAGTGTGGATACCACACCACGCGTCTGAAAACGGTTTGCGATAATGACTCATATTATTTTGACGAATACTCGTATGTTCAGGAATTGACGTTTATTCTAAAACTTGTAGAACTAATTTACACAGGGTGGAATTTAAAGACGGTAGTTGGAGGTAAAGTACCCTTAATATGGATAATAGCAAGTTTTGCTGAATGGAAACATTCCTTTATTTTCAAAAAAAAGTAAAACTACATTTGAAAAAATCCCCTGCTTGAGCCGGGAATCGAACGTGGGAGATGTGAAAAAAAAACACCTGTATTTTATGATACCAATCGAAAGAGTTTTCAATAAGGAACAATTTCTTTTAAACAACATAGTATCTTAAATTAAAGGAAGATCAAGTATAATATGTTTTTATTGTAAAGCTTTCTCACTATCTGTAGAAGATAAAACAGTCTAATTCATAACCTCCTACTTTTTTTTGGAGTTGGTTGGTTAAGTGAGCAGAACGAATATTCCCATTCACAGAAACTAGAACATTTTTTAAACAACTTCAAAAAGAAGGAGGAGGTTCTCAATTAGATTGTTTTTTTTTTTCTTTAGATAGTGAGTAAGCTTTTCAATAAAACTATATTTTATTTGGTCTTCCTTTAATTTAAGATACTAAGTAGCGTAAAAGAAATTGTTCCTTATTAAAGACTCTTTTGATTGGTATCAAAAAATACAGCATGTTTTTTTTTATCACATCTCCCAAGTTTGATTCCTGACTCAACCAGGTTCAAAAATCTTTAAATGCAGTTTTACTTACTTTGAAAATAAAGCAATGTTTCCTTTAAGCAAAACTTGCCATTATCAATATTAAGGGTACTTTACCTCCAACTACCGTCTTTAAATTCCACCCTGTATACCTTTGATGGGTGATCAGTGCGGCTCTGAAACATACCTCCGACAGACTTTTCTTTTCTCTGCCGGATGAGCCGCCGACAGAACGTTTAGATTATTAGTTGTTCACCGACAGAACGTTTCGCCTACAGAACGATTAATTCAACCATAATAAGTGAATGGTTAACACCCCGGCTCAGATAGGTTAGGTTAGAAGGGCTCCCACCCTTAGCCTTCGTGGTTATTTTTTTTTGTTTTGTCGATGAGTTCTTATTTGGTGAACGATTTTGTCGTCGGTTTACTCATGAATTAAACGTTCTGTCGGCGAAACGTTCGTAGTTAAAAGGTTCTGTCGGTGAACAACCCATAATCAAAACGTTCTGTCGGCGGCTCATCCGGCAGAGAAACGTCTGTCGGAGGTATGTTACAAAATCGATAAGTGCAAGGTAACCATTGTTTTAATATAAGTCGGAGATTCGATTACCTATACGCCGAGAAGCTTTCAGCCAAGGTTTGACGGATGTAAGCTCTTGGTTTAATAGGGAACATTATCAAAATTGAAACTCAAATTATTACAGATAATTGCATATTTATTCATACAAACGGTCATTCTTATCATAGGTTACTTGATAGCCAACACCCTTTTTATACATTATATGTGGATGTTGATTAAACTCGAAATAGATTCGATACAACTGCACTGCAGTACTACAATGTAATAAAGTAGGATTAAGTATTACCTAAGGTTCTGTTTTTAACAGGTCTTATTAGAAATTTATTGTTTTATGTATTTTTGTTTTCACGGTTAAAATGCTTTGAACTAGATTGTAGGATAAAAGTCTCATTATTATTTTTAAAAGGCCCAGACACCGTTGTCTTAACTTTGAATAAAGTTGTTTTGCAAAATCTTTGAAAGACAGGACTAAATTCAATACAGATATTATTTGACCACATGACTAACGGCACAAATTCAATGTATTTAGTTAATTTTATCATACACTTGAAAGAAGAGCACAGTCTTTTCATGAAATTTGCTATGGTTTTGTGTATTTATGTAACCATACAAAATCTTATGAAAATAAAAAGAAGTTCCGAGAAAATTAAATCCTTATAGGGCGGTCCTATATACTTACTCTAATTGTGACTGTACTTGATTCTGATTTTAATTGAATAGTATAGTAGTTGAATAGTAAGGTCTAGGCCCGCTCTAAAAATCCGAATTAAATTAAATTGCTACTGACAAAATATTAGTAGCAGTTTTCTGTACAATTCCTGCTATTTTGACTACTTTTAGTACCATTAAAATATTTTCCGATTTCAATGTGTTATGAGACTTTTAATAATTTCTACGAATCATAACAACGTCTGGAATAATGATTTTGCTGTAGTTATTATCAAATTGAGCCGTTTTATTAACCTACAATATAAATACGATTATGGTAACCTGTGTAGCACCTCCGTATGATTGAAGCGACATACCAGTTTTAAAATAATATCAATTGAAATTTAAGCCGTTTACTTGGACATAGTTTGACAAAGATATTATTTTGAAGAATACAACACTACGGATACACACTATATTTCTAAAATACATTATTTGTATAAAAAGTAACCTCTATAAAATTATTAACTATCTATTTGTGACATTTTAATTTTATTACAATTGTAAACATTGTTGTATAAAATTGTATCATAAATTGAGTATTCGGGAGACATAGTAAATATTACAATTATAAAATATAAAACAGTATTTTTGACGATAAGAAATTATTTACAAAAGATATATAATTGTAATATTTAATTCTTATTTCTAATATTAACTAAGTAATATCAAATAATGTGATTATGATTCGTTTATGTAATATACATTACTATTATCGTATAACAAAAAGCAATAACGGTACTCTTAAATTTTTTAAAGCAAATCATATTTATTTGTTTAATAAATACTATTGCCTCTTCACCTAGTAAAATTCAGAAATGTCAATATTATTTTTGAAAACTATGCGCATGGGAAATAGCTAAGAATTTAAAGAATACCACGGTAGTACGAAAATCCCCATTCAATGAAAATTTTCCCAACCCTGTTTTGACTAGGATTGACACTTAAAAATTAAAAATAACATATAAGACAATAAGAACATTGTGATGTTATTGAACACGCTGATCGTAAAACACGTTGGCAGTGATAATTAGCTTATTGGTCCTATTAATTTAAGAATTTTTACAATATTTAGTTAAATACTCTAGACCTAATTATATTGGTAAACATGGATTAGTCAATATTTATAAACCTGTAACTTAAGTTATTATAAAAGTTATACATCTGATGACATTAAAATTTCAAATAATCGCAACTCAAATGTTGTAATTGAGTTCTATATTACAAATCATTAAATATTTACAATGCGGTACAGAAATTATAATCTCAAGTTAACGCCACATAGATATCATTTTCCTGTATAAAATAATAGTTATTTATAGAAATACCTATATAGATTTTTTTGCTGATGTATAAATATTGGAATATCTTATACGTTTGGATATCGATGTGATGGTAACTTTATAAAGAATTGTAAGTAGCCAGGGGAGAAGAGATTCGCACTTTAGTCCCATTCTCCGATAAACATATGACGAGCGTGAGGTGCTGGTGGAGGGGGGAAGCCGCGGCCGGGCATAGGCAGGCGCCCATACAACGCGTACGGGTCATAGTGGTCTCCGTCTGCAAGCAATATTATGTCAATATTTAAGTTTTTAAATCATTATCAAAGTCAGGCTTAAAGTATTTGCCGCGCATTCAAATTTATCCGAAATTATTCATTTAGCAATGTTAGTGGAGGTATTATACACATAAAGGAAAAAGCACACAGGGTAATTAGGGTCCAAAATTGATATTCTTTTTTGTTACAGGGAAACGGTAAGGGAAAGGCTGGCAGGTAAGTGCACATTTTAACGTTATAGTAAAAAATCCAAATTTCATTACTAAGCCTACATCTAAAGATGATAGCGAAGCTTGTCATATGGATATGTTGCATTTAGAGAAAAAACAACAACTGACAAGGTTGCCAGATAGAATTAGAGAAAGAACCCATATAGAATGAAGTGAGATTTAATTGGTGAATAATTATGGAGCACAAACTCTTAGAAGTGTGAATAGTGTAGAATCTAAGCATATTGTCGAAGTAGGTATATGCCGAGTGGTGCTACCAAGCCAAGCTGTCTAATATAACGGAAAGTTTAAATACCAAGATTGGAGCGAAGAATCCGCAGTGGCGGTGGAATTAAAGTGCGGGGTTAGTCTGTATTATACACTAACGGGGCTGCTGAATCACGAGTGGTCGCAGCCGTTTCTCCCTGTTCGGATAGAATTGAAACATGAGCTTCTCTTTTCTAGGGAGACGATCATACACACCGATTCCGCTCTCATATGAACGCGCGTGCCACAATGCCTGCGGTGGCATTGGGGCGTGTGCAAATGGAGGCATGTGTGGCGGGAACGGGCCAGGGTGAGGAGCGTGAGCTACGCTGTAGCGCTTGCTGGGCACGGGGGCCTCCTTCAGAGTAAGTCGTTCGGTCATCGCTGGTAAGACTTTGGCTCCATTAGTCTTTACAAAGTTCGGAACGCGTGCACGTAGACCGCAGTAGTAGGGGTCATCTGAAAAAACAACAATTAAAGTTCAGAATTTGTTATATCCAATCAAAACACACGCGAGCTTGGTAAGTGCACTTATTTCTATGTGAGAATCATCGTGCGTCTTCGGTAATATTACGGAACGCGTGTACGTTCCGCCGCATGTTCCGCATCCTACGCCTGACTCGTTCCAAATACCGTCGATTTAAATATCAAGGATACACGAAAATGCCATACGAGGCGATGGTTGCGACACGACGGTGCATTGTTTGTCATAACCTCTGTGTCAAACTTAATATAAACGAAAGTAAATGTAATCGAATTGATATAAAATTTTCTGAAAGTGTTCCTAAAACCTCAAATTCACGTGCCTAAAACCATGTGCGAAAGGCGGAAATTAAAGAGACAGTATATTATTTAAAAAAACTCGTCCTTAAATATAATTTGGGATTACATAACGAAAGCTGCTAATATTTATTGAAGACAGCACTAATATTATCTTTTCCATAACAAAGCAGTGAAAATCTGAAATACTGCTACTTAGTAGTACATATTTACAGATTGTTTTTTTGTAATAGGATCATAAATTTAATAACTTCAACTCGACTTTTTGGAATTCGTATTTTACTTCATCAAATCCAGTTGTTTCATGTTTTTCTGTGAATAGAGTCAAATGGAAACTGATCCTATAATTTCTTAAAAAATACTAAATAATACAACCCTGACATAACACGAAAGCCGTTAGCCATTTTACAAACAAATCGCTCTGTTAATATCCATTTTGATAGTAATACATAAATCGAAGATTACTGTAAACTGCTTTAAACGGCCGCGAAATAAATTCACTATGTACGTGTTACACAAGGCCTTCATACATCCGAGTGAACGAATCACAGCTTTCTATAAACCTCATGCAGATTTAATGCACAACCTTGAGTCTGCTTCCCATCCTGGTAATTCTACTGATACATATATTATGTGAAAGTTCGCAAAGATATTTGGGTGTTTGTTACTAATGCTCTAACAGCTGCTCAGATTTGGCTGAAGTTGGTACAAGGATCGATAATATAGTATAGAATAAAACGGAGGCTACATTTTATACCTGGAAAACCGTAACACGAGCAGTTATCCAGGTGGACGAATCACCGGGTTTCAACTAGTATTATATGAGTATTACTTTAAATCACAAAATGTATCGACAGTCAGCAAGTGGAACATAACCACGGCATCCTTATATCAATAAATATATTTATATGTAATGGGTTGGATAAATGACATTCTGGGTAGACATGTTGATATAAAGGTTCACACTTGCGACAACGTTGTATAAATTGCAACTCACATTCATAAATCTTTTACATTGTCAACAGCTTCGTGTACCGAATGGATATATTTTGTGGACTATTTGGAGAACTTGGTTTATTCTATATAATACTTAGTTTAGTTGTAAATAAATTTAAAGCGATTTGCCATTTGGAAAACAGAGTAGCTGACAATTTTAACTGAGAAATATTTATGAGAGACATATTAATATTTTGAGATAAAAAAAAAACAATACAATCGTGTAATAACATTAAAAAAGAAAACACGTAACAAGCTAGGAAATCAGTACATGCATTACATTTTTTTAATGAAAAAGTAAAAAGAAAATATAATCATAAGATTTTATAACAGAGTCAATTTATTTTATGTCATACTCATAGTTGATTATACAGATGATTTAATTGAAAAAGAAACCACCTAGCCTAAAACAATTATGGAACATTGTCGGCAAGCAAATCACTATGTAGTCACACTATCAGTTGAAACCTATTTATCCATTACGAAGAAATTATGTCCAGCATAATGGCCAAATACGGTGGGTAATCCGCCGTCCATTTTCAGCGTAGGCGCCGCGTAGAACTTCGGCTTTTAAATACTGTTATTACCTATTCAGCAAGACAGTACAACGCGATACTACCAAAAGAATTTACATTGTCTAGGTAATTAATGCGGGATTTTTATATTTTCTTTTTTGATCTCCTTTGTTGCTCACAAATGGAAAAGTTAATTGAACTGAGGTTAAGTTATGAGAGAGAAGGCGGGGCGTAATTAGGACCTTGTAATTTGGATGAATATATTTTACATCTGCAGTAGTCTCCTACTGAACGTTAATGTTTTCTGGACAATAATGGTTAACATTTTACTTAGTTTTATTTAAAAAAGCTTCGAGATCTTTTGTCTCAATGTTTTTTATATTTACATTGTAGCTACTTACCATATTTTTTGTTATCTTTGCCTTTGTCCGATTTTCCTCTCGGGAACTGGGTCGGCACACGTCCGTCGCTTTCAATGTCATCATAATCAGGCTGTAAAGTAAGTAAGTAATTCGTTTAAAAATCATCAATGAATTAGTTATTTTACTATTTTTTGTACAATGCTATTATTTGAATATACTAAATTATACCATATATTATATATATAAAAGCAGGATCAAAGTCACCCAGATTACAATTATCATGTAATGCATCTAGTAAACCACATACTTTGCCTAAGGGCA
This sequence comes from Miltochrista miniata, assembly GCA_933228765.1. Classification (NCBI taxonomy): domain Eukaryota; kingdom Metazoa; phylum Arthropoda; class Insecta; order Lepidoptera; family Erebidae; genus Miltochrista; species Miltochrista miniata. The sequence goes on from OW121753.1 coordinate 32,462,631, forward strand.
TGTAAAAGCAAGATATTTGCGAATAAACACGACACTAAAATCAGATGCAATACTAAGAACGTGTGGGCGCCATACACTCTTTTACCTTGTAACGAATCCAGGATGGCATCAAAAAACGAAGACCGTGTGATATATATAAGTCATAGGGACAGGATTTTATCAAATAAAGGTTATGGACACCACTCGAGCAAAATAAAAGATCGCTTTACGTAGTATATTTTCGTTATATGCCTCTAGTGAGGACAAAAGTGAAGTGTAACAGCCACACAAAGGACATTGTTCATTTGTAGGTTGTCAGATGCTAAACTGGGACTAGGTGAACCAAGGAAAGACTTAAAGCCGGATCGGGTGGAATCGATATCATATATCTTTGGAAGCGATGAGATGTGAGATACGTCAGCGCTATCTACCCCGCTGCGATGACCATTGTCCTCTACCATACAGTTGCGATAGTGCATGTCTACAATTATCTGACAAGAGGTTGTAACAGACAGGCGTTAATCAGATTGAACTTTTAACCTGCAGTTAATGTTTGTTAGTTGTTCCTTAGAATGAAAACGAGACTCTGTTTGCGCAATGATCGATGAATACGTATCGTGAAACAGTGACGGATCGGTTATTAATGTTTGACAGTTTATTTAAAGATTTAAATATTCGATTGACAACAAAAAGTGATCGTGTCTTATATTGATCGATTTTTTATGAAATTAAATATTTTAAATCGATTTTGAAATAGTAATATTACACAATAATAGTTGAAATAGAATAGGTATAGGTAAATCAAAAGATACGTGTTGTGTGAACAATGTTTAATGCGTAGCCTTGTGAATTCCAAGTATGGAAGGTTGAAGGTGCACCCAATTTTCATATCTATCATAGTATTTTATTCTTTATTTACAAGTAACAATAAAAACACATTGAACAATTAAATTAAAAATATTTAAAGAAAAAGGAGGGGGGGGGAGGCGGAGTAAAAACAATGTGCAAGACTGTCGCAACCCTCGTCTAGGTGTCAAAGAATTCCTCCCCATCGCAATCGACTGGTAGGGTTCCCATAAGGCTGGCCGCATTGCCACGTTGGATGGCAATGCTTATTCTCTGAGCGAGAAAGAGGCCAGCCTTATGGTCACGAGAAGCATCGACCAAACGCTTTGCTATATCTTTATATAACACACGCGCACTTGGGCCCCACGCGCCCAGTGTCTCGACTCCAAACGGCTCAAATATATAATTTGCAATTAAATTATTATATTTCATATCTAAATACAAGTCACTGTACAAGAAAGAGAAAATTTAAGTTGAGAACAATAAATGAATTTTAAAATCATCTCAACAATTTCGGGTGTAATTTAAATATTCTTTTCCTTTACTGTGCAGGAGATTATGCCGGATTATTTATGAGAAATGAAATCATGTATGCTTAAACTGTCATGTGATGAATGAGATCTTTATTTCATATTTCAGGGATGATTTGTGCAAATAAAACTGAATGTATTAGATCTCAGATTTAATTTGCATTTATTAATTGAAGTTTTAGATTGTGTTTGATCATTTTTATTTGCTGCATCTATTAATCAGTTCCAGGTAGAATTCGTTTTATACTTACAATATACCTACCGAGATAGGCAATTGTAAGAAGTGTTTACTGAAATAAATTGTTAACAATAATATTTTCGACTAGATATCAGTCGAATGTAAGCTCAATTCCATCAAGGAGTACACAACGAACGACAAAGGACAATAACTACATATCATTACTATTTATTAGCTGCTAACAATAAAATGTAACTACCAAAAAGAAGAGAAATTAAAAAAAAAAACAATACAAAAGAAATAAAAATCTGATTGTGGTGAGGTGAGGTGATAGTGAAATAAGAGGCGGAATAATAAATGAAAATTACATAGAAGTGATTGAAATAAAAAGCTAAGCCATCTCAAAGACTGTAAGTAGGTACCTTGATACACCTCTGAAAAAATATACCTAATGTAATTTTCACCTCGAAGATTGCTTCGTCGATCCGCAACCGCATTTTATATCAAAACGGTTATCCTTTAAGCCGTACATAATAAGATTATTCAATGCTAAACCTCATAGGGTCAGTGAATTGTATCTTGTTAAATTAATACTTGTAAAGGGTCAATGTTTGATGCAGCCGATGAAAATTGATTTACAACCGACTGGCTACCAGTCGTTACTTTTTATCACTTTCATCATGAGAAGTGTAGGAATTTTACACCCAACTCTGATACCTATAACACAAGCAGGTTATTCCTAGCTTACTTTGGGATCAGATAGCGTTGTGTGAAAGTCCGTGAATATTTATTTATTTATTTATAACTCAATATTACTATAACCTACGTCATTTTAGAGATTTATTTTGAGAGTTCGAGTTAATTTCTTTCGACCTACAAGGTACCCTTAAAGAAAGCTGGGATTAAAGTCAAATCACTTGCAAACTAGTGCAAACTTTTATAAAGAGAAAATAGACATAATGTGATTGGCACCCCTTTTTTCTTTTTTGTTTAACATGAGGGAAAATCCTCATGGATATTATGCCGGACTCCTACCGACTAAAAAACCTCACGGAACGCCCGGCAGCCTATGGTTGGGAGCCCCGGGTAAGCCCTCGTAAGGATGTCCCAGCACTCCCAATGGCTGGCACCCCTTAAAATTTGAATACAAAAACCAAATCAGCACTGTCCTTGGTATCAATCAAAGTTGTCAAGCGAAGGCCTTAGATAAATCGAAACGTATCTGAAGTCTTTAAATGGTAAAACTTGGATTAAGTTGATAGTAAACTATTGGCTTGTTAGGTTATTCTTGATATTTATAACATCGTTAGATAGACCACAGAGACTCACTTAGAAGGAATATTTTCAATCTTTAAATTGCATCTTTAAAAATAACTTACACATGTGTGTCAATATGTAAAAATTACCCATTATTACTAACCTTAGGTATGTCAGCAGGCCCATATCCATTTTCTCTAGGTGGGAGCTTAGGAGGTTTGTCACCTCTCTTTTGTCCCATTTGCATCATTAGTTGTTCCCTGGTAGCTGCTACTACTCCATGCCCGTTGTTGTGGCCGTAACCTCCTGAACTACCACTGGATCCAGATCCGTTGTTGTTCGAGCTAGCGATACTGTAAGGATCTTCATCAGGAATCGGAATACGTGGTCGGTTCTTGATATCCATCGGTCGTTGTACTGAGGACAATAATATAAAAATAATATAATCATTACCATAATAGATGCATTGAACTTGAATAATTATGAACATTTTATTGTTTAAGATTATGTGAATGTAAAACTTAAAGCAATGCGGTTGAAAAACAACGTTCAGGGGCATTTACCCCTCTTTAAAATAATTTTAAACAAGTGTAGTGGAAGGGCGCTGCCCTGATAATGACACAAAACGTGTCAGCGTGTGTGTGCATCACAGTTACCATGTGCGGAAATTATTAATTTGTATACTTTCATCGACATTTTCAAATGTAATAAAAGTATATGAATTAAGTAAGAAAGAGAAATTAAAGCTTTTATGATTTTGTAAAAATTGCGTTGCTAGTAACAAAGTTTCACTCATTGGAATCAATAAAGTATTAAATACTTTAACTAAAATAGAACAATAATGTACTAAAGGACTATGCAACATTATGTATGTGCATAACGATGATCCAAAACATTTAGCGAAGCTTGCGAAACATAAAGCACAAATGCAGACATCGTGATACTGAGATCGGATGGCAATCACTCCTATTCACGATTTCGACCAATGTACGGTTATTAATGCAACGCTAAAGGTTCTAGTATCTTCATAGCAGCTCTGTTCAGGTAAAGTCAGTGTATTACGACTCTTATGACTACAAGATATGATTAATACATAATTGACAAATTAAAAAAAAAAATGTAGAATATTGTTGCAAATTGTAATGATGTTTTGAACATATTGGTAACTTTACAATGGGCATCTGGTCTTGACATGCCAGTAATTTCTGCTTATGCTCTAGCAGCCAGTAGTACTCTTAAAAAATATTATGTGGGGTATTAGTATGACTACTGCCAATTTCAATATAAAGTGCCCATAATATTTATTGCATTAGCAGCGAAGGTGGCAAACTATGACAAAATATCAAATTATTGAGTCGAGTAAGTTTGAAAGGTATGCCCATAAAGTCTACTTGGTAATGACTACCCGAGCGGAAATGATTCAAATCTAAGTGAACATAAATTTTGCAATTAAGGTAGAATCGTTAACTTTTCATCATTCTTGATTGCTGTACTAAACCACCGAAATAACTAAGAGTTACTAACTCATATACATAATGATATTGAAAAGTTTTTAGACAATATACGTAAATGGTTTAATATCTTTTGCACTGGATATTATGGAGAAGACACTATGTTTTTAAAATGACATATCTCGGAATACCGCAGACAGGCATTATTGCTACGGGGTTAGAATCCAGATTAAGTATATTCCATGATCTGAATATTGAGTACTCAGATGAGGTTAAGAATAGTGAGAAACTTTACAAAAAAATTGACTTAGCTATTTGTTTGAATATCTCACTATGACGTCTGAATTTGCATCTTAAATGTATACCTAAACACATATTTATATACTACTAGCTGCTGCCCGCGGCTCCGCCCGCGTGGAATTTTATTCCCGGTCACTTAGGGGTATGAAAATAGATGTTGGCCGATTCTCAGACCTACTCAATATGCTCACAAAATTTCATGAGAATCGGTCAAGCCGTTTCGGAGGAGTATGGCAACGAAAACTGTGACACGAGAATTTTATATATTAGATTATAGAGTATATTATACTATTCTTTCAACGTAAACGCGCTAAGATGCTATTTGATCTTGTTAGCTGTAGTAGTCTTTCGTTACTATAGTCCAATCCTGCCCGATCTGGCAATAATGTAAACATGTCATGTTTTGACAATCGTTGTCTAAGACAGATCAGTAGAAAAATATAGTATGACAAATCATTGAATTTTATACTATCCTGAGTAGGTATTTTAAATGAAAATAAACTGTCATAAAAAAGTTATTTGGTGTAGAAATGATTGTAAGAACACTGTATGACTCCTGGATACTGTAATATAATCAGAGTGAATAATCAATTGCAAGTAACTATGGATTATATATAGGATCAAATGTGTTTGTTTACATTTTTGCGCAAAGCTATTGAAATACAGTATAGATGTACTATCTAGAAGTCAAGATCTACTACCAAAAGTACTCCAAATTTACCCTAAAATTATTTACGTTTAATAATTTTAGGGTAAATTTGGAGTACTTTTGGTAGTAGATCTTGACTTCTAGATAGTACACCTAGTACTATCTAGAATAGAAGTCAAGATTTACTACCAAAAGTACTCCAAATTTACCCTTAAATTATTTCCATGATTCATAAACAAAAAATGCGAGTTGTTTCTTAAAAGTAATTTCCTTGAATAAGGTTAATTTATCATAACGTTATTCAATTTTTTCTGTGGATCGTGCAACACGGTTGTTATTTGACATAGAGTCTTTTAAATTTACATTATGTATGTAGATACATAATAGTCAAATCAATCTCAAGCGGTATAACTACTTACAGTTGTTGTCAAATCAATTTTGCATAACATCAGTCACGACCTACGTCGGCACAAGTCCATAATGATTCCATTGGCGTTCGTTATAAATTCAAAGTGAATTTAATGGGTTATGGGCAATAATTGCATAATTGTGATCCAATTTCGAGGTACGACGACCTTCGTTATGAAATTGGAATGTATAATGTGCACAATCATGTCGTCCTATTGTGATATGCTGGTAGGTAGGTCAAAGTGATATTTTATTGGTAAGCAACATTGACTGATGACTGTTATAAACAAGATGTAGAAAAACATATATAAGGATTATAAAATAGTAAAGCTTTAAACAATTGATTCAATATCGGCAAAAATGGCTAGTCCCCACGTTTAAGTGTCACGACTTCCGCACAGAAAACATTAGTTACCTACGTTACTCAATAGATTTATTTGAGTTCCTTAACAGATAAACAGTGGCTAGACCGCGAAACCACTGCAGAAAATCTATGAACGCATCTTATCCGTGTTGGAAAATCACGGGAATCTCGCGGTGCGGTTTGTTTCCCATAGATCCAACATGATTTGAGCAAAACTAATATAAGATGTTGAATAGTTGTTAAGTTGCCAATAAGGATGGGTTTAGTTACAAATTTGCAGTATGGTTTTGAGTGAAATGAGGTGCAACACATCATAAGTTCGATACAAGATTGCATTGTTTCACAACAATAAGCGGCTACTGAGAAGTGAAGCTCTGCATAGTTGATGTGGTTGCGTGCTATGGGAACTAAATCGGAAATGAAAATTATGTACACTTCACACTTGACTCGTTGCTTATCCTTAAAGACGTGAAAATCATTATTCGCAATTGGCATTTCTTATCCATCGATACCGATATAGATTGGTTACACATACTCCTACATAACGTTTCAGAACTTAATAATTTTGGCTATTATATGTCCACCACATTTGATGAACTAGTGTTATATAACTTATTTTTATTAGAACTTTTTGCACTAACCGACTTAATGCTAATGATAGGATAAACTCATTTTTTAGTTGGATGCAAGAAAACTAGGAATTTAAACAAGACAGGTAACAGTTACGTTGTCTAATATTATCCTCTACAAGCACCAAGGTTACTGTGACTAAGGCTTCGTCTGTTAACCAAAGTTCAGATTTCTGAATCGATTTGGTAACTTAGGTAGGTACTTTGAGCAGCTACAGCTTGGCAAAAAAAGTCTAGAAACGGAACTAATATTTTGCATGCTGGCTACATTGTCAAAAAGCTGCCAATAACGTCAGTCAATGACGTTATACAATTTGATTGGTGGGTTTTATTGACGGTTGTTGACAACTGAATACTGATTGGTGGTTCTTTTAACGGATTGCCATATGAACAGCACAGTGGCTGCTCCATTATTTTCTTCTCTTTTTTGCCATGCTGTATTTAATGTTAATATGTTTTCTGTCAAAAAGCTCTATGACTGATATTTTTGATTGCTGATTCCATACTTGTCAAAGTGTTGTTCGATTTATGATTTGAAATTCATGGGGCCGATTCGATACTGTGGTTATTCATATCGATTTTGTGTTAATGGATTACAAAACTACCGAATATCTTGTAACACAAGATATTCGGTAGTTGACATCGTTGATGAATAATTTTAAATTTGACCTGTGAGGATGTTGTTAGACTAATATATCTAAATAAATTATTAATCGTTGCCAAACCTTTTCTGCACTACATATTTTTTCTTTTTAATTTAATACTTTGAAATCAAGGTTAAAACAGGTTCAGTTAAACGTTCGCGGTTGCGCGTGAGAACATTATTGTGCATTATAAAAATAATTTTGTGTATTCGTCAGTTAATGATAAGTGTAGAGGTCGTCCCATTGTTCCGTAATACCCTAGCTGCAGTACCGGAGGTCTAAGACAAGGTAACTGTAACATTGTCCGATCTTTTGATGTCTCTAGTGATCGTCTACATAAAGATAAAATCCAATTAATAGTAATCGTTCTCATAGATGTATACCTAATTTGTATTTTATAACAAAATGGTAACAAAAGAGGAATCACAATCCGTGTCAATAGAATCAATGCGATGTTTATGAATGGTCTGAACTTCGGACGTTATCGATGAAGATGTAACCGTCTCAGTGACACTTAAGTACCTTTGTATAACAAGCACCCACGCGAGTGGGTTTGATAAATATTGTTCACAATGGACTATTGTAATGGGGTGTTTTTATGTTCCAAGATAAAGAGTTCGAAACTCGTGTTAACTCTTCACTGAACTCATGCGTCTCTGTCTGATATCGGTGTTAGGCAATTTATTCGCTATGACACGCATTGTGCGTTCTGTCACTTTAATATTGCTCTTGCTATATTTTGTTGATTTTGCCTGTTTTCTCTGCCTTTGTTGTGGGCAGCGTGTAATCGTTTACTGCTACTGTCAACTTTAACGATGCGTCACAAGACATTGCCTGTTATAGATTTAGATAAAAACAGCAAGAGATATTATATTTGCAACATGAATTGTACATTACAACATTACAGTATTTGACTTTTGACTTTGGAGAAAGGGGCTAGTAGACATTAGTAGAGTACTTCTATAAATCGTGGAACTATTCAGATTTGCGAAAAATTATATGCTCGTCTTGGTTATACACATTATTATAATTGTTACCAATTTATAAATTTTGTAGAAGTAACTTAAAAACTTAAAAGTGTATCTGAATCATTTCTAGCTCATGAGGTTTTTTCTATCCTTAAAAAATTAAAACTCGTCTGACACGCCATGAAAAAAATATTGCAATACGTTTACGAGTGTTTAGCGGTGTGACCCATTTTATCCGTCTCTACTTACTATCGATCAATCTTTGAACAAAATCGTTAATATTCTAGGATGATAGTCTTAAAATTACTATGAATCACTAGCTACTGCAATGCATCTAATACGCAATTAATTATGCTGAGTGTCGGTCTATATTTTCATAGTATACCTATTATTATATCCACCATCCTCCTACCTTGACTTTGCTTTATATTAATGAAGCACAAAAAGTCTATCGTAATTTTTTTGGGTTCGTGGCTAGCTTTGATCTGGCTCAAGTGATGATATCGCCATGTTTTTAATACGGAAGTATTAATATTATGACTTTATATTAAAAAAAAATGTTTCGTGTGAATATATCGATGGTAGCTTTGTTTCTCGTATTCAATATGTTTATGAACTTCTCGAAAACTCAATCAATGTTTGCAATAATCATAGTTGTGGTATATTACTAATTTTATTATTAGTGTTGTATTACGATAATGTGAGTAAATTATCTTTGAACGCGTGCATTAACGGCATTAGGTATACAAATAACTCTTTTTCAATAGATATGGCACAGCGAGACGCTTTGAAAAGAGTGAAGACAGTGCCTATACTCTTTACAAAGCACCTCGTTGTGGCCCTAGGCACTATATACTGTATTTCAATAGCTTTGCGCAAAAATGTAAACAAACACATTTGATCCTATATATCCATAGTTACTTGCAATTGAGTATTCACCCTGATTATATTCCAGTTCCAGGAGTCATACAGTGTTCTTACAATCATTTCGACACCAAATAACTTCTTTATGATAGTTTATTTTCATTTAAAATACCTACTGAGGTAGTAAAAAACTCAATGATTTGTCATACTATATTTTTCTACTCATTTGTCTTAGACAACGATTGTAAAAACATGACATGTTTACATTATTGCCAGATCGGGCAGGATTGGACTATACAACACTTTGTCTTCAATAGTGTTTTGTTTTCTTATGAAAAAAAAATAACTTAAAGACTATTATACCTACTACCGGACGGAGTATAGTAACAATACTATGTGTGATTTGACCTTTAAAGTTGACACTGCACTACAACTCTATGCACAATAATATTAAGCTGGTATTAATTTTAGTGTATTATTAAATATATTGTTAATTTTAACATTCGTTGAAATTTTGTAATACACGTACTAATTAGTAGAGGTAAAGTAGAAAGGAATGGAATTATGAAAATAATACCGAAATGCAATGTCCATATACACGATTCATTCAAACAATACATAGCTAAGAATGCTAATGAAATAACTTGCAATAAGTTTGAAATGATTGCCGCAGGACATAATGCCAAGGTAATAAATTCAAAACATTGCGTAGTAGTGGAGAACTAACTTGGGTCACGGAATGACAAGCTCATTTCCCAGGTCAAAAGATTTAAGTTGACAAGTATTAATTTGATAAAAATGGTGATTTTATGAAAAAAAAACTAAGAAAAAGCATAAATCTAAGAATAGGGTAATATAGGTATTTTGGCGACAAATTGAACGCAACATTATGTTAAGCAGATAATTTATTTTTGATTTAAATGAACTTTGTAGGTTAGAGGTTAAACTTACGTAATGATTACCAGTGACGTGATAGTGAACGATTCTCACGATTATGTCATCACATTCTAAAGGTTTGTCATCTCATTCTTTAGCGATACAAGAAATCCTTCAAATATCAATGATAATGACGTATAATATACTAAGTTTTGACTTAGCATCAATATTTTTAGTAACCGATCCGCATACTTAAGTGTGTGATTCATGAGTACGAAGAGTGACTGAGCAATTAATATAATAGGCGTTTATAACGTAAAAAAAAACTAGTAAAGAAGTATGTAAATAGTAGATCATTATGACAATTATTAATGAAACAAACTACAAAGTGCAACTGTAAGCATTAACAAGGACAACAATTACTGTAGTCATGACTATCCGGATTCAAATTACAGACAATAGAAGATCATAAAGAAGAATAGGAAGGAATAAAAGAGATGATATCAAAATGATATATTTTGTAAGTATGATTTAGGTTTATGGAAAACCAGAAGTGTAAAATAAAATAAATAAATAGTGCAACGTATTAGAATTTTAATCTCTGCCTAATTAAACAGTTAAAATTTATGACCCAACTCTATTTGATTGATCAAGAGCATGTCGTTCGCTCTAACTTTGCCGCTCGGCTTCATACTAAAGTCAAATTTTTAATTAGACGAAGTAAATTGACAGCAACTAATGTCACTTCTTCATACAATGTTGCGTATTTTCTATGACGAAGTGACATTAGCTACTGTCAATTTACTTCGTGTAATTAAAAAATCGGTTAAACGCCTCTACGCCAGCGGCAAAGTTAGAGCGAACGGGTAGTATAATCAGTGATCCTAAAACCTGTAAACTTTTTTGTCTTTATGACTGCGATGTTTACGTAACTACTATAGTGTATACTGATGATAAGGTTTATGGTAATGATTTTAATATAAATATTTACTGTGAATTCGTACCGGTTTTGTTTGGAGCAATGCTATGCAAAGTATTGGCCAAATTAACTTCATCAAAATTCATGATTTTGAAACGCGTCCCTTATAATTGCTGAGGGAACTGAACGCCCAGTTTGTAAAACATACTACGACGTAACACTTTTTAATGCTTTTAGTACCTATGTCCTTACAGTGAAAATCGTTATAGTGTAGAAGCTGAATTCGCGACGAAGGTATCTTGAGGTACGTATCTTACTAAGTTAATAAATGAATATGTGGTGAACTTACCGGGTGGAAGTTTTGACTTGAGCATGTCCATAGCAACGACATTGATGATCAGCACCCAGATGGGACAGTCAAGGAGGTCAGCGTCTGATTTCACGAACGCAATAGCGCTTAGGCACTGTGTCTCTAACCGTCTGCGGTCAGGATACGCGCGTCGCAGTTCGCGGTTCACATTTGATTGAAATTTCTTCATGTCAAACAGCTGAAACAAATAATAATGTAAGAAAATTGTTTATGTACGCAAATTCAGTGAAATAAAATTTTAGACATATTAGGTATATACATCGCACCTAATCATGCCTTTTTACCAAAGGGTAGCCTATTGAAGTCTTGAAACAGGATGGAATTTATATTAAATTTAACATTTTTACTTGTATTGATCAGATGGAGCGGAAAAATTAAATAAAGACAAAACGGGGTTTCACAGACGATATTTATTACTTTTAATAATTAAATTGATTTATTAAAAATAAACTGACTACATAATTTCTTCAAGTCAGTTTATTACTATAGACAAGAACATATTACAGGCAGCACTGTTATCTTAATTTAAGATGAGCGCTGGCCTAAAACAAATTGTCGAAGATGGTTCAATCAGTGGCTTTGTGTTCGATGTTATCAAATTAATATTACATAACAAGCCTTCAGACATGATTGGAAAGACAATTGGTCAAAGAGTTGTGGTGACCGCTTTGGGAGCATCAATCTGGAATGAGTTAGTGGACTTTATTAACTGATTAAGTGATCAGTATCTATTAGGTCATCGGTAAACATGTTGCAATAATCCAATAGCTATAATGAATTGATAGAGGTTTTGATAGAGATTTCTACTTATGACATGTTCTATGTAGTTTATACTTCTATAAAAATGCAATGCAATCAAAATAAACCTGTCAGAAACTATTTGCCTTATTCAAAATGATGTTCCGTGATATTTTCTAAGCTATTACGAATTATAACAGTCACGAAACTCGAAGATAAAGTTTAACGTGATCCAAATTTGTAAAGAGGATTTGAAATTTTCCCATAAGAAACCGAAATCGTGGCAGGAACTGAATGTGCAACGAAAATTGCCGAGTCAGATGCATCGACGAAATTGAATGAGGTTATAAAGTTGTTACATAATCAGTGCACGTTGTCGAGACAGCCTTTCAATGTATTGAACTTTTTCGATAGTATCTATAAAAACAGTGCCGCTGCTCTCCGTAAAATTTCAAACAGCGACTCACACAAGCGTCATGCAAGTTGTTATATTGATGATGTTTTTGAGATTTCTAATTATGACTAGAACATTCCATTGTTACGAAACAGACTCGTCAAGTTAATTGGGAGTATCTTGTAAGTGATGAATTGTTTTGCGCAACTTTGTTGCTGCAGTTAGAGATTAGAATGAAATGTTTAGGAAGACAAATGATTACGTTTTTCTTTCATTATTATATGGATAAAAAAACTTTTGTTATGTTCCATTGTGACTCATTATCATGGAGTTTTTAAAACGAACTAAAGTAGTAGAAGAATTAATGTCACAACTCTAAGGACTTTTAAAGAACTGGAGTGATCTGAAGCTGTTTAATAACTAGTTGACACTGATAGTATTGTTTCTTATTTATTCAGTCACAAGGGAATTTTTTGTGGGAAACAAGACAAATCGCAAAGAAAAAATCTCAGAGATCAACTGTTTCAACACTTACAGTATTGTTTCGAGGAACTAAGACACATAATGAAGACGTATATTGTAGAGCAAGAGGCCAATGGGCGAGTCAACAACTAATAAAAATTAATGAATTAAGTCTAGTACAAGACTTAAATAAAGTCAACTATTCAAAAGTTTGTGGGTAAATATCTGTATGTTGTGGCGTAAATTTGGAGAGGCCTACGTGCAGTAATGGACTAATGAAGGCTGATTTGATTGATCCGATTTACAAAAAATAAACGTAGATATGTCAGCGATAAATTTTAAAACACCAAATATTTCTCACAACATCTATTAAAGCATACTATTGTTGCCACAGCATATGGCCACGGACAATGGTTTACTTTCTGCAAATTCGCTTTCGTTACTCCCAAGGAAATAGAATAACATCCAAACAAATATATGAGGCAATGACCATTCTTTCCCCTGTTAATGGTACATTCTCCCATTGTTTGCATCATGCTTACGTAAACGATGTTAGTTAATGGTGTATGAATTGGTAATGAATCTTTCAGAAGCTAGGAAGTCAGTTTTTCATTGTACTGTGAGATACATAGAGCTGACTGAAACAATTCCCGTATCTGTTAACGGATTGAATTTGTAATCAGACTCGACTCACGTTATTATATTCCCATTTGTGTTCACATTGTCATTTGTACCGTATTCATAAATGTCATGGTCTACACGCATTGAATAGTATTCTGGTTACAAATGACATAGAACTTTCAAACATAACTCCATGCATAAGTCACTACAGTGGTAAGCTTAACAATAAAACCTAATATGACATAGAAACATTAAGCGACATGTTAATAATGTGCCGAACGCAATCCGACTTAGTCTAAATCATATTATCATAAAAACACTCGCCTTGCAAATGGTTTAATGCTTGATGAGAACAAAACCGCACTAGTAAAATGTAGTTATGCAGCAATGTCATGGTCAAAGTCAGTCGTGTTCGGTCACAATTTGTACAATCGTGATGCACCACAAATAACTGATGCACAAACGCAACGCAATGGACATTAGAGTAAGAGTAATGCCCTCACCTTTCTTTTTCTATAGTTACATGTTATTATTACCTTTAGTCATGATGCACACAAGAAAATTACAGAAGAAATTATAGCTAAAAATATTAAGCAATAAAATACGATATGATGGGTACTTTGATCAGAATATTTTTGTCTCTAAACTGAATTCTAACTTTGATTTAAAAAAAATTACCCGTTTGAAATACCAAACACATAATTTGTATTAAAGCGATGATCATCAACTAAGCAATTTAAAACATTATGTGGGAAACCATAAAATTAATAGGCAAATGTTACGACATCTTATTTTATAAATGCATCCATCTTGACGGATATTTTTACTGTCGGTATGAGTTCAGCGCATTAGTTTACCTTTTTCAACCATAATTTACAATTTGAAATTCCTATTGCAATATGATGTATAAAAACTAGAATTCAGATAGGGTAGGTATTATGTTATGTGATAATTTTAAAATGAACAGGATCTTGATGCAAGTATAATTTGGTAACGTGTAATTAGGTGCATCTATTGGATAAAATTACAGTTATGCGGATAATGTTATAAAAACCAAACCTGTTATTAGTATTTCTGGCTACGTTCTATTATTATGCTTGAAAACATAATTAACCTATAATATTTTTAAAGTGTACTACTAGTTTTGTCGTGTGGAAATCATCACGAATGTTATGCCAGGCTTGAATCGAGTAAAACCACATGGTCTCTATACAATCCATCTATGGCCGGGGCGCTTGGTTGACTCTACTGATGTCCTATACTCAATATTGTGAAGAATACAAAAACACCCCATATTTTTCTATCTACGAGAAGTGACTGAATAAATCCCCTGTAACGAAGTGACATATTTTACTGTACTTTATCTAAGGAAGCATGATAGAATAGCTGACTGCATTTTTACAGATGATGTATATCTTTTACTGGTGTGTTGTTACACCGGTAACAGATATACTTACTAAAATCAGAAAAAAACTAAGGGAGCTCCCTCCCATCCATCAAAAGTGATGCCTATTTTTGGTACAGAACCTGTACAAGTTCAAAGCACTTGGTCATTAATTTAATTTTTTTTTCATCATAAATCGAATGAATGTAGATGCAATTCTATACATTAGTGCCATGTAACTTTGGTAGATGGCGCCTACGTCGCCCCAATGCGTATATAAGGTGGAAATTTTGGTTGGTTCCGAGTAGGTTTCGGTGGCTAAGTGGTTAAACATCTTGCACGGAATGCGAGAAGATGCAGGTTCGAATCCTGCTGGAGACCAATTCTTTTTCCATATTTAAAATTTATGATCAGTTAGCATACTGATTGCTTTTCAAAAATAATCTAACTTGGTCATTATTTTAAAAAGATCTGGTTCTTACCTTGAATATTTTTTCTTGTTCTAGTGAGTATCCAGGTAGCTTGACTATGTCCTGTCCGATAGCCGTTTCTTCGTTACTCGTCGCCGCTGTACTCTTCGCAAACACGCTACTTTTGGAGTAGCGCCTGATGAGTATGTTACCGGCATCGTCCATTTTGATTTTAACACCCTGTTAACAGAAAAGGTTACATGACTATTTTTGAAAATTAGTTTATGGCAAGGTATTAGACATTCATCGTGCGTCGAATATTTTGTTTATCGAAATTGACCACAACTTTCTAGTCAAAAGTTTTCTTGAATTTAATGGTAGGCGAACTGGTTACCGTTAATTAACCACGTTTTATGATAACATTGATAATCAGAAGATTTTCATTGAATTTCGTTGGTTCGAAAATAATTTCATTGGTAGTGGTTACTTCAGAAATAAGCCCATCATTAAATATGTGCTCTAAATAAACAACTAATGAAAAATGTACATGTAATTTTGAACTTATGATGTGTATTGCTCTGTTATTAATCTGCAGTCATCGCAATTTATGTCTTCAGAATCAACAAGGACAATGCCATCAAATGTTATAATTTTAACTTCAACGTTCAAGTCATCGTGATGAATGACAAGACACTGATGTTGAACAATACAATTGGTTACTACTCTGACCTATGACATCATGACCTTAACTCAAGCGCTTGTCATACTATTGTTATAAATATTACTTTTAATCAAAATCGCGGAAGAGGAGATAAGATTGAATATGCTAAATATTACTAGATTATATTTGATGAATAGAATGAGAGAATGCTTTATGTACTGATGATTGCATACTAAGTACTAGATATAGTAGACGACTCTCACTTTAAAGTACTTGCTGCCAAAAGGATATTAGTTTCTTGCAATAGTATTATAATAATTTTAGGTACAAAAGTTTTACCATTAACGTCATTACTAGACATTCTAGGAACAGTAGAAATTTAATAAGAACGATATTTATGATCATCATTGATTGAAACTATATCAGCGGCCATGCATAATATATTATGACCAAGTAACTACATTAAGATTCCTATACTAAAATATGTTAATTTGTCGTTATAGTAAAACCACAATAGTTTACATTCGTCTCAGACTCTAAGTAATTGTGATCGCTCATTATATCTGAACAACTACTTGTAAACTTGATTGACATAATTTAAAATCAGTATATTGATGTCTAGTGACAGACGATCGTTTGAGCAACCTTATCAAATATGGATATAAAATTTTACGTTCTTCTTCAACGATACAATAAATATTTGTTTGAGATTATATTATTAATTTTTAAATGACAATGATATGACATAAAAGATATCAATGTACCTATGTACAGCAAAATTTTCCCCCACCGTGATGAACTTGATGATACTGTTAGTTGTACTCATAAGTAATTCATCATAACCTTTATAACAATCAACACTTTTAATTTCAACAAATGAAACTTAAACATCGACCACCAGCTGGGTCAATATTATAGTTTTATGTGCGATGTCTCTATTGTTATTAGTTTTTGTCTGATATAATGCAATATCATTTCCTTATTGTCTAACAAGTTTCACTCATCCACTTGTTCAATGAAGGCGTATATTACCTACTTCATTACGAATTTAACCGGTAGTGGAAGTTGTTTGAAACGGTATATAATTGTCGCGTGGTAGAACTGAATTCCTTAGAACTAGCAGACCGAACGATAATAATTTATTCAATAAAGTTATAGCTATGTAGCAAATACATCATTGACGAATAATGATGCATATACATCATTATTCTTTGACGAATACCTAAGTGAATACAGAAATGAAACTAGATCTTCGTTCATCATCTTCGCCTTTGATAATTATTGATTTATTTTCATTCCAAAAATAAGTAGAGATGAAATATAGTCTTACAACTCCGGGTTCATTTAGGTGAAATAATCATTATTAAAAGAATGCGATTTCCAACTCTCCAAACATGAAACTATCTCCAAGCAATTATCATGTAAATTCCTACATTGTGAAAAAAGGACAAACAAACACACAGTCGTATCAGTATAATACATACTCATATACCACCTACGAATATAATTATCGCCTTCCAGTGGATTTCATTGTTGCGTAGAAAATAAACAAAGGTATGTCGAATTGAACCCTTCCTTATATGAAGCTCCATTAGGCCAAATATTATACAGACAGTTCACAGTCTGACCTCACGCAAAGGAATGATTTGTTTCAAGAACATGTTAGATACGGGTAATAAAGCTAAGTAAAGCTGTTGAACATTTTTCTCATTAGCTTCTGGCCTTACTCAAGTTTATTACAAAATTATACTCTGTGTGTATAATCAATAGTACTACAGACAATCATGGTTATTATATTGTGTTCGATTTTGTTTTGAAGGTAATTTTATAGACTGTAGTTATCCAAACAAACAAAATTGGATTTATTATTGGGTCAGGTCGGCAATACAAATTTAGGATTGGATTTTAATTGACCGTTCACCATTCGACTCTATAATTTGATGTTATTCAATTTAATTGTGACATTTGTATCAAAATTTGAAAATAAATAGTTCTATTCATCTGTATGTACAATTTGTGCATTGTTTGACCTTGAGTTTGACAGTTCGATGCCATATCTACTTCTAATGTCAGAATATTCGTTTCCATTATTTAGTAATTATTAATTAAAATATAAATGTTACAATAATGTTTCATCTATCGCGCGTTATCACTGTCATAGTTCAATTCAACGCCTTAAATAGATCTTGAACCATCTCATGTAGTATTATTGTGCACACAAGGTACCGTAGCTGCAGTTACAAATTTTGTATTTGTGTTATTACCATGAACCTACTAGTAATACCGGAGGAGTATGCTTTAATTTTTTTAAATTCCATCAAGTGAGTTCTTAATACTTTTCACTGCAGGATAATATATTTACTAATAACCAACACTCTTCTCTTTTTCATCAAATATCAATATAACAATAAAAGTAACTACCTACTATAATAGATAAATATTTTACCAGTTTTTATTTACTTAATGGAGGAGTGATGTTTTACGAATCTATATAGATACGTAAAACATCACTCGTTTGATATGGCACCTACATTGCATTTCTATGAGAACTTATGATTTTACCCATGGTAAAGTAAACTATAATATCATCCTCCAATGTTCAAGCAATTTTCTCACCATATTTCATAAAAATAGGTTTAGTCGAATTGCCGTGCAAGCATATAAGACAGACAGAAAGAGTATTTTCGTCTTTGTTGTAATAATGTGGTAAGCGAGCAATGTCCCTCTATGGATACATAACAGAGTAAATATTTATATGTGAGTTCTGGGCAGCGTGCACGCTATGCCAGACATCTACCGGATAAAACCACACTATGCTGTTGAATTTGCCTACAGCCGGGAATACAGGTACGCCCTTGGCCCCAAGGCTCCCAACACTACTGGAGGGGTGTAAATTAGAGATGCAATGTAACCAGGGTAGCTTCCGAAACCGTAAAACATTCAATCATGGTTATTTTTGGCATTTGCCTTGACCTTTTTGTTATGGACCATTCGTAATCTGCGAATTGTGGCCAACAAAATCCACACATGAATCGTCTTTTTCTTTTTTTTCCATGATATTTCTATCATCAATCATGCAAATTTGTCATAAATATTTCTATTTATATTCATTTCATTATCACATTGCTATTTTTCCTATTGTATAAAATAATTGTTAGTCTCGCACACTCAATTCCATCAGTTACGTAATTAAATTTATTTGCCAACGCATCTGATTCGTTCAACACAAATTGCGAAGCCGTTTCTGTATTTGTTCACTCGGTCGTGAACTCATCATAGTTTGAGTTGTGTGTCAGTATTTCATCTGAGATGGGTGTATCAGTACTATCTGAAAGTCTTCCATTAATATTGGCTTACTAAGTATAACCAAGCTATCTATTTTCAATATAGGTTTTGGTTAATTAACACCGTTAGTCATCAAATCAAATATAAGATTGCATTAATTTTGGAGAATCGTAACGTAATTTAAGTGGAATTTCAATTGTAAGTGAGCAAACTGGTAAAAGAAGTTTGAAAGGTTATTATTTTATGGTATATTCTGTATCATGAAAGATGAAGAATGGAGAATTGGGTAGTTACTGAAGCAACTAATTACAGCTTTTTCTGTTGCTGTTAACATGAGTTTTCGTTTTAACTGTCAGTAGCTGTACCAGATATTTCCGATGAAAGTATTAGTATACTCGTAATACATACTATATTACAACTAAGATTTCGGTACTTACTTGTCCTATGTGCCTTCTAACTTCTTCTGTTTTCTGATCCCTGTGTGGGTTATCAAATCCGCAAAGACCAATCCTGCAAAGAAGAAAAAATTGAATGTTAAAAATGTCGCTAAAGATTTGAAAATAATGTAGTGGATGGAATTGTCTTTATGTTTTGGCCTTCCATTATTAATGATAGATATCCTTAATGATAGAATTATCATAAAAAATAATTATAAATAACTGTAAATATAACAACACAAAAGCAAAATAGTAAACAATCTACTTGGATGAACAATTTTAAATACAGCAATTTAACTTGCTTGTACAAAATAACATAATTCGTATTCAGATGATGTAAACTATATATTTTTTGCGGCGATGATTTTTGCATAGCTGGAACATTGCCAATCGTATTTAGAATAACTTAGAATGTGAAAAAACGCAACTTTATTAAACAACATTGTATTGTTTATCGGGCCTGGCAACCACAAGCAATTTATTTATTTCAGTATTAATGTTTATATTGTTTTCTACTTTTACGGTAGGTAGCTTTGAAGAAGTTGCAGTTATGTTGTGGAAATAATCAACCATAATTTTATTACCTACCACTATTATTGTCTCATCACGTTTTAACATTATCTGTAACATATAAAACAAGCTCAAAGCCCAACGTTGCCTGGATCGGCAGTACTAGATTCAATGTACCCTCTCTATTGCCCTAATTAGTTTAAACCGTTTACTAACTTATTTTATTTTAATTCATTAAGTTTAAAGTTGGGTTCTGTCTGTGCATTTTATAATGATGAAATGTGTGCCAACCAGGAATGTCAAATCCCGTGGGAAGAGAAGGGAGTAAAATGGAATCATGCTTCCAAATAAGATGTTTAGATGTAACCGGGACTATCGATCGGGCAATGAAGTAGTCTAATTCTATGTTTGGTTCTCATGAATGAATTTAAATAATGACAGCATGATTTTTTTTTTCTTCATTTGTATTTTGTCAACGTATTTTCGGAATATCGTTTTCTCAAAACCGTTCCTTGGGTGAGAATGCTCATGATGGTTGCTTATTGGTATTCAAGCTTGTCCTCAAGGTCTGGCTTTGTTTACTAATCGGTGGTTTTCTATTAGATCCTTAGTTATTTGTATATTGTTGTTCCTTCAATGGGAGAAACTATTTAGATCTATGGTGCTTTGAATGATAGTGATGAAAGTATTGCATGAATTGATATTCTGTTAAATGATATAGGAAGTGAAAGATACCCTGCTGCTTTTATTAAAACTTAATGCCTCTGCACATTTCCCTAAAACGTTTAAGGCTTTTATTAGTCTAGTTTGATAAAGTCACGATTAACAAGAGTTTCAATGAAATTCAATGTAATAACCTTTGTCATATTTTATTCAAGCTCTGTGCCTTTTGTATTTGTGTGGAGTACATTACTGATGACTGTAGGTGATAATTTAATGGATCACGAAGACATGGTGCGTGCTGTAATATCGTATTATTTTCCAATAAACGTATATTTTTATTTGACCTTTATGGCATGGCATGCTTTGAGAAAAGCAATGTGGGTCAAGAGTCACCGTTAAGTGGGATAGTTAAATGGTGATTGGAGCATTTGAAATACCAAAATGTGCTTTATTATGACAATCTTAGGTATTTGCTTTGAATATAAATGTAAAATATAATTCTTACGTTTAATTTCATTGGGTAAATTATTGCCTGGAATTCTTTTAATGCATTCATATGACACGGCTGCTTTTTTCATAAAAACTTGTTTGTATCCAAATTATTTTCAAGTGAAAGTATGCATAACATTTTAAGCGGAATGTTATTTAATTTTGCAATACCGAACGTGTTTACCCAATTTTAAATAAAAACTTGAGTAAGATTCTCTTTTGTTAAGTTCTCCTTGAGTTCTCATGGACGTTTGACACCTAAGATAAGGACTACTATGATAAAAACATGCTAGTAGTTGCATATTTTACAATTGAATGTAATAAAAATCCGTTGGTCAAAATTAACAGTATTTCATTAACTGCACCAAAAACGTTCATCAGGTTGCGCAATATTCTTAAAAAGGATTCCAAAGTTTTCAACTCACGTATTAATATAAAGAAACTTAGTGAAGCATGTCACAAGGTTATATACCTTGTTAGTATTTGGCGCGAATCCCTTCATGATATTTAATACTTTCAATCTAACCTATCACGACCGATTTGTATTTAATATTTACTTATGCTCTGGGGTTTTAAACTACAAACTACGTACGAGATTAACCTGTATAGTATTGTTCTAGTCGACATCCATATTCCTTTATAAGATTTTCAATTAATAGTCAATAACAAATCGGCTGACGAACCAGTCGAGCAGTCGGTGATCGGGCGGTGAGCGGCGACCTTGCGCAAGCGCGTGCCCAGTCACCAACTACTGTGTCATTTCTCGCGCATGCATGCCGCCCTGACTTGATTGGCGTTTTGCACACGCCTAACGAATTTGTGTATATTATACTACTCAACATTTGTCAATGCAACTATTAATATTCAATTGAAATATTTCGATCTCTCTCTGTAAGCTTGGTTCTTAGGAAATATCATAGTATTGCACCAGGTCCCAGGAAATAATAGTGTAAAAGATTCTTTATTGAGCTTTACGTTCTTTAGACTATGCTTATTTAGCAACACTAATTCTTGAGTGCATAAGAATCTTGCTCTAATGATTTGCTAGTGGTTGTATTTTACTGAGCAGCGTGGGCATCAGATGATACATGTCCTTGACTTTTATTTTTTAGTTATGGTTGTGAGTAAAACTGTATAAAATCAAAAATAATGGAGCAAGCTACTTCTCCTGCAGCAGTATCTATGTAAACTACCCACGTTCTTAAGGTTTACCTCAGCACTTGCTTCTTACTGATAAGATTATAATCGCCATATCATTAAATCTCTTCACAGCTATACTTACAGCCTCCTTATTCGATTCAGTAATAAGGACATTCGTGACTGAAGTCAAGGGCATGTTAATTGTTTTAATGAAATGATATCTGCCTATGATATTGTTCCTTCATCTAATTCAATTATATATTATTTCAATAGTCACGACTTGTTTGAAGGGGAATTTGGTAGTTTGGTTGGAATGTCAAATGTACAGGTACAGGGCACGGAAAAAATGAAGTTAAATACTTCTTAAGGCTTTCTACTTTTTAGGGCGAGTCTAACAAACAAGGCTTTTTTAAAGTCAAATTTTGGTGAGGGCTGTTCAATAACGGGCAGAAAATCACACAGAATACTCGTTGGGATATTATCTTAAAAAATTGTAATACGATAAGATGTACTTTGGTTCTTCATTTTAAAAGTTCAAAGATAGGTACTAACTTGCACTCTAAAATTGTACAATCTTATAACGGAATGGGTTAGGTTAGGTTAGACTTTTATATTTTTGATCAATAAAATTAAATTTTGTAGAGGTGACTGATCAAATAAGGGTTTAACTTAGAATAAACGATGTTCCTAAAAGTATATTAGGCGATAGTTTTCCTTAGAAAAGTTCTACTATTTTTTGTTGAACTAAGGAATTGTTAGTTATACTATTTTGATAATAGTTATTCGTTCAGTAAAACAGTTCTGCAAATATCATTAAACAGTATAATGAATTTAATTAGTGTAAAGTTGGAAACACATTTTACATTTTCAATAAGACAATTTCAACGTTAGCATTTTTTAAAGGAGCCATTTATCACCAAGTACAAGAACTTTCTTTGAATTAAACTAATTTTAACACTTGTCCCTGAACTTACGGTTTGACATCACTATCATAACTGCAATGCAGATGTGGGTGCCTAAATTGCCTCGAATTAGCATAATCAAGTTTCGTAATGATGAAGTCAAGATAATATTTTACTAATAAATATCATCATAAGAAAAAGATTGTTAACTTAAATTCTACGGTTCTATGACTGCACGGACTGGTTGTAGAAACTGGGCGTTAAAAATGTTGTTTAGCAAAACACAATAACTACTAACACAAGATTGCTGGAACTTATAAAAGCTTTTGTCATTGAATTTCTATCCTATACAGGTTCTATTGGTCATAATTGACCTCAACTACTTAGCATTTATGTTTTTTTTTTGTAAAATCTTGCATGACCTCGAGAGAACACCTTAAGAAGAACAGTAAAAGTTGTCTAGAACCGGTGCTATTATCTACGAACAAGTAAGCAATTTCCTGATTTTTCTACGAGACAATTGACATTGAGAAAGCTAACACGGTCATCAAGTTCATGGTGTAAGGTCTGAAGCAAAGGAATTCCGCTCCAATACACAGTCTTATTGAAATTAAATCCATTGTTTGATCCGAATACAATATTTTAGTTTTCAATCTCTAACTAATTTATTTACTTGATAGGTATGATAAATGTTAAGTTAATAGTTTCCGGAAATCCTTATCTTATTAATTTGTTTTATTTGTAGATTATTTTTGATATTTTTAAAATATTCGTATATGGCTCTGGTAAATTTCTAAGTCCACCGAAATAGTTTAGACTTGAACTAGGAAACTTTTTTTGGACACGAAATATAATAAAATATTACTGAACAAATTAGTTTCCTTAAAAACATGTTATTTCTACTACCAAAATATATTACGAAAAGTGAAACTTAAAGGTCGTACGAGTGGCAAGGTCATTTTTGTCTTTATATTTTTTATAAACACTGCCTAACGCGACGAAGAAAGTTATAATGTCATTGAATAGTATATGCATTACGATAATTTAATGCTGGTGGTGTGACCATCTGGAGTAAAGTCATATTGTTAGTATCGGCAATATGATTTAGTTGAGTTGAATGAAGTATCAATAAGTGCAATTTGGTGCTTACGACAATTTCATGTGAGGGTAACCTGTTGACAATTGCTCGGGGTTATAGAAAAACATAAAAGAAAGAAAAACACAAAACCTCCCCAAAGCACCAAAATTGGATGAGGCGTACGTCAGAATTAATCTACGATAAATGATTTGGTTGATGATATAAAAAGAAGTTGATAGCAATTATCAACAAAATTCGACACCTAAACAAAGAAAATAACTGATCAATAATTTTTAAATGTTCATGCTTTTTTTATATCAACAACCAAGTTTTTATGGAGTAAACGCGGAACTATATTGAATTTAACGCAAAAAATATCATGATCAATTATTTATAGAAAAGTTTTTAGGTTACTTTGATGTGATTTGTTTTTGTTTGGGTTAAAGAACTATTTATAGTTATCTTATCTAGCAGACAGTAAAATATTAGTTTTAGCTAATGATGCTAACTGACTATTGTGTTTTTGATGTATATAATCTGACTCATTAGGACGTGCATAGGTACTTAAAAAAGTTTGCTTTTAAACATTAATGTGAAAGTGTTTGAGAACACACCACGTTTTACAAACTAATTAGTTTTGATGCAGTGTAATTATTGTGCAGAGTATGTTATATTGTTATATTTTCGATTATATGTGATTTTTTTATCTTCCTAGTTCTAACATTTAATGTCTATAAGACACAAAGTGACAATATTGTTAATGATAATAAATGAATTGATTGAAATATGTCTTGTGAAATTTATAAACAATTTTACTGTTTACCTAATTACTTCTCGTATAATAATGACAGGTAGTTATGACGCAAAATTACACAAATCTGTCAATATCCATGTAATATTTTGCCAATGTCATAGCACTTTCGCTCACGGAAGCAGCGCGAGCGTAGTTTCATCGAAAGTAAAAGCTGATTGGTGATACCGGATTTATCAACTTATACACAGGTAGTTACGTGGATGGAAGATACTTTAAATAGATTTGTAATGCACGTGTGCTTATGAAGTTATTAGGTAAAAATGTAATTTGGTTTTTTGTAGTTCGCATTTTGGTATTCGATTTGAAGTTGAGAGAGAATGAGCCCTTATTTTTACAGTCCTCCTTTAAAAGTGCAGAGTATCTATTTTATTATTACTTTTAATTGTATCCTCTCAAATATTTCATTTTACAGCCCATACCTTTAAAAGTCTGCAATGCCGATTGTCTATTCTATTTTCGATATTATTATCTAGCCAACTGCTATATCACCTGAACGTTTAAGTTTTTACGTTACAAAGACAAAGACTCTTCTTTTTGTCGCTATGGAATTTAATGCCATGACGTCAATAAGAAGAGTCTTGCAATGCCCGTTGCTAGGAAGATCTATCTCTACTAAAATATTATATCTAATGTACAAATAATAAACTCCAACAAAAAGAAAACGTCTCTAAAGAAAATAAGCGGTTTACCATGAATGGTAATATCAATAGCTTTTCTGTATTCTGAAGTAAACTTCTTGTTTGTTGCTTGTCTTATTCACTTGCCGCCATTTCTATGGCTGGTTGTGCCAAAGCCTTTCATGGCATCCTCTGGTACAAAATTATGTTCACCTATTTAGATACGATATCTTTGAACTATGCCGCGATCTACTTGAACATTGTTTTAAGATTTAAATTTGACATTATGAATTAAAATGATCCCAAGGTTCTTTACCCATATTCCTCCTATCTTCAATTTTAATTTTACAGTGTGTTTTTAGTCCCTTTTGACATTAAAATTTAACAGACAATATTTTTGTACTTACAAATAAAGACTTTGAGAATATTGATATTTGCATGGTATATTTTTAATATTGAGTTTAACAGAAAACTGATACAAAGCACCGAGTGAAAGTGCGGTTTAATACCTATACAATATTTACTAGTATGGATACTACCTAAAACTACACCTGAAAGATTAGGAAATGAAGATAATAAATATCAATTTTCATTTGAACAAAATCAAAAAGCTATGGATGACAAATTACCATAACGATAGATACAGGTGATATGGCAGGTAATATTCTTGAATGTAAAGTAACTGAAACTAAAGCTGTTAAATTATGTTGTAGAAAATGAATGACTAATATCCATAAATTGTAGTGGATAGTGTTTTCTATAATGCTTGAAACTATTGCAAGTGTTTACGATTTATCGTTTGCATGTTTTAAGATCACTGAATGGCTTTAGGCCTAAACTACTTTCACTTTAGAACTATTGAAAAATTTATGATGTATGAATACGAAATCAGTTTCCAATTGTTCTTGAAAATCTGATTTAAAGTTCTTCTCTAATCAGGAACAAGGTAAGTAACTACCTATATTATTTGTATAAATACAGAAGTATTTATGTAAATAACAGTTTTTTGACATATACATCAGTCTTCGTCCTCCACAAATCTACTCTTACGCATCATAAAGATGTTCGTTGTAGGTCAACATTGTCTATTAAACAACAATAGGGCTTGTGATCTGATCCATGGAGTGTATTCGTTCTGTGCCAAGGACTGAGACGATCGGATGTGCAAACGCCGCTCTGTCACCTTGCTCGAAATCGGGTCAATAGAAGATATCAAGATGGGCACGATATATATTTAGACTTTATACTAGTTGTACCAATTTTATGCAAAGACACTTAACATTTCACGTTTTATCTTTAATTAGAAGATATACTTTGATGAGCTAAGTGTTTTCAATATTTACATATAGGTAAATATCACAAGAAAAGGACGTTAGCTGATTAAAATCTAAGGGTAATATCAAGTTTGTTAGAAAAACAATAAATAGTAATATACAGTACCTAATGGTGGGTCCCATTGCGCATTGATTGTTGAGCTTTTGAAAAAGTGCCTAGTCATCGGTGAATACTTTCAGATCGAGACTACGGCGTTTCTTAATTGATGCACAGAAGCGGCATAATTTGATAAATACAAACTTATCTATTATTTAAAACTGTCGTGGGATCAATATTGGTGCATTTCTCTTGTGTATGCGGGTGTTGCGATAGGTGTATATAATGTGTATGTATATAATTATATTTATAACATTCTTTTTCAAGGTTGTTGTGCGAAATGATGGTGGTTGCTTGTGTTTAGTTTGTAAGAGAGACCGACTAGCATCCGTCACTCACTTTTATTTAATAGGCCAGGTTGAATACAGACACAGCATCAGGCACATGCTGAACCTGGTCCTTTTCGGATGACGTAATAAATAAAATGAAATAATTTAATGCCTTAATTTTTTAAGCTTAGGATTAAGTTTTCTTCATATATTGTTTGTTACCGAAATATGTTACCGAATAAATAATTTTCTTTCTAGTTGAATCAACCTGGGCTGGCAGCTTTCGCTCTCAGCGAATAGGTATTGCTATTCAAAGCGGGAATGCTGCCAGTCTTTTGTACACAATATCACGGGGGCCCTAATTAGCTTTAGTTTAGTTATAATGTAAAAAGATATGTTATAGTTATGTTTTATTATAATTTTAACAATAACGAAATGTTTACTGTACCAACTATTTATTTTTTAACTTTTAAGTTATGCAAGTTGGGTAAGGATCATAATCTTCAATATTAGTAGCAAGGTCTTAGTAAAAGCTTCCGTCGGGAACCTTTCCGTGTTAATACTGAAGCGTCAGCAATCAATTATGTACAAAGCGTAAAATCGATTCATTATGCTACGAATTACTTTCTTTTTATCATTATCTGTAGCATTAAGCATGCTCTGTTTATTATCTGTTACGTTTTAATTTGGAGCAGTGTCAATATTTCTACTTTCTTTTTATTAGCCTCTACATTATTGCATTGTTTGTTTTTGTAAATTAAATGTTTTTGTACTGTATCTAACCAATACCTATTGTCTTTCTTTGGATACTATTTTCTAACTTAAACTGAAATCAAATCAAGTCAACATACTCAAAATCTGGATAATGTTTATGCCAATATCTATAAGTCTAGTTAAACTAGACCAAAATTTTAACCACACGGCTTACTAACATCATTGTTAGGATTAGAAAGATAGTTTTGCAATGAATCTAATCTAGTGCAAATAGCAAAGTGGTTACGAGCGTGCCACAGGCTATTGCTCAATCACCTTGGCTCGAAGACTTTATACTGCTTTAGGGCCGATAGAGAAATACATACTTTAACTGACCTCAAAGTCGTATTATGTTTATAATGTACCTACGCGTAATAAAGTAAATATTAGTAAGGCATTAAATGAGGCAGCGAAAGCTTAAATCTATAATAGTATTAATGAAAAATTTATTTTTGTACCTATTTATAAAGAGAAAAAATTTGCACGCCTCATAATTTATTACATTTATTTGAATAATGCATTATGAATGTAATATCAAAACAGGATTCACTACATAACATTCCAGCACATACGTATAATAAAAAAAACAAAGGACATAAACTGCGAATAAAATGTGAATTTCCAATACAATAATGTCCATCAACAAAAAATGGAAATTCCATGGATATTTTAATACAAGCGCAATTTTGCTTGCCTACATTTACAATAATAGTCATACCAGTTTGTTCACAACATAGTAGAATAAATTAGATGAGGAACCGTTTTTGCAACAATTGTTTTTTCTACGGTAGCAGTAACACACTGCGAAATCATGGATTACTCAAGCTATAATCTGTACCTAATTTCAGCAGGATACTTTTAGCCATAAGGGCGTTAAAGAGTAACAAACATCCTGATATTCTGACATCTGCACATCCAGACTCACCAATTTTCGCGTTTATACTATTTGTAAAATTAAACTTAAACTAGGCACACGTCAATCACATCATTATCATAATGTATATCTTCTAGTGAAAAACAATATCTAGACACCTACAACACTTTAAAATGGCGAAACATTTACCTTCAATTACGTTGTGAAATATCTAAGTATTCACTTTTAGAACTACCTAAATCTTATTCATCAATATTGTGTTTGACATTCACCGAGATTGTTCCGTGAGTAATGCATCAATAAGTCATTGTTTCTTAACAAACAGTCAGCGATCTAGCATTTGGCACGGCTTGGTACTAAAGTTCAGGACAGGCATAAATTATGCGCAATGCACCCAGTTATTTCATGATTTACCGTATCTGGGTATTTTGATGAAATAAATGGCGTTTGCAGGCTTCCTACTGTGGTAAAGGTCGAAGATTCGTATCTGATAAATCGTTATGGTTTTCAGTGTCTTTCTTTTAGATATATGTATTGGGTTAGTCTATGCAGTGCAACCCAGTGTGACACTTATGTACATAAGTTATGTAATTTTCGTATTGCTGTATATTTGGTTTATGTTTGTGCATAATTTCACATTCTAATTATTTATCTCATTTTTCAATACTATCACATCTCTTTTTCTAATTGTAACCAGTTTCCTATAATTTATCAATGACATCAAGAAAATTATAACTGCTATTATCAGACAGGTAATGCAGTAGTTCAGAAAGAGATAGACGACCTAGCCTTGATTGAATAAAAAACCTATGAAATTAAATCTTAAAAAACAACACAACAAAGGAGGTTAATTATACTATATCCACAAATCAATGATAATGTTTTTAAATAGAGATTGAATATTCTCAAGGTGTGCCCACTAGCTAATCGTAATTTGTTAGGGTAGTATAATATAATGATAGGCTTCGATCCAAACTTGTTACGCTTTTCCGTAAACACAAACGTTCGTACATTAAAAGCCAATTTGTCCAAAATTAAATGCAAATAGTAACGTTCAATTTCCGTACAGCTGTTGATAGATATTTTTGAAATCTTTACATAGTATAAAGTGAAAACGCTTTTTCTGTCGTACTCTTAAATTTTAAGATAGAAGAAAACAAAAAGAATCTGGCAATCCGGAAATGGTAACTCTCGCTGAAATAGTTCACTCTGTCAATATCAATATTATTGGTAAATGTCTCACAACTCCATCTAGCTCACATTAATATTGTGGTATTAGTAGTGTAGAATTTAAGTAATCAATAAAGAAAATGTATGTATCTATATATCATAAGCCACAGAATATTCGTCCACACCCGAACACTGGACCTCTGCAACAACATTAATGTCAAAAGCTTGTCCATTACGATTATAGTGCAAGCTGATCTGTAGCAGTTCTTTATCGGCTGTCCTTGTTAAAACATCGCAAACAGGATGTCGCCGTACGACATTTTTCATTTCTATTTGCATTAATTTATTGGCAATTTTGTCGTCAACGGCATGTTGACTTTTAAAGTTTTGATGAAGAATTTAATTACGATCGGTGCTTATATCGAAGGCTTTGTCTGTTGTCATAATGTGCCTCCAATACTCCGGAAGAATTGTTTTGATATATTAGTAGTATCTTATGCTAGGAAACTCAATTCAGTCGTTGAATTACCATGTTTTAGCTTACCATCTGAGTACGATTTGTTGCATTTCGTGACTTATATTTTTTAAGCTACACTTACTATTAGGTACTATCTACCCTTTGCACCTATTATGTCCTTGCTTCGGCAAACGATGATCTGTATTGTGACATATTTTCGAGTTCGTAATTAATTTAAATACATATGACAAAACTCTAATCACTATATGCTTTTTTTTTCAACAAACAGTAATACGTTTCAATGTTGTTTACAGGTACGACTAACAATATACAGCATTTGACTTGACAGATGTCCAATTACACACGGCAATGATCAATTGAACAATGATTAATTTACATTCTACATACGTGATCTGTAACAAAGTTGTGGGTTCCGGAACTGGTCACTTACCTGCAAAAAGAAATACATATAATTAAAACCTTAAAAAATAAACATTAACATGACAGTAGGTACAACTATTTTTAAGTTTTGAAAAACTGGTCCTTCGCTGTGGAACTATGAGTAGCCAGTTAGTAGTAATACAGCCATCTTTTCCGGCTATAAATTATCCAAGTCTATGAGAAAAGCAATTTGCACTTCATAGAATTTTATAACATTCACAGGTTCACAGGATATTAAATTACATTATTATATCACTTATCTTCACCAATAAGGAGTATGCTAAACATAATGTGTTTCATGGGATTAATAATAATGAGAATTTGATTTTATAATTTCAGAGCGGTTTTAACTTTGACGATCTTAGTAGATGTTTTATTAATACCGGTTAATGAATCGGGAATTGGATAATGAGATAAACACAATGCAAACTTCTCTATGACAGTCAAGGCCAGCCCTCCCAATAAACAATGCAGAATTGTTCAAAAATCGCTAGAGACTGCAAAATCTTAATAAAATAATATTCAGGGCCTACCAGCTCTCCGGTTGACCACACAAACTAATTTTTTATAGGTAAAGAGACTGACTGAAATATTTTGTATTTAGCAGTACAGATAAAAATAGAGGCAAATCAATTTAGTATCAACTCGATCGAGTAAAACCTTGTATTAATTCAAACCTAAGGGTTTTATTAACGTGAGGAAAAGCCTAATGGATGCTATGCCGGACTCCTAACGACTAAAAACCACTCGTATCCTACCTAACAGCTTACGGTTGGGAGCCCCAGTAACGCCCTCGAAAGGATAGGTACCCCAGGACTCCCAACAGTTGAAACCATACGGTAGATGTCTATTTTACCATTTTTTTACTTATTTGTCGTAACTTACTATCAGATCCCCTTTCTTGATCTTTCTAGTTTTGAAGAGAGATATTCCATCATTTTGTTCGCGAGCAATGTAACTTGCTTGCATACGTCACTACATTGTTACATTAGTGAGCGTGAGGTTCCCTTGGTCGAAAGCCTTGTATATCCGGATATCGATAGCAATAAAAAGCCTTTACGTTGTTCATGTCTTAAATAGTTTGAATATTATTTTTTAAACGTAATTTATATATATAGCTCTAAAATAAATTTTGTGTAGTCACTCGAGTTAGTTATTTCGGAATCTAACAATTCTGTTGTGTGATGCTCGAGTAAATAGTTTAGCTTCATCCCAGAATCCTACAACTATTATTGTATACGAAGAGAACTTCAAATGTGAAATACAAAGGAGGGCTACTAAAATAACTAAACAATTGTATTGATATGACTACATTTAAAGAGTATACACATAAACAAATAAATTAATACGACACTGCAAAAACGAATCCTAGTGCAAAAAGTTGCTTGTCCTCTTAGCATTTAGATTAGTCATAAATTTTTCATTTAAAGTCTAACACACTGGAATAAGGCAATGAACTCAAAACATTTGACTAAAATGGAAAAGCAACTTAGGGTATCCGACACGATGACGAGACGTTGTCGGTAATGTTACGAAGTGAATGTACATAGCAAAGGAATTTCAAGAATGTATTATTTTGTTAAATGTTGTTGAATATTTAGGCACGGTTCCGTGAACATGCCAAATGAAATTTCAATATAATTGTAATTAATACTTGCAAACATTTTAATATAAATGCTTGCTCACTACAAAAGCAATGTGAGAAGGTAATTTTTTCCTTTTACAGTGCTTAATTTTACATTGGGAAGAGGTATTTTTCTATCTAATTCACATAAGTATTTTCTTTACTATCCAATATAGGTTTTATTATCTTTATTAATTTAGAAATTAGGATAGTTTGTTACTTGCCTGAGACCTTATCTAGCGTAATAGTGTAGAATATTAATACAAGTTTCATTATCATAATAAATTACTCCATTGTTTTTATATTATACCAACGAAACTTCAGATCCATTTGGTACAATACGTATCAAAAATAAAAAGACCATTCAACTTGTGAACAAAGAAATTTGACTGATTCTCATACTTATATCAAAGTTAGCAAAGTGTAAATACTTCAGATAGTTTAGATGCAATGCAAACAACAACGTTCGGTTAAATCGTCTAAAATAAATATACGATTTATCCAAGCAAAGGGCTAGTTTTAGACTTAGTCAAATAAAGCTTATAATTCAATAAATAGTTTCTTTAGCAGTGCAATTTGTATTCAAACGAAATTACAAATAGAACAGTACGCATTTTTCTTTTTTTTTACGTGTGGAAATCCTACATGGATGCTATGCCGGACTCCTACCGACTAAAACTACACGATGCCCTACAACTGTCTACGGCTGGGAGTCCCGGGTAAGTCCTCGGAAGGACAGTACGCATATTATAATATCCGCTAAGGGTCCGTTCACACAGACCGGCTCGGAGAGCATCGGCGCGCACTTTTCTTTTCACACAGACCGGATCGTATACGCTCGGAGCCGGTCGGAGTGGAGCCGCCAACTATTTCACACAGACCGGCTGAAAGCGGATGCGCTCGGAGCCGGTCGGATGCGCTCGGAGCCGGTCGGATGCGCTCGGGTCCGGTCGGATGCGCTCGCAGCCGGTCGGATTCATCGAGTGCATCGATTCACTACAAAGGCAGTACCAGTATTCCAAGTTTTGTTTTCGGTGTTAACGGGTGCTTTTCGGAACATGGTTTTAGATAGCTCCGATGAAGAAATATATTAATTTTTCATCAGTCACGTTTTCGTATAAGTGCACACAACTGTTCTTTTTAAATTGTGCTATCTAAATGGCGGTCGGCATGGGGCAGCGCGCACGCAATCCGAGCCGATCGGCTGCGCGAGCCGGAAAGAGCACGCAATCGGAGCCGATCGGCTGCGCGAGCTAGAAAGAGCATGCATTCGGAGCCGAACGGCTGCGCGAACGCGAAAAGTACGCGATCGGAGCCGGTCAGCTCCTCTTATTATTTCACACCAAGCGCGTTCAAGCATTCTTACTGACAAAAGCAGTGCACATGCAAGAATAAATCTTACTTCAAATAATAAAAGCTCTGTTTTCAACGTGATAAGAATCTGCTCTGCTCTCCGAGCCGGTCTGTGTGAACGGACCCTAATTCATGGGACCCAAAATCTGTGTGTCACCAAATTTTTGAGCAGTTCTATAAATAAGACCTATAAGTAAGTATTCTTAATGAGTGGTACAGGCTCCTAAAAATAATTAAAGACGAAAACAAGGTCGCAATCCAGGCTCAATCAATGCATACGTAGTAACTATTTAGAAATCTGTGATCGATGTTCATTATTGAATATATTGATTTAATCGATCGAACTTTCGAAACAATAGTGCGCCTGATGCTTTTAATTGATGTAGGTCAAAATCCAATACTTTAGAACGAGATCATTTATTATATGTATGTGTTAATGTGCTATAGATTTTTTAAGAAATAAAAAAATTTATATTTGAAAGTTGTGTTGTGTAAACGTATCTTGCGCAATACGTGTCATACCGCTGAAATGGAGTCGCGTAGGTGATGACTCCACAGGCACCTACCTTACCTACACGACTCTATTTCAGCTGCTATTTAGAGAAATAGGCGTTGACAGTTATCTGTTTGTCACAAAGGGATGTTAAGCATTGCATTCGATAGTCTGAATTTTCTGATGATAAATTTAACTATATTAATTTGAAAAAAAATAAAAAGATTTTGAAAGTGAGATGTCAAAATTGATTGTTTTTTCTGCATGTCTCTTGGACTATCATTGAGTATCAGTGAATTTGTTACTGGTCTCGGGAACCACCTACTGAAGATCAGCATTCTATTCATTGATAGAAGGCTTCCTTCGACATCTGGGGGGCAGTAGTTATTCTTTTTCATACCCTTATTTTTCAACTGTGTTTTATATATCATTATTATATGTGTTTTGTTTATAATGATATACAAAACACAGTTAGAAAGAAATGGGAATGAGAACGAACTACTACAACCTCAGCCGTCGAAGGAAGAGTAAATAAGTAAGTAAGTAAAACTAGCTAGTAAGAAGAGCAGCATTGCTCAATTTTATTAACGTAGAGTCAACTCTGTGCCAGTTATTTCAGCCAACCGTAGATTTTTAACACTATTATTTTGTTTATTCACTCCACCAGCACCACTTTAGTTAAATGTTGCAGCGCAATAAAGGCCAGGAACACTAAGATAGGAAACAAATTATCTCAGAAGTGTAATCAAAAGCAATTATACATTGCGATATCGTTAGATCAGTGATTTTTTTGACACTATGGGTATTACACAATGGGCTGGTCACGTGCTTGTCGTCGCGTGCGCACTATTATTGCTTTAAAGATGTAAGATGTCCAGATTACATTGTCGCTGTAGGGCTTGCTTTCACCGCTCCTTTTCTCAGCGAAGGCATGATATTTTGACGCGTTAGATGGGCTTATCTATATCATAATTGCACTTGTAACATGACCTATTCCTTTATGTACCTATAACGTTGCCCGTACATTTTTTGTCATTTTAGTATTTGCTTTAGTATTTTAATTCCAACCACATCATATTTTTTTTCCGATGTCTAATTCTGTTTAAAGCCATAAACTGAAAATTTGCAAGCCTTTGCGTCGCAAGTTAGATCATAAACAAGACATGGACTCTACAGCTGTTACGTACTTAAAATTCATAGATGACATGTCGACTAGCGCGAATTCAACTGAAATAGCAGAGTTTACAAAGCATGTAACATTCATATCGGAGCAAAAACTGAACAACTAGTAATACACGTTCAAGTTGAGACAATTGCACATTTTGTATTTGAAATACGACTTTCGGTTTAAAGTTGCCAAACGAGCAATTATTTTTATTCTATTTTGGTAATTAACCACGCTATTTGGGTTTATTATTAGACTTCAAAAAAGGTGGAGGATCTATAATTTGGGTGATATTTATTTTTTGAACGAATGCTGATACTCATAGTTATAAATTTTATGCATACTTTACTGGTTTATATTTTATAATGCGAGTTTTGCTGGTTCATGCAAAATTAGTTACGAAGAGATATCGAAATTTAAAACAATAAGCTCGTATATTTGCTTGGAGTACCTACTCCTTGCAGATAAGAGTTATGTATAGGACAAATAAAATAACATGTAAATATATTGATTCCTAACACGCTACAAAGCTTGCTTAAGTCAAGTAAACTTGTGTAACTGCCTTTATACAGGAACAGAAACACGGAACGCGGTGCCGTGGGTCGAATCACTACCAGTAATCTTTTATTAAACTACAGAAGCGACTTAAACTAACCCACGTGCGCCCGAGCATCAGATAGCCACAATATTTGCATATATTGACAGTTTAGATCAGTTCACAAATGTCAACGGAGTAAATGCACGTAGTAATACATCAAACTGATTTGTTATTCGGATTTGTTGCTAGTAAAGGTGTTAAAGAGCTACATGCTTGTGGGATGCTCACGGAGGTGAGATGTAGGCAGGCAGTACGGTAAACTTGAAAGGTATGTATATTATTGTTCATCATCCTATCAACGAACAGTCTAATGGCGAATCGGTTTAAAGAGAATAATTGATGAATCATACTAATAAACAATATGATTTCCAAAATTAGATAATAATTTCCCTTCTAAGATAACCTCCTAACCTCAACAGATTATACTCGTATTGACTACCAACAAATTCGAAGAATAACTGAATTATTGAATTGACTCTCGTTTCCAACAATTGAATTTACTATACCTTGTTCTAATAGTAATTCGCCACGGAGATAGACTGTGGCAAACGTTTCTAAAAAAGGAATTTTCAAACATTTGCTGAAACGCTGCTTTGTAGCTTCCAATCAATGTAAAGAAGTTGAGACTTTGCACTATAGGCTATTAGAAAAGACAATAGAAGAACAAATACAGGCAAATAAGAAGCACTTAGAAGATTGTTTGTTGACTACTTGGAAGAGAAAACTCAAAATCAATGAACATAATATAGGAAGTAATGCTTCCAGCGATGCTGAAATTGATGCGGAAAAACAGTTGGTGATTAAATATTAAGAATGAATGATGATGATGGTAATTAGACAAACTTGCAAGAATCATTTTCAACAGATACCAGAAGTCGACAGCATTGAAACAGATAAAGAGTACTACAGTGTCAAGTTACCTGATTCTCAGATTGATTATAACAACTTTTTAAGCGAAGGCAAAGTGTCCAGTATATTTATTTTAATCGTTCTTAGGCGTCACGAGAGCGTTTTACGAACAAGTTTAAAATCTTAATTGAGTTCTTAAGAGTTGTTAGAAATGCAATTGCTAGTGGCCATTTTTGTAAATTAGATCTAGCACGCGACTGCTATTTAAGTAAATGAAGTGGATATAAATATAAAGGTCGTTAGATGAAAGTGAGTTTGTTAAGGTTTCTATTTGAAACTTTTATATACTTAATACGGCAGTACATTTTTTGCTTCTGTAGTCATATTGTTTAATTTTGTAAATCGGGAATCCATTGCCGTACATGTAGTGTAACGTTCTTGAATGAATTTTATTCATGATACAATTATATTTCATATTTATGTGAATATACAAATAATTGTATGCAACAAAATGACAACTTTAAATCGTGTTAATTTGCATATCTGTGTATCTTATATTTGCAACATTTCAGTTTCGTTAGGCAACAACATACAATTAAAAAGTGATATTAAATTTGTAAAATCATAACCGCGCAGTCGTTTGCGTAACTTCTGAAACAAATTCATTGACACTGACCAACGCGATCTCTTACAAAAGCCTACCTCAATGCCGTCCTACTTTCCAAACGTATCTACAGATACAATTATGTGGACAATATAACAAACAAACAATTATATCACATAGCATACCATATTAAGTTTACTTTCCGTTAAACTAAAAGCTTCTTTAAGATCATTTAATAAAGTTCGAAATAGAATGTCGTATGTTTAGTAGGTAGCAGAACAGTTGTTGCTATCGACGAAGACAATAGAATCGAGGACATTTGAGTGTACGCAAAATGTTTCTGGAATGGCTCATGCTCCGTTTAAGAAACATTCAAATTTAGATCTCATGCCTGTCAAAACATGGTCTAAAATTAATAGTATTGTAAGAGAATCAGGATATAGGACCAGTCGGCGCCACTAGGTAGGTACTTTTGCCAGTTTGTTACGAGGACAATTATTATGAAATATAAGTTCGTGGGCGTTACGTCTGAGATCTAGATCCATGGGTATAACAATTGAGTTAAATGTTAGTGGACTGTGGTAAATTTGTCTTTCATTATAAAATTACTGGTCTGAGAATGCAAAACTACACTTCAATAGGTTTTGTAATAACATTTTGTAGAGCACATTAACCTGTAGTAATTACAATGAAATATTAGATTACAGTTTTTGACTTGTGAAATACATGAACGATTTTGAGACAGCAAATGACTGCCATAAGAAATATAATATACACTACTTAAATATGGTATGTATACATCCTATACCTTTTAAAATTTATATACTGTTCCGCTTAATAAGGTACCTAGTAGAATGACGGTATGACGGTACCTATGTTATTTTAATTTGGTTTTGTAACTTTTTTAATAGCGTATTATTTTTTCAAAGCCGAAAGATTACAGACAAACAAATCATCACTTTTTTAATATTACAATAGATATATGTAATCGTAACTGTAAATTAGGTAGGTACCTGTAATCTTTCCGTTACCGTGTGAATATGTTTAAGAATAGACCCATATCTACATTTTAAGGAACTATGCTCTTTAATAACCTGTACTTATTATTCACTTATATCGAATTACTGTAGACATACTTGAACTATACATATAATAACTATCAATTTGTACTTTTAATACCAAAGCTTATTTAAAGTCTTATTAATGTTTACTGATATCTATTTCATGAGAATTTATTCCTCTTTTGTTTTCAAAGCTTGTCTTTAAAGCGTAGATGTAGATTTTTTTACATAATTGAAAAATAATTAAATAAGTTATTTCAGAACCACATACAGTGTTAAATTTAAAAAAAAGAAATGTCGAACGGTAAACTAAGGTTATATACCTTTACGTCATGATCAAAACCAGGAAGGAATTGTAATAATTGCCGTTACAAGATACATTAAATTTACGTATCAGCAGATAATATTCGACCAGATTTAAGTAATGTGTCTATTTTTTTTTATTTATTTCATAAAGTAAACAATCTATGATTTATTTTATTGATCGTGATCAGCCTTATGGTTCGGTACATACATAGATATAACCTGCTAGCTACGACGTTTTCCTCTAAAATATATAAACACCCTAATTTGACCATTGCCTTGTTGAAACGGATTTGCCGTTGAAAATCTTCCAACTACCTTCAAGGCCTTTAACTTTAGTTTGTTGGCTACCATGTCATTGGCAGCCAAAACTAACAGCTTCTTCTTCCATTTGAATCACGGAAATTCATCTATTGTAGTGCTAAGTTTTAAAGCCTTCTATGACGTATTCGACACTGTAATTTTACAAAAAGCAAGGTTCTCCAACGAGCTATTGTGCACTGACACACTGGTTCCGTACAAAGAACATATCGATAAGAACACAATAAACAATAACGTTCGAGTATTTCGACACCGTAATGCGACTGACAATTGTAGGATTGTATGGACTTGCGAATAAAGTCCACATCAACTTTTTTGATTTCATACATTCCTTTTCATACATACATCGTACACACAGAGAGAAATAGCTACTTTACGTCTATATGTATTTCTTTCTTCTTTCTTTCTTCTTCTATTGCACAAAATAACTGTAAACGAACTCTGCCCGTATGAAGAAAAGGAAATTCGAGTTAGCAAGTAGTCTAAGAGCCACCATGGTATGGGTTAAAACTTGTAAATCAGGGTAAAATAAGATTTGTACGGGGAGACTTTCTGCTGCTGAAAACGTTACACAAAATAACTGTATACGTAGTCTGCCCATATGAAGAAAAGGAAATTCGAGTAAGTAAGTAGTCTAAGAGCCACCATGTTGTGGACTTAAACTTGTAATGCAGGGTAAAATAAGATTTGTAAGGGAAGATCATTTACTTTCTGCTGCAGAAAACTATAGTTGAACGCAACATCTTAAAGTCGGTAAGATAGTCAGCATTATTAATGACTTTCTTCAAATTTCACTGGTATGTAGGTACACATTGAAAATATGCGTGCGCTTATTAATTTATTCATAATTTGGAAGTCAAAGTCTTAAGAAAGTCTAATAAATACTGTAAGTTAATATGTTAGAATACTTTATAACAACACTAGATAGCGCCCGCGGCTAGGCCTACTTGGAATTTTGTCTTCATTCCCGCTTTTGACTACAATCTATCGCTGTACCAAATTTCAGGCATATCCGTTTAGCCGTTAGAGCGTGAAAGAGCAACAAACATCCTGACCTCATGACATCCACACTCACAAACTTTCGCAATAATAATATTAGTAAGATTTGCAGTGTATGAAATATGACAGTATAGTGCAAATTATGATGGCAATCGACACGGGGGCAGATCTATGTGACTGCTTTATAGACAAGACAGTGGCGAAAACTGGGTCAAAGAGGCTGTTGAGGTCAAGCTTGATGCAATTTGATTTAAAAATATGATTGCGTTGCGAATTTCAGTTATCTGTTGCCAATAAAATGTATAAGTTACTATTTTGTTTTGCATATAAAAAATGTACCTAATGGTTTGAAGGAAGTACAAGAAATTAAGATGCCTACCAAATTGTAACCTAGAATAATAAAAACGGTTAAATTAAATAAAGTTTAGTTAAATATATTAAACTAGCTGACCCGCGCAACTTTGTATGCGTCACATAAGAGAGCAAATCACCCGTTCCCGTCGCATTTACTCCCGTCAGAATAATTTCGTTATCGATAGATGTTTCCCGTCGCATTATTGTAGAAATTGCGCATATTCATGCATAGGACGTGGACTACCGGTGTACGTCGCCAGCAGAATAGTAAATCGACCAAAAAAAGCGAAAAAAAAGCGAGGTCAAACGGGATAAAAAGTATCCTATGTCCGTCTCCTGGTTCTAAGCTACCTCCCCACCAATTTTCAGCCAAATCGGTACGGCCGTTCTTGAGTTATAAATGTTGTAACAAACCCGTCTTTGTTTTATATATTAAGATTGAAAGGAAATTTGGTAAAAAGTATTTTAGAGGTAAAATATTGTATATTTACTAAAGTCGTTCTACTTTAAATACTTACAGACAGGCGGAGCCATTCACCACAAATGTAAATAAGGCATTTATGTTAACCTTACGCGTTGCCTCAGATCTTATTTATCGTTCCTTGTCTACAACAACGCCGTTGACAATATATACCAGCGCTAAAATATCACTATTGCTTGTACTTAATATTTTTACTTACTAAAGTAGATTTTGTTCTTATCTATTGGCTAGATTTTGACTAAACGTCCGAACAGGTACAAGATTTTTATTGAGAAGTTCCAATTCTGAACAAAGATATGCTTGACAAACATGCAAAATATTATGCTGCAAAAACTGTGTGGAGACTACTTTGAGTGGTAGATAGTTATTTAAGAACCCGCAATGATAATAGATCACGAAACATAAATATCAATAGTAATTGGCATACTTCCGGATGATGATGACAAGATGACAAGTACCTACTAGTGCAGTAGGTACTTGTCATCATCATTCGGAATCTTCTAACGATATATTTTGACGAATCTTCTTGCAATCAAATCATCAGATTTGATCTTAAGAAGATTCGTCAATATGACATAATGTTTATTGCTATAGCTGAGGTGGCGATTAGTGCAATAACTAGTTAAAATGAAAACTTGACTAAAAAATATCACAGAGTTCAAAGATTTCCTATTAGAAATACATCTGTATATTCCGACTAATTGCCACTGTGTATTGAATAAATGCATAATATTAAGATGATAAGTGAAGGGCGCGTGCTGATGTGATCGGCGTCTGCCCAACCAGGCCGCACGCCATAATGATACGGAAGTCTGTCGCCCCGTAAATCGTCGCGTTCGCATTAGAGAAGAGAAATTAAACAGTTCATCGTACAATAGAACCACATTCCACATTTTTGTTTTTCAAACACTTAAATACGTAGATGCCTGTCAGCTAAGTTACTTGTAGATAAGTAATCTTTGGACGCAAAGAAGTTGCATTAAAATAGTTAGAATCACGATATCGCAGAGAAAAGAAATCATTTTTCGCACTCTACTTTTTAATTACTTTACTGGAGAAGATCTGCGATAG
Organism: Miltochrista miniata; assembly: GCA_933228765.1. Lineage (NCBI taxonomy): Eukaryota > Metazoa > Arthropoda > Insecta > Lepidoptera > Erebidae > Miltochrista > Miltochrista miniata. The sequence goes on from OW121753.1 coordinate 32,505,139, forward strand.
TTGATTGATTGATTGATGTGGCCTTTTTGTACGTTCACTGATATTGCCGACGTCAACATTGATAGGTCTTTTCTATTGTTTAAAACGCAAAAAATGTTTTGTTGTAAGTTAAATGACAATTTTCATTTGAAAATTCGAGATATTTGTCACCAACATCAAAGGTGAAATTGTATTTCCGTTAGAAATTATTGAAGTTACTGACTTTATTACAAAAACAGAAATGAAGTCAGTAATAAAAATATGAGGAAATCCTGTAATATAAATGAATACTATTGCAGTGTAATCGTTAAGTGCAGAAAGTAGGTGAACTAGTTACGTTTACAACCTAAATTGCTACCTTCATACCACAATAAATTTTCTCCGTAAACATAAACATTTAATCCAGAGCAAACATTTCTCTAGGATTTATTTAAACCAAGATTTGCGCTTCGTTTTTACACGGCGAACAAGAAGGAAGTGTCGCTGGCGAGGGCGCTATCAGATCTGCACACACGAAAATCACCGTTTTAATGAAACCGAGCCAAGCTAACATTTAATTAGTCCAGATCGAATGTACTTCGAAGCTACAGCGAACAATAAAGATCGAGCATTCCTTCTAATAATTAGGACTAGGAAACAAGATAGTGAAGCAGCTTCTAATTTTATGTGAATTAATTGGAGTTATCTTGTAGGAAATGGATTGTAGCTACTGGGACTGAATAATTCTATTGGTATGGTAAATTCTATTGGTATTTAACCCACATTACTGAATACTTGTGCTTTGATATGTTTATTATAATGGCTTCACGTGGGTATCTTGTAGAGAATGGTCTTTTCAACATCGGAATTAAGACAAGGACCAGATTACAATTGATTGATTGATTGATATTGATTGATTGATTGATATTCAATGCATCCTTCAAACCTGAGTATTTCCGCCTATTGGAACAATTTGTGTACTAATATAAGGGAACATAAACTTTTATTACAAAAGCTCAATAACATTTTGCAACATAATATAAATTTTGCGATTTACAAATTTAACACGTTAATATCATCAGTTTTGCAAAAGACCATGTCCGATTAAGGCAATCGCCAGATTTATTAACGGTTTTATCTGTCGTTGACTTCAAGGAAATTGCATATGCTGCTCGACATCAATAGAATCTTTTTACTGTCCAGAGTCTAGGTTATGAACTCATAAATAAACGGCATTCTAGTGAAAATAGTGAAGGTTTCGATAGTATATGACTTTTAACGATATCATTTTTAGTCCCGGTTGGACTTGGTGAAATTTTTAATTGGAGATGTTTCATTAGTGAGATCAACGAATGTTTGTTTGATGATGTCAATAAAATGTCGGAACTTAACAAACTGATGCATTTAGAGCTCTACTAAACTTAAAATAAACTTTAAATTATGCCTACTAGTGTTCTCATAACCTCGATATGTGTTGACCATACGATTGAGTAACTGATTGCAATAATCAAAACATTATTGACGTTTACACAAACGAGGTTGCTCAATATTTTTATATAGCTGTAAGGAATAGATTATAAGAGTATGATAATTTCGTTGTTAATGATACAGTAGGTACTTTCAACTTAATTTAATAATCATAGAATGACTTGGGAATACGCCTGGTAAAAACTGGTTGAAACCTTATATATTATATATAAGGTTTCAAGTAAATATATAGGGATTCTTCTTTTCATTTTAATGGGAAATATCTATAAATATATTTTTCATTAGTAAAATGTTTGCTTTATAGAGATTAGCTTCTGTATGACTGTGGACCACATTGATAATCAAATACAAAATAAAATAACGGCAATTATACAATAACATAAAATTCTCACAATTATTACTCATACTAGTTTATCTAACACCTGACGTCTTAAAGAAATGCTAGACTTTCACTATCACACGTGCTGACACAAATCATGATCTTGATAAAAATATATTCTCTATTTATACAGGTGAAACTGCCGTTACGATAGTTAGCGTAACCTTGCCTAATCCACGCTTCGCTGCCTCTGTGTCTTTTGTTAACACTGACTTCGGTGTCTATAATATATTTCACACCATTCATTGGCATCAAAATATGAGTTATTGGTCTCTTAATATTATTCTTGCTACCACATCAGCTTTTAGTAGTTATTTTTAGCCATTTGGGTCAATAAATTTGCATGTTTTGCACACAATACTTTTCATACAGTATTTATCTACTTTTTCAACTTTAACTGAATTTTTATAAAAAAAAGTATAATTAATTATATGATTCTTTATTTTCATTTACAATCATTTCTCATCGATTTAAATACATATATTTATTTAGGTCAAGCGATACTAATGAGAACGTTAAGATTAATATTTCCTCATTAAGATTTTGATTGATGTAAATTAGTTAAGACTGAGGAAAAAAATGGAAATTATAGATCATGGCCATTCATATCATTTTCAAAAAAAAAAATATTTCATAATGATTTTAACAGTAAATATCAAACAAATAACTTTGGTTTTTAATAATCAACACCGAACTTACCTACTAATTGACTAATCAAAAGTTGATTAATATGATACTAATAACAAATTCGAAACAAGGTTACCCACGACAGGTAACGAAGTCGATGAACAAAGACTAAGGAGCAAGTATGCTGGTAAAATAAGGTCTCGTTTATAGTGTGATAAGCAAAATATATCACGGAGTCGTGACTGCAGCAGGTTTTAAGTACATAAATCAGTACTAGTTGGACAATAGTATTGAGAAACTATTTGTCGTAATAATTGTGGCTAACAATCATTAAAAATGCTAATGAGCTAATCCCAAACAGGAACATGAATGACGATGATGAAGTATTAACGGAACTACATGAGGCTGTCATTGTCAAACATGATACGAAGGTTAAAGTTTATTCTATGCAAGGAATTTTGATTCAATTTGTAAATCGGTTTTAAATGTGAAATACTTATTTAAGAAATGTTTGCCTAAATTTGCTTTTATATCGAATTAAGTAACTTTTTTACCATCTTACTCTTATGTTACAAGTTTTGCTTATGCTCAGGGTTAGATGGCGTTGCGTTCGATGTCTTTTAATATTTTAGACTTGTACATGATCAAGATTATTCTTCATACGATACTGGTTATTTATACGTAGCAACGGTTTTGTAGGGGGCCAAAGAGCTAATACTTTTAGATTCATTAATTCTAGAATTTGTTACAGAAAGTTGAAGCAATAATATCAGAGGAAATTCTATCGTATAACCGTTTTATATTTGCAAACATTAGCGCTGACTCATAATAGTTTAACAAAAACTTGATTTAAAACTATTTATCCGTAAATAAATTGAATTTAACACTACATTAAGAACTATAACACCGATCGTCACATTCGTTTATTTTAAACCATCACGGATATTGAATTATCGGATTTAGTACAAATAATATAAGTAAACTATAGTACGTTCAAATATAATGATATAACAGGCTTAAGAATAGCCAAACGCCAGAAGGGAGTATCAGCTCTAATACTATGTAAAGTAGATATTTCGCAATGTTCCTATATCTTAGCTTAGCTGCAAATTGATTCATAAATTAAAACCGAGCATATATTTTGTATTCCAGATTGAGAAATAGTAAATGATACTGCTTTACGCATTTCGGTCTATCAAAGGAAACTTAAGATTTAAGCGAATGTATATTATTAGAAATGGTAAATTAGAATGGATGTCTAAATCTAACAACTAAGAATGAAATGTATGCTATGCAAATACAAAGCATTGGAAGTAGATTGAATAAATTATAATAAAATTGTAGTTTGGATATCAGACATACATTGAAATGTTGATCATTTTGCAATACTTTAAAATCTAATTCAAGCAATAAATGAAATATATCTTATTCTTACCTCATGCCGTCAAATCCATCATCAGAGCCGTTGATGGTGAGTACAGGCGCACGCGCATAAGCCTTGGCGACGCGTCTGTTCCTCTCAAATACTATCACCTTCGCCCAAATCTCATCGTCTATCTGTGTCCATTTGTCCAAAACTTCCTGTATGTGCTCCTGTTGACAAATTAATTTAATTTAAATTATGCTTTTATCGATGACATATTTTATAATATAAATAAATTACAACATAATTGTCACTATACAAATTTATAGCAGTTTTGTCAATTCTATAACTACTCGCGCTACAGTCAACTATAAATATTGAGTAAAATGATACATTTTTTTGATTCTCCATCGTTAACCATATTCATAGCTTTTATATAATTTTTAACCAACCTCCGTTACTAACAGTCATTGCATTTTTTTAGACGATTCTATGAGTAAGTGCCATTGTTATTACACACTTAAGTCCGTAGTTTCATTTTAACATTTGGCAAAAGCGTTTTCATGGAGTGTTCTTTCAAAACATAGCTGTTTAAGAACGACCTTGCCTATGCTACTTTTGTAAGTCGTTATTACTGAAGTTTAGATATTAATCCTAATGTTGCAACGTTGTCGCAACTAGATGACATCGGCGCCCGCGCACCAGTTCCGCTCTACTAACTTGGTTTTACTTCCAGTGTCGTTTACATGTGTTCGTGTAATGTAACTGGAATCTTAGGATAAATAACGACTTGTTATCTAGGTATGCCCAATTGATAAATTAATAAGTGTTGATAGAATGGACAATTCAAACTCATTATTATGTTAGTAACAATCTCAGTCAACCATTCTTTTTATTTTTCGCCCAAGCTTGCCAAATGAATTACTAATTATACTGGTATAGAGGCCTCATCGATATCTCCGAGACCTAAGCGAGCTCACTATCTAGCATTGCACCAGATAACTAACGGACGAGACAACGACCCAAGTGCCCTTACGGAGTCCAGAGGTCAGATGGCAGTCGATTCCGACGTCGCCTTAAACGTAAGCTCCTTCCAATTAATTTGGCATTAGTTACTACGTTTTGTTAGAATTAACAAAATTGACCAAAGATTTTATTTAAAAAATCTATTTTATTTTAATGTCTTTCAGGAAATTATACGACTATTGGTTATAAAAGTTGCCATTGTATAAAATCAATTAACTAATAAATAAGATGTGGGAATGAAGACGCTATATTCTCATGTTCCGTTATATAAGTGTAATGCATGCGATAATATAGTGAATGCTATAAAATATACGAAGAAATCTTGTAAGACATTTATTTTAATTACTATTATAATTATATTTTGATGTAAAATTTATAAGCCATCAAAATTAAATTTGTGGTGCCACTGTAATTTGGAAAAGTGGAAACTAATATCTACGAAGTTATTTTATACGTGAAAAAGTAGAAGGTCATAAAAAGTGATCTAGGTGCCTATGTATGTCTAATACCAATCATTATTTACAATAAGATTTCTGCAAAGAAATGATAACGCGATGACTAGATGCTTCGGAATTTTCTATTCAAATGGGATACATCAAAATTTACAGTATCTTACATTGAAAGTAATATTGACAAATTCAGTGCATTCGTACTACTCAATCATTCGTCATACATACATAATCATGGTCATTGTTAGTCAAAGCGAACTGAAATATACACTCGAGAGCAATGAATCCGGGTCACTTAAAGAATCCTAAAAATCTCGGAAACTAAAAATGCTAGGTTAATGCAATAAATTGTATTTAATAGACAATGTAATACTCCTTAAATGAAGGTATTAAAACTTCTTAGTTATTGTAAAGTTATATCATAAAAAAATCAAATTTGAAAAAGGGCCACTTTCGAAGATGGAACTACGAAATTACAGCATTTGGTGTTGCTTTTGTTTGTAATCTGTCATTTATGTGGGTACATAAACCATGTTGATAGTGCTCTATATTCATTAATCAAGCTGAAATTATGTCGCTTACGCCTGAAGAATGCACCAGAATACTTACAATGCTGGAAACCGGCCGGAGTCAGCGCGATACAGCCAGGACTGTCGGTGTGTCGCTGTCAACAGTACAAAGAGTTCTCCGACGTTACGAAGAAACTGGTTCTAACCTACGCAGACCAGGAACGGGCAGAACCAGGTGTACCACAGCACGAGAAGACCGATACTTGGTGAACACCATGCTTCGAAATCGCTTTCTCACAGGAACTGAACTCACCAATCAGTTTCGACGCCTCGGAGGAAGTAACCCAAGTGCATGGACAGTAAGACGTCGGCTTGCTGAATCTAACTTAAAACCCCTTAGACCTGCAAACGGCCCTAAACTGGAGCGTGGGCATCGTATTTCGAGACTAAGGTATGCCCAGAGCCACGTAAATTGGAGTATTGAAGATTGGTCAAAAGTTATGTTCTCCGACGAATCAAAATTTATGCTCTACAAGCACGATGGAAGACACAGAGTGTATCGAAGACCTGGGGAAAGATTCAAGCAAGCATGCATCGAAGAAAAAGTAGCCTACGGTGGTGGGTCTGTACTTGTGTGGGCCGGAATTTCTTCTGAAAGTCGCACAGAGCTGGTGATCATAGAAAACGGCTCTTTAACTAGCGTAAGATATGTGGAAGAAATCCTCAATGATCACGTTGGTCTATTTATGGTCAATTTAGGTGAGGATGCTATATTTATGCATGACAATGCCCGACCTCATACAGGTAGGATTGTGAATGACTACCTTCAAGAGATGAACATTACTCGTATGGAGTGGCCAGCGCGCAGCCCGGATATCAACCCGATCGAGCATGCTTGGGACGAGCTAGGCAGATGCGTAAAACAACGAAACCCTCCCCCAATCACGCTTCGTGAGCTCAAAATTGCTCTCACAGAGGAATGGGAGAATATTCCCCAAAATCGTATAAGGAACTTGGTGTACAGCATGCCAAACCGCGTAAACGCAGTAATGGAAGCACGAGGAGGCAATGCGAAGTATTAAAATTCAAGAAAATCGTAATAAAGTTCAAAAATTTCATGTTTCCTATTTTTGTTTTAAGGAGAGATCGGCAGTTTTTTCTTTATGTAATTTTGTGTTAATAAAATGTATGGTGACTCATATTTTTTTTACTTTCATTTAAGGAGTATTACATTGTCTATTAAATACAATTTATTGCATTAACCTATCATTTTTAGTTTCCGAGATTTTTAACATTCTTTAAGTGACCCGGATTCATTGCTCTCGAGTGTATTTATGAACTAAGGTATTTTATTATGATGGTCTTAATTATACTCGGACATCTTTATTTCTTAAAGACTGCCATTATGACGTATTTATTGCACTAAATCAAATTGTAAATAATTATTTGCCGTCTTTGCCATATCTTTATAATATATGAGATCATAATCAATCACTGAGCCATATTTATGGCAAACTTTATCACAAATACTTTTAGAATGTGTACCACAATATGTAGGAGTCACGACGTCATCTTTCACACAATCTAGCCTCACATTGTCGAATCCAGTTTGTTATTTGCACTGAATAGTGTTCGTTAGTGAAGTTTTGTACTTATTTGCTATTGGATGGTCAGTCATGCTTAATCATTCGTCGAATTTATAGTTGTAAGTTTGCATCAAAGATAGTATTTTATAGCATCAGAGATAAGTGTGTTTTGATGTTCTATAGGCTTCAATACGAAGTTATTTATGGTATAATAGAGAACAGACGATCTGGCTGTGTAAAAGAAACTGAAAGAAACATAGTGTTGAGTATGAAATTGAATTGAATTTGCTTTAAAGATATTTTAAATTTCTTTACTTATTGTGATAAGTTTACTCTATTTTGCTATTTTCCGCAGGTCATAATTTTATTGCAATATAAAACAATACAACTATGACCTGTGGAAAGTAGTTGCTGATGTATTTAAATATTAAAAGGCTATCTCAGGTCTACTGGAAGAGATTTCTATGGAAATAAGTAGTGCCTTTGTACTTTCTTCTCTCTCTGTAATTGATTTTCATGTTCTTGTTTGTGTGTACATAAATTCAATAAATAAAAAAATAATAAATAAATAAAACATTAGTAGTTTCTGTTGAAACACATCATAGTTGATAACCTTCAGTTTTAGCATCAATTCGTAGCAGATAAATTAGATCTCGTTTTTTTTTCTACATCTGATTAAACATTTGAATTGACGCCTAAGGTATAAACCGGCGCTGGCAGTACAAGGTTGACCACACCTCGATCACCTCTATGATTTGATATAATTATGAACAGCTAATTATATCACTACTGGACTTGCATCTTTATATTTTATCTTGCTTTTTATATTTAGTAATACCCTCTTTTTCGATACCAACTGTACAATTTATATATTTGCTAGTTTTTGCAGGTTATAAATTTGGCAGTCAATGTGATCATGAAGTTTCGCCTCATATAACTAAGAGAACATTACATTGAAATGAAATATTAGTATAGTACATTAATCCTTCTCGTTTCTAAAATGTACATCGTTTTTATACGCTTGAAGTAGGTACCTACTAGGTACATATTTTTAAATATTCCTGGGTTGTAATGAAATTCAATTTGCCAGGAAAGATGCTTCGCAAGAATATAATTAAAATGCAAAAGACCATCATTAGTATATTGATTCTACCTTGAATAAAAGGTTGCATACACTAAACCAATTAAAGTAGCGCTCTCTGTTGTAACTGGCGTGACTCAAATATATGGTGCAATTAATGTAAGCACAAATAGTTCATCAAAACTTCTTTAAAATGTACTAAATACCAAATTGAATAGTCATTCCAAATATTGCAAAACCCGATTGATTTTCTATAAACGATTGATATTTAAATGAGAATGCTTCAACTGTACCTACATATATTATACCGATTTCTCAATAAAGACTTCTTTTGATGAAATTCTATTTGCGTATGGCCCTATTTTAATTTCACGAACATCAACGGTTTATAGATACCCAAGATAGAGGTATTTTTGAAGTTTGTCTTCTTATTTCATTAGGATTTTTTTATAAAATATATCAAACTGTTATACGATTTCGTTAAGGAGTTCAGACATAGGAAGTTCTTTGGTTGTATTCTCTTATTCATATTACTTATTATACGAGATGTTGCATGTTACAATCATTTTGCGTGTTTTGTTACATTACTTAAGTAAATAATTACTGAAATTAATAATTTTAATGTTAGATAGTTATTATGAGTATTTATATCTTAAAGTCATCACGTTTATTTAACTACTTAATTTAGTAATGAAAATGGTCATGAATATTGTATATATCTTGAGTAGGTATTTATGTATACAGTATCTATTATATTGGTTTGTGTATGTTTACTTTATTTTGAACTGAGTTTACTAACACACTTCTACCTTTAACATACTTCTTTCTTCAAGCTGTCCCTTCGCCGGACTGCTGGAAGAAATTTCTTTTTTCTTTTTGAAATAAGCAGTACCATTGTACTTTTTCGTATTTACCTGTAAAAACATTGTGTGTACATAAATGTTAAATAAATAAATAAGTAATTTTGTAAACAAGGTCAGTTATGATACTAAGATTCTTGTATTGTCATTTTAAAACTTCTATAATATTCATGTAATAAATTCAGGGCATGTAATCAGGAATTAAAAACATTGTGACTCTAATGCCTAATAGAATGGAGACTGAAATTCATACAAAAAAATGTTTCACTTTTTTTCATAAGCTTGAAATATCAGCGAAAGTACTCTGAATAGCAATCAAAGTTAGATATCGAATTGAAAGTTGATTTTTATTTAGGTGTTTAATGAATTTTCGTTGATCTTACAATGGAACTAGTAGGATAGACAGGAATTTTGTTTTAAAATTAAGCTTCTGTTAAATATTTCCTTAAGCTAAAACGGATCAGATATTATCTGAATTTTAAATTTTTCCTTATAGTAGGACGTTGACTCCAAATGTTTTTATAGCTTGAGGAGATACTTAACGAAAATAAATTTGGAGGGACCGAAATTATGTAATCTTGTTTTTTTAATTACCTAATATCGTATGTTAAAATTCTACTTTAAAATAATAGTAGGCATACAAATTGTTTGTGAATTCGATGATTGTTTATTGAATTTAGTTCAATTGTGTGCAAAAAGTTAGTAGCACGTACGAATGACAGTAATGGTTTACAAATAAAGTCATCACCCAATACAAAATTTAATTAAAGATAAAAAAAAAACCTAGGTACTACAAAATATTTCAACTAAAAAATATTGTAAATTTGGCAAAGGTATAGATCATTACACTAATATACACGATTACCTGTTAGGTTATCAAAAAGAAAATAATGGAATGAATCCATTATATAGTGTGACTTTTAAATCATAAATAAACTATAAAAAAAGTTATTAAATTTATAAGAACCCTCCACTGATGATTAATCTTTTTGGATAGATCTTTTCTTGGAGGATTTGCATTTGCTTTGCATATTCATCCAATTTCTGGATAGTTATAAAAATAAATTGCTTTTAATTTCAGATTACAAGCATATAACTAGTAAGTATTGTTTTACAAAATAACTAGTAAGTATTGTTTTACAAAGATGTCCTATTAGCATAATATTAACCTAGAAAGTATTATGAAAGAAAAAAATAATGAACAACAAAAGAATCCAATATCAACATTCATATCATACCTGAAATAGATTCCGCATACAACAAGTTTAAAAATTTAAGTTTGAAACTACATTCAAATTTGAACCTTAAGAGTTAAGTTTTAAAGTATAACATTGATAAGTTTTTATAATTTAATTTAAATATCAAAGTAACAGTTCCACGACCTTGCAGGGTCGCATTTTCTGCATTCTTGGATAGACTACTCATAGTAACACCTAGATATATGATTAAATACATACGTTCGAGACTTACTACGATATTACATTAGGTATTTATATTATCTGCAGCGTATGTATATTATGACGTTACAACTTTGGAGTAAAAAACCACCTGAATATCATGTTAATTTACTTAGTTATGAATAAGTTCATGATTGTAATGTATTGTTTTTGAATAGGTATACATAATAAAACTTTTTTAAAAGTATTGTGATTATCGGCGGGTAGGATGCGGGTGTTAATTTATGGTTGTCCGTAAGTAATAAGTAATATTAAAATAAATTTTGGTGTAACTCATGGTGTGAATAAGAAGTAACAACCCGAAGCTAAATTGCATTTCACAAATTGACATTTATTATATTTGGCAAATTATATCTGCACATTTTATTCATTCACTTTACAGTTATTTATATTGTATCTCATCCACACACACTACGATATGCAAATCTCAGTTATTGTTTTTTTTTTATTTTAATTGGTACTAAATTTATTTTCTACTTAGAATATTTAGTTTTACTTACGATCATTATAATTTACGTGATAAAACGTTAAACCTTAACTTACCTTTGCATTCTGTATACTTATCTCAAATTTGCCAAACCATCAATATTTCAGGGAGGGGCTTTTGGAACTTTAATTAATATAACTTTTTTGAAGCCAAATGGCTTTTGGTCTGATTTTATCTCTTTCGTTTTGGGTTTCCAACGAGATTTCTTTATAAAAGCATTAACATGTTTAGATGGTTTATTTTTATTTGAGTTAAGGTCAAGTTGATTTGGGTTTCATTTGAATTTTTGGCTGTCAATAGCTTAATGGTTTTGGCGAAGAGGGACTATAAAACTGTGTTACAGGCCTTACGGAACATGGGAGATGACATTAATTTATAAGCTCAATAAATTTTGCATGAAGCAAGGAAATGCTGAGTTTTAAAAACGAGTTACATTGCTTAAAACGATAATGTATTTTTGCAACTTGTGGACATAAAATAAACTACGTTGAATTTATAGATCCACATACATCACGTAATAATTAACCATATTAGAATAGGTAGATAACCGCATACAAAATCTTTACTGATTTCACAACAAACAAAATATGTAGTAAAACATATAAAAGTACAGAAAAATTGGATGGTAAATAAGTAATGTATGTAGTTCATGTAATTGCTCCAATAAAATATGTACTCGTACATGTAGCTATATGGCAGCCTTGGACATCTCTGAACGACCTTTAAGCAAATGCAGTAGAGCAGCAAATGTTTTATTAGAGCTTTTGGTATAACTACGTACTTCATTACATTATCTTCGGTTTAACTAAACGATAGATGTATTTCTGTAGTAGCTATGTTTTAATACTGTATATAATACGACTGTCAAACTCAATTTGATCACAAATAAGTTATTTTATCATTATGGTATTATGTTTGGTTATTACTGTTAAGATAATTTTCTAAAAGTTGTGTTCCTTCACGAGTGCCTGTATGTTGAGGAATCCCGTTCATCTTTCCTCACTTCCTGCCATATCCACCCTCGTTCTTAGAATAAGTATAGCATAAGAACAGTGTTTATTTAGGTTTGAAAATAATTTGTTGTCAAAATATCATCATTTTAAGTTGAGCAGTTTCTTTCCTTGCATTGAGTGTCAGCTAGATTCTCTCTATAAAGAATACAATAGATTTCAATTGATTAAAATTATTAATAAAATGCTGCATAGTTAAATTCTAATCTGGTTATATTTTGTTATAGACCATAAGCTTTAATGGCAAGTTTTGACCTCTATCTGAGGCAAGTCACGAATTGCAAATGTAATAAAATAATTTTGATTGAGTCTTTAGTTCATTGAAAGTGAACGTTATTCTACGTTCATTTATGAACGGAGAATTTTACCGTTTGATTGTTGAGTAAGATCGCGTTATAAATATCTTTATCTTAAAAGGTTTACGAGTAGTAACAATATGTGTTGGAATGCATTTTTTTAGGGTTCTGTACCCATAAGGGTAAAAACGGGATCCTAATATTGAGACTTCGCTGTCCGGCAGTCTATCACCATGCCACCATTGCATAAACCATGACAGCTAGATAGTTGAAATTTTTACAACGAGTTTTCATACAAAAACGTAATTCCTAATCATACCCTCCGTTCCCTTTTTTACTGTATCAGCGATAGCGTTAATGGCGTATTTAGGTTTTTTATTTTTTACGTGTGGAAATTCCTCCTGGACGCTATGTCGGAATCTACCGACGAAACCACACGTGCTCTACCACTGCCTACGGTACAGTAAGCCCTCGGAAGGATAAGCTCTAAAACTAGAAAAAAAAGCGCAAAGTATCTCTAACTAACATGTAAAAACTTAATCAACAATCTGCACGCACTTTGCATGTTACGCAATAATTACTTACATTCATTCAATTGTTTGAAACTAAATTGCTATACCTATTACCTTGGCTAATAATAAATGATACAATTTCATACTTATGTAAGCAATTGGACTTAGGATGAGCCGCTATTGCAATTGAGCAAGTTGAATTCACGCGAACAACATGATTATAATGCTTTTAAGTAGACTCTGACTGATAAAATCACCTTCTTGTGAAACTTTGTTGTAACTACTACTAGGTTAGCAAAATATGCTAGATATTAACGTGATTTATCCGATAATTTCTGTACTTTAAAATGAAATCGCAAAGCATGTTAGTCGTGAAGAACTAGGCATAAACTGACCTTCATATTAATTTCGGTCCATATTGGTATGATATTTAATGTGGCTGTTATATTACAGCTAGAATTATTGCTTTGAACAAATTGATGAAGGAAGGAAACACATTGAGGTTACAAATAAACAGACAGTCAGCCTGAACGACTGATTAAGATAGGCTTCTCAGGCAAGGCAAAAATTGGTATTCCGGATTCTATAACTAAATTTAGGAGTCCATACTGATATACGTAAATTTAAGCCTAACTACAAAATAGTTTTTAAAAGTGTCAGATAAAATCTTAAAACTATGCAGCAAATGTTCCTGTCAAAAGGGTAACAATGTCTGATTGATTGTTCTAACAAATTTGGTCTTGGATGACAAATGTATGATGATGACAGTCACGTGCTTAGAAGTGTTAAAAGCTACGGTATGTGAAGGCAGTATAAAGCTTTCTTTTGTTAGCCTGCATTTAGAAGGATGGGTTTCGTGTAAAACTTTGTGTAGAAACCGATATTTTGATTAAAGTTTACACACATTTAGTTTAAAATAAAATCACTGATATAATACCTGATTCATAATTATCGCTGCTGAAGCTGTATCCGTACAGATGGGAATAAAATATAGCAGTTCTAGATGAGGTTAGGTTAGTTTAGTTTATTGGAATGAAATCTAGAATGCGATTTTAGAGGTGATTGAGGCGATGCTCCGTATATCTACGGGTAAGTAAAAGTCTGACAAGAACATGAAGTGGTGGAATGCAGAAGTCCAGAAAACGATTAAGATTAAGAAAGCACTATCCGAAAACTCAAAGGTCACTAGCAATGACGGGCTGGAATTAGGCCTAATGTTTAGAAATAAATAAATTTAATAATTACAGAATTTAATATAATAATATGTTCGTTATATGTATGTATAACGTGGTAAATGTTATTATTAAAAATCGATGACCTGACCACGTCTACATAGGATAAGAAATGATATAAAAAGAACAGAATTTTAAGAAAAACCATAGTGCCATGAAAAGCATAATTACCTCGAGATAAAGAGGAAAAGATTTTTTTCAGAACGGGACATATCTACGCCAAAATCCGATATGAACCAATACAACAAGGAATTAATACACCTATAGATAACAACAAGAAACAAAACAAAATCTAAGAGTAAAACAACTGTACATTAACAGACAGCTGTTGTTTTAACTACTATTATATTATCTAAAATGTTTACCGACATAACAGTGTCGTGTGAAAATCTCAGCACACATTATAGACACGCACTGTCGTGAGCGAAAGCCGCTGGATAGAACTTACGTAAATTTTTTGATGCTGTTTGAATATCTCATAGATTATCTCTTTAGGTAATTAATTTCAGGGACAAAATTAAATACAAGTGACTCAGTGATAATAATAATTTAAGAGGGAATCTTTAGATATTTAAAAATTTCACCTAGCCTTACTAATATGACTCACCTATACAGGAAATAAAAAGTAACTAGTTACCCAGATTTTATACCTGCAATTGAAATGTATTTTTATAATAAAAAATAGCGCTTAGTAAAATTAACCATCTACTATTGACGACCACTGACGTCATTTCTGCATTATTTAAAAAGTGACTTTATCGTGTTATAACAGGGTTGATTGTGGTTTAGCATAAAAATGGCTCATAAAAGCTGCAAGACGAGACAGGTGCGTGAAATCGAAAGTTGTTTTCTTCCTGCTCACCCGTTTGCCTCGACTTGAAGTCAGGTAACTATTTAGTATTTGTTCTACAAGAACGATACAAAGACACTATAAGCCATGGATTATATATTTAAACGATAAACAAACTTTCAAACAAGGTAATAAATGTTTTACTGATAAAATAAACTCATGTTTAATTATCTTAAGTGCAGCGAATTATTATAAGAATATACTTAAATAGAAACCAGAAATTTTATTTACAGTAAAATGACAATAGATTCTGAATGCAGCCATTTCATTATATCAATAAACTTGAACAATGAAAATGACAAGTTGATCTTTATGATTTTATTATACAACATGAACCTAACGAAAGGAAGAGTTGGGAGCTTAAATCAACAACTGCACTTTCACTCCACAGACGCTAAAAAGTGAAACTGGAATCGGCGTAGGCAACGGAATGCTGGCTAACAGTGATAATGATGACGTAAAGATTTATAAAGAATAGCTAATATGTGTGATGGAAAGTTTTGTAGGAAATCAGAGGCGTATAGTAGAAACAAGCGTAGATAATGGTATTATGATTCTACGTATAGACAATAGCTGAAGCGTGAAAAGTAATATTCATCGATGCATAGTAATGACTATGAGTATGCTGCTGCCATTATGCTATTAGAAAATACTGTTAATTGGATAATGTTTACATTGATAAAGTACCCAAAAGTTCTAATCTGTGTATTTAAATAAAAAATATTGGAAATATTTACGCGAAGTGCAATGAAATTTCCAAACTCAACTCACTGCAACATCTGGCGATCACATTGAAGGTCATCCAGTTAACGTAATCAGAGATTGGGAAGGACATGAGGATATAATTATTGCAAAGAATCATATGATTTGGTATCTCAATTTTTAAAATCAGCACATTGTTAAGCTCTTTGTAAGTGCAGTATTTAGTGAATTAGCTGGCATTTTTTTACTAGCGGATAATATCATAAGTAAGTTTCAGAATATTAATATTAAATTGAACATATTTCCCACTAGTATTTAATTCAATAACAAATCTACTTCGAGCAATAAATTTTACAGCAAGGGTGAACGTAACGAAATGTCAAATCACTGCAATATGCACTGCTGGTTCTACTTATGTAAGATTTTCGTGAGTTTGATTTTTATCTTAAAGTACCTAATTATAAAGTAATGTCAGACTATAGAAATTCTGATCACGATTGTATTATGCTGCATGTAGATATCTAACATACTCTCAATAATAGTTAAAATTTGATAGTTCTATTGAAATTTATCATATATCTTTAGTTCGTTGTTAGATAGTCATCATGATTTTAGAGTCTCAAAAATTGAGACTAATTTGCCCCCGAATGATTTCAATCATTACTTCTTGGCAAACAAAGTTATGAAGTTTACAAAAACGTTTTTATTATTTATAAGTAATTACATAGGTACTGCAAATTATTTAAACAACAACTGTTTGAATCGATGCTTTTTAAAGGTATGTTCTTTTATTTATTTTGCAATCGATTTTCTGAATATCATATGTTACATCTACTCAATCTGACCATGTGGTATTACTCAGCTTATTTGGCACAATGCATATCAAAATTAATCATGACTTTATATCGAATAAGCGAACAGTCAAAAGAATAAAAGAACTTTGATGAGTTAAGGATTTGATTGTTAAATGAACATCATTTTAGAGTAACGGTTTCGCATTAAACTGTTCTTGAGTATGTAGATGTCATAGTAAGAATTGGACCGACGACCTAGTAAAGGTCGCAGCCTGGGGCTGGATGCGAAAGGCACAGAATCGGGTACTGTGGCATGAACTGGGAGAGGCCTACGTCCAGCAGTATACTGCTATAGGCTGATTTCATGAATTTGATACTCAGAATTACAAAAACATTGCAAATTGTTCTCCATTTTTAAGGCATCGCAAAAGTTTAATTTTTTTAAAATAAAAATAAAATATAATAAAATAAAATTTATTCCCTTTGAAATTTTTAAAAAATTATTTAGGTTTTTCAAAATTTTTGTGACTCTACCGGGGGTTCGGAATGCTACAGACTGAGAAGAACACCCCAAGAAACTCAGTCCGGTCCCTCTTATTCATCTTAGTATCTAATACAGTTTTTTTTTAAATGTAGAATGGAGCAATTCGTGTCACTGCCAGGCAGTCTTGTCTTCTAGAAAGTCTTTAATGCTATAATAAGCTTTTGGCACAATTTAAGTTTTACTAGTTTTTTAAATTTATTAACTGACAAACCTGTTATGGCTGTCGGCAACGTATTGTACATTCGAATACAATTGCCCGCAAAAGAATTGCTTATTTTATTAAGCCTAAATCTAGGTACAGCCAATTTATTCTTATTTCTTAAGTTTAGGTTATGGATATCACTATTTTTAATAAATTTACTGTTATTTTTATGAGTATATAATAAGTTTTCATATATGTACTGTGAATACACAGTAAGGATGTTGATATCCTTAAACTTTTCTCTTAATGACTCCCGAAACCCCATCCCATAGATAGCCCGAACAGCCCTTTTCTGCAACACAAAGATACATTCGATGTCGGCAGCGTTACCCCATAATAGTATGCCATAGGTCATGACACTGTGGAAATAGCTAAAGTAGACAAGACGCGCTGTTCTAATGTCTGTCAGTTGTCTGATCTTTTTAACGGCATAGGCTGCAGAGCTCAGTCTGCCCGAGACTTTCTCGATATGAGGCCCCCACTGCAAGTTGGAGTCTAACTTTATGCCCAGAAAGACAGTTTCATCGACCAATTCTACTTGATCATCCCTAATCTTAATACTGGTGTTAACGAGCCTAACATTTGGCAAGGTGAATCTAGTACATTTTGTTTTAGTTTCGTTTAACAATAAATTATTAGCGTTAAACCAGTGGACTACCCTAGAGAGGGCATTGTTCACTTCGTCAAGATCGCGTTGTCCACGTTCAACTTTAAATATTAAAGATGTGTCATCAGCAAACAAAACTACCTCGTGATCGTCTCTTATAAGGTGAGGGAGATCATTTATGTACACTAAAAATAGAAAAGGGCCCAGAATTGAACCCTGAGGCACCCCCATTGTTACAGCAGAACCATTTGACTGTTTACCATTTATAACTACTCTCTGTACTCTATCTCTAAGGTAAGAACTAATTAAATCCAAGGCCGTCCCCCGGATTCCATAATGATCAAGTTTTTGAATTAAAGTCTGATGCTGGACGCAATCGAAGGCCTTAGATAAGTCGCAGAATACACCATAAGCATCATACGACTCCTCCCAGGCCTCATATATACACTCTAACAATTTGATTCCAGCATCCGTGGTAGACCGACCGCGCGTGAAACCGAATTGTTTAGTATGGAATAGTTTATTTGTATTAAAATGATTTTGCATTTGATTAAGCATCACCTTTTCAAAGATTTTACTAAACGTGGGTAGTACAGAAATAGGACGAAAATTGGACAGATCTGAGGTGCTACCCGATTTAAACAGAAGAGTTATTTTACTAAACTTCATTAAGTCAGGAAACACACCACTATCAACACAATAATTAAATATTATTGATAATTCAGGGGCAACCATTTCAATTAACGAATTAACTAAATGTACAGAAATTCCCCAGAGGTCAGCAGTTTTCTTAATATTTAAAGATTTAAAAGTTTTTATGACAGTGTGTATACTAATTTTACTGAATTTGAATATTTCATTACAGCAAGGAACATTTGCTTTTAACAAGGATTCTGCTATTGGGGTAGAAGAACCTAGGGCTCTGGTCAAATCTACTGGAATTCGAGAAAAAAATTGTTCAAATTCGTTAGCGACTTCGGCATCTGTTGTAATTATGTTACCATTTACTTTAAGTTTAAAATTATTATCATTCGATTTTGCTTGGACTCTTTCTGTGTTAATTATTTTCCAAGTAGATTTAACTTTGTCTACACTTTTTTTTTTTTTTTTTTACGTGAGGGAAAATCCTCATGGATGTTATGCCGGACTCCTACCGACTAAAAAACCTCACGCAACGCCCAACAGCCTATGGTTGTGAGCCCCGGGTAAGCCCTCGGAAGGATGTCCCAGGACTCCCAACAGACCTACAGCCGCCTCTGCAGCCTCGCCCAGGGGGTGGTTCGGGTGCTAATCCGCGTCTTGGGGGGTGGGTTTCGGGTGTGATCCCGCTTCTAAGGGGGACGTGCGTGAGTTCCTCACGTCACGCTGCCGTCATGGGCCTGCTTCTGTAAGGACGGTGAGCGACTCTCTCACCGTCCTCAGACCCCCGGTCATGGAGGCCGATAGTCCTCGGCGAAGACACGTCGGCGGCGTCCAGGCCGCCGACTGCGGAACTCGGGGGGAAGAGTTCTCTCCCGTACCCGCCCCGCCGCCTCTTCCACGAGCATGACCTGCTCGCAGAAAGAGGCGGCGCAGTCCCAGTTACTCCCGCTGGAGAGCATGGCTCGCACCATGGTCTCGAGCGAGAGAGTGTCCACGTCCAGACCCACTACGAGGACCTGGCGCTGTTGCGCCCATGCTGTGCACTCCACCAGCGTATGGAGCGCTGTGTCATCGCTGCGGTCCTCGCAGTGCAACTTTGTCTACACTATTGAGAATTTTATTACTTATATACTTTCTTTTGGCTGCTAAGCAGTCTGCTTTAAACTTTTTCGAATAAGTTTTAACGTAATTTAGAAATTCATCTGTTCTATTAAGCTGTCTTTCTGAGTATAGTTCATACAGTTTTTGTCTACTTTTATGTATATCCTCAGTGGCCCATTCACTGAAGGCTGGCCTATCACCGATTGTGACTTCCTTAGACTTGAATACGGAGTTGAACTCATTGTAAAAGGAATCAAAAAATAACTTATACATTACATTTGGATCTAAGCCAGTGTCTAAAAATGGAAGTTTATTGCAAAGTCCAACTCGCATACGTTCCAAGCGGTCACTAGTTACTGGTCTACATAATATTTTACGTCTTTTAACTTTTTCTCTTGTGATCTTGAAAGATGCTATTTGCCCAGTATGATCTGATTTTATCTTATTTATAATACTCTTACTTTCTGGCAACATATCACTGTATATATTGTCCAGACAAGTAGCTGTTGTATCACAATATCTAGTAGGCTCTAAAAATAAGTTAGTGAGATTGTGTGATTTAAATAAATTTAAGATATCATTGGTCTGACGCGTATTTATAAGTATATTAACATTAAAATCAACGCACACTATTAGGTGTTTATTAGTTTTTCCAAGTTTAAATAGCACTTTATCCATTACTTCCTCAAACTCACAAAAGGGTGAGGCTCCAGGTTTATATACGCAGACTACTATGAATTGCTCCAATTCTAACGATACGATATTTCAACTGTACACTCTACAGAGAGGGACACAACATCTTTCCGTTCCTTATATTTTAATTTCTTATTTAATAAAATCAACGAACCCCCCCGTGTTGTGTTGACCCTGCAGAACGCACTACCAACCCGGTGACTACTGAAACTGAACATGAGCTCATACTCCTTACGCATATGTTCTGTGAGACAAACAATTTCAATATTTTCTGAGCTCATGAACAGCTCCAATTCAAACTCTTTGACCTGTGTTAATGTTGCAATATTATAATGCACCAGGCTGATGTAATTTACATTTTTTAATTTAGTTTCGTTCGGAGGACAGTTTCCGATAAAATTACGGTTTGCAATTAAATTTAACTCTATTAATTTACAATTTTGGCTAGAGGGTAATTCCTCTGTTGTCCCAGCAGTTAATTTAAATTACTTGGAACAGATTCCAAAGTCTTAAATCTACTCTGCTCAAATAAAGCAGTTTTGTCAGCCAAGTTTTTGGCTACAGAATAAAAATAATTAAATAGCAAACTTGCTATTTGCCTTTTATTCATTATTACTTAATTTTGGCGCCATAACACGGTGAATATTACAATATAATATTCATTATAAGGCCACAATACCGTCGGTTTACCGGATGTAGGGTGCGTTGTCCTTGACGTCTTTATCTTCAAGGCTAACCTGAATTTTTCCATATTTGTGGGGCGACAGAGTTCCTGTTGTTATAATTGCTTAGTATAATTTGGTACGAATAAATTAATTGAAAGTATTTTATGTCAATTTATATTTGCACTATGAATGCGAATGTATGGCGAATTTTAGGCTTGAATGATAAGTTTAATACTTTTAATAATTTACGACTGAGTTGGTGCAGAACAGAATTTTCAAAGTATTTAATTATCAGATAATACTGTTGATAGATGACACTTGATGAAACTTGTTGCACATAGTGAAAAACTTTACTATAAATTATAAATTTAAAAAAGGTGAAGTCAAAGTTTCCAATGCATAATATAACGGTTTAAAAGTACATTTTAACAGCAATACGACTACTTCAAAGTTAATGCAGAAGTAATATATTCACTCGATAATATTTTCAAATGGTAATCTGGTCTTCAATTACTGCCCACTTCAAGTGACCTTTAATAGAGCTAGCAACCTTTGCAATTATATCATAGGCATTTAGATACCTATTGCCTACGATGCTATAAGTGACAACTATAAACTTTCGAAAGAGGTTACAGGTTACATCATTTCACTTTTGACCGTCCAGTCAAATGTCAAATATTGACCCCTGACCATTGCTACTAGTATTATCAGCCATATTTTCGAAGGTCAGTGATTGTTTTTCTCTATTATGATGTAAAATGTTTTCGAAACGATCGAATTAACACACATAACTTATTGTGTTCAAAAATGAATGCCGGAAATAATTTTGTTAATTTTATTTCTTACATGTAATAAAATTACTTTCCAATAGCTGTTATTTATAATTGATTACCTTATTAGGTGGTATTATAACAACTCAGCGTTCACTATAGTAAATAAGCCTCATCTAATCGTCACAACGAACGTTTCATTGCTTTTGCCATCTAATTCCAGCCGATTCCCACAATCTTCATGACATTTAACCCACTTTAATATATACATGATTCATTTATGTAAATGTTTCAAACGTCAGGGTCACCTACCTAAACCTTTATCCATGATATTTATTATGGAATAAAATTCAAAATAAACACAATAAATCAGCAACCACTGAATAAATATTTTTTATCATGTCACAATGTCTTAGTTTCTATAATTTTATTCCGACTCGAGCCTTACGCCAATTTTCACTTTCAATAAACATCATGCTGTATTAAATGTTTGTTTTGACCCGATAATGGAAATAAAGATAATTTCAATTTGAACAGTCAATCAAAATTACACTACATAGCTACACACAATATGTTTAAATGACCGCAATAATGAAGTGTAATAAAACAAGGTCAAAAAGCTTGTACAGTACACACATTTTATGACTTTTTAAATCTATTGTGTATTATAATCCTACTAATATTATAAATGTGAAAGTTTGTGAAGATGTTTGGATGTTTGTTACTCAATCACACTTTAACGGCTGAACGGATTAGGCTGAAATTTAGTAAGGTAGATTGTAGTCTGGAATAACACATAGACTACTTTTCATCCCAAAGAATATGTTCCCATGGGAAGTGGGAATGGGAACCAATTTTCACGGGGGATAGGCCGCCAGCCCCATAGCTTAGAACTTGAATCTATATTTAGTGCTGCAGCAATGAGAAATACGTTGACGAATGGACGAAAGAGAAATCATGCTTTATTTCAGAGTCGTCAGATGGACAGGTGAATGTTGGCCAATAACTGGTGTCAGGTACGCTTGCAACACTCACGCGACCGTTGTGGTGCGCAGTAAGGACAAACGGTTGTATAATTCTAGGCACAACCAGTAACTGATTAACACTTGGTACTTCGCAATGACAATATACTTTGAGATTGCTAATTACTCTAAGTATAGTCAAATATCTAAGATGTTCACGATCGAAGTCATTACGATTAATGAATGTGATTATTGTAATATTAAATGTACGGATTGAAAAGCATTCACAAAACGTTGAAATTGCATGTAAACATGAGAAGTTCTGAAATACTGGAATCTCTACATAACACACGTAGGTAATTATGCCGTTAAATCTAATTACTAACACGATCAAAAGAACAAATGTTACAAAAATAATTAGTGCAGCATTTCAAGAATTCATTCTTGTACTACGTGTGGAAATTCTCATGGATAAAGAATATCAATGTTCCTCTTGTTACTTATAGAATATTATCTTTTGAAACAAAAATAAAACAGTTTCCATTTCGGCATAAGATACAAATGTAAACTTCTTACTAAAGAACTGGCAGAGTTTGAAAATTCACGCAACGTCATTAGGCGAATCACAGATATACAGAAACCAAATATGTTTGCAACATGAATGAAACGTTTCCATCGAGCACATATAAATGTTAAACATTATTTTAAATATCAGTAAAAGAATCGCCCAAAGCAGAATAACGATGACCTTGGTCTACTTCGGACTGCATTCATTTCTTAATTTCAGTACGAATTTTGGAAGCCTTGATATTAAAAGTAAAGTTGCGAGTCTGCAATATTCCTGCTTCATTGCAATGCACTCTCAAATTTTAAGTAATGCAAGTCATACGTCAGGGTGTTTAAAATGGGCAAAAGTAACTGTGCTTGATAGCCGGACGATATAAGTAAATCAAATATGACCCAATGATGACAATACGATACAAATTTAAACAGTTTATTTCAGTCATCAGTTTCAACGTATTGAAAATCCAATTACGTTTTATGTGCATGTAGTGTTGTTTGACAATATGCAGTATCATCACAACATCGATCTTTAACCTGTAGTGGTACTTAAATATTAAAATATCTGTAAAGGTCCAATCAAAGTGATTTGTCGAAGAAACCTGTTAAGGTCAACCCTTCCACGATCATGTCAATGCTCTCTGATATTTATATCCAGTACTAAAAAAAATATTCTGCGACTTCGTCATCACACGTTATCAGATCGCTAGCCTTGATTTCATATGAAGTTCTTGTTTTGGGATCATTGGTCCAATTTTTTTATTTTTACTACTCATATTTTCAGCATGTCTCGTAGAGACAGAATCTGTTGTAATCAAAATTTCTTCTTCATCAAATCATAAATCTGTAATTCTATCTCAACGATATTTACAGTCATGACTACATACTAGCACTGAGATACATTTAATATAATTAGCGGTGCTGTAACTCTATGGCTCTCATTCATAGGTCGCGGCCGTGTCTGCAGGCCAATGTGACCCAATATTCCCACCAACTGGCAGCAAACATTCTACATTTGCTAAATTATATTTATCTTGGTTACATGGGAAAAAATATTTTTGCTGATAATGTGAAATAGAAAAGAAAAAACTAGAATTATTCTTTATGTCATGAAACTTTCGAAGGTGATGAAAATGTATATTTCAACGCAACTTACCCGCGGTTGAATTTAATTAAAACTTTCATAATTAGGTTTCCGTGTTCTTACAGAAGGAACGACTGAAAAATGTTCTGTCAATCTCTGCAATTTCCGTATAAGTTCAAGAAGTACGGATTCACGTACTTACAAATTGGCTTAAGTGCTTTTGCAGAATGGAGAGATTTACAAAATAATAACCACAATTTAACTCAAATTACATTAGGTAGTAAAACATTGAAAAGAATATGACAATAGATTTCTAACCACAACCATAAGCATCAATGAAAAACTTAACCAACGAGTACTTTGATATTGTATGTTATCGCTATTTTATACTTTCACTATCAACCGCAGAAATTATATCCATGAAAGTACTCACAAAAACGTTAAATAGAGTCATCAAGTAAATACGAAACGAGATACAATCACTATTGAAATACCACAGTACGCGATTAATATTACTAAGTATATGCAAGTGGACTTCAATACACTGCTACTTTGCGATACACACGTGAAATAAGCTATATTTAAAATAGTCAATGGAAATTAAAATAGCAAGTGTGTCGATGTTACTGTTAAAGCTAAATGAAACATAATACGAGTAATTGGTAGTCTAGCTATACATGCGGTGCGGCGTATTCTCACGTCCTTAATAACTGTAAGCAGTCGGAAACGGTTACAAAAACGTAACCAAAGACAAATGAAATGAAAACGTAATAACCTCGGAAACTATGGTAGACAGTAGTGTTTAGATTGTTATTTAGTCTAGTTAATATTACATTAAAAAGAATTATAGATAGTACCAAAAACAAAATTACAGCTCTAAATAGTTTAACGAAGTGAAAAGTATGGTACCAGAATCTGGCAAATAAGTATCTAGTTATCAAGAACAGAGTAAGATTATTAGAAACTAGCGGATCTCATGCGGTTTCACCCTCGTAGTACTCGTTCTCGTGGGAAAATGAAAATTTTTATCAAATCAGTCTAGTAGATTCGTAGCCTATTCAATGCATACAAATATACAAACAAACAATAAAATCTTTCCTCTTTATAATATTAGTAAGTTGTTTCAATTGTCTACACTAACTGTTTACATACTCGTATTCAAGATTTTATTTTGCTTATTTTTTGTTTTTTTTTGCTGTTTGTGTTGTTGTCTTTAGAATATAAAAATTCTATTACACTTTGTCACAACCTCTATGTAATAAGTTTCACTTTGTAAATTTGTCATAACAGTTGCTGCCGCGGTGTATAATTTACTAATGATATTATAGCATTAACTGTGTGAACTGAGCCGTGAACATTAGTTATATCGGCGAGACGACCTCGTGATTGATGTATAGAAAGTTAAAATACCAATTTGAGCTTCATTCACTATTGTAGTGATTTGCGTTCTCATTAGTTTTTGACGCAATGGTAGAAATCGATGCAGATAAACAGAAGGATAGATGAAGAGCAATTAAGTTAAAAAATGATAATGTGAAACTTAAAAAAAATAACTACAAATAATAATTATTGCTTTGAAGGTAACAACTTCCCAAAGACGCTGAATGACTAAGACAGAAAGTTTCTTCACAAAGTATGAACAAAAATAATGGAGAGATGAATCACAACCCTGATTTATCCACACTGGTACATATGAGGCAAGAAACACTATATCTTTATAAGGAATGAACGACGAATTGGACTCTCAAAAAAACTAACACAATACAGACATTATGCAATGTACCTATTGCTTATTAGTTAATAATAAAAAAGCAATACATTTTATTTTAGTATGCTATTCTAGTATTTTCAATCTATTCTAGTATTATCTAGATTCTAGTATCACGTGAAATCCTTACGCGATACTAGATAATCTCTAATCTCAAATCCATCAATATTAAAATTTCTTATATCACGTTTGAGAGATTGATTGCGTTTTATTTGCGATATTTCAACAGTATGTTAAATCAAAATTGTATCATCCTCAACATCAAGATTTGTTGAATAATGCACTGACAAATGCATGAATTTCCAAACCAACTAACAGCTTGTTGAAATATCTATTTGTCTGTGAATGATTACAGCAATAGAATAGTTGTGGCAAAAAAAAACAGGTATCTTATTAAATTTTAGTGAAGTGTATGATATACGATCACTAGAATGTTTCTACATTCTAGTGTCAATTCTAGATTCGTGATTGTTCGAGTAACAATCTACTAAATCATGAAAATTATAACTATGGGCATTAGTCATTTTATATCAGTCGATAACAATAATGTAAGTAACAATGTTATTAATTGCTCAAAAATTTTCTTGCTATTCAAAGGGAAAATGCTGCCAGTCTTTTGGGCACAATGCCACGGGGACCTTTTAGATTTAGTTTTATTTAGATAGGTATGTAGTTGTAACTTAAATATGACCCATAAATGTTTGTCTCAAGAGCCTGGGTGTTTCTATGTATAATATGTATGTATTTAAAAGTATACAAGTATTAATATCCGTGGTCTGATACCCATAACACAAGCAGGTTATTCCAAGCTTACTTTGGGATCAGATACCGTTGTGTGAGATGTCCGTGAATATTTATTTATTATTTTATATACGTATTAATTTTAAAAATTGCTTACCTTATAAAGCTTATCTTTTTGATACCACACATCTTCTTCCTCTTCCACAGATGCTGCAAAAGCCTGTGTCAGATCGTCACGCGAACGCGAGAGTATTCGACGTCGTGACACCATTTCACTGCTCGCTGCCGCCTCAAACGGGCCTAAGCTGTAACAATGAAAATAATTTGATTAGATTCAAGTAGTTACGTATAGGAAAAGACAAATTAAGAATAATATTTGTTTTAAATGTCTTCTACAAAATTTCTAGCAAGGTTTTAAAACTATTAATTAATCTTGACTTTATTGATCCTTACAGTGATAAATTTAATTGCTAATATTGACGATCCATGGATGCAAATTTCAAACAAATTAATTTGACATTTATCTAAGTGTATATGTATATCTATAATACGTTATTGTGCCATAACAACAGACAATTTATAATAGTGAAACTTAATTTGACGATCTTATCGATAACCAATGATACAATTGTCAAACTTTCAAGTACTGATAAAAGTTACTCATAATACTGTTATGATGTAATAGGTATTTGGTGCAGCTGTCACTACTATTATTTCTTCCATGGCTTTGCTTCACTTAGTTTGGTATTCATTGTTAATGACCACGTATTAATGAATTGATGGTTGTTTTAATGTTTGCCTAAAGACATGCGGATGCATTCAAGCTTAAGCTTATGATGTAACTAAACGTGTTGTTGATTATAAAGTGAAATTGAACGCTATCTAACAAGCCTTGTACTAAACAACTTGACTGGAGTTTGTGCTTGTACTTGTACCTTTGGAGATTATGTAACTAAATAAAATATATAACACTAGCTGACCCGCGCAACTTCGTTTGCGTGATAAATGAAGAACCGCTCGACCGATTTTGTGCAAACTTCACATAAACCATCTTCTAAATAGTCCAAACAAAGCCTAAACATTTGGTTTGGATAGGTGAGCCCGTTCTTGAGTTATAAAATTACAACGAAAAGTGGCATTGATTTTTATATATATAGATTAAGTACAAGAGTATCATGATTATTCCTTCACTTTCAAGTGGCGATTGTGGATTTTTTATAGAAGATTCTATGCTCTATGTCTTTTAAATTGATATGATAACAATTATCGAGTTTCACGTAAAACCTCATTTCTCCACTTCTACATCAAGTATACTTGTAACAGCACCAACAAAGTACGGTTCGCTTTGCTTCCTTCCGACATCTAACAATGTGTGGCATTGGATTCGACATTGGGCTCGCGTTGCGTGTCTAACGATCGCCTCCGTCTGTTCCTCCCATTCTTTTGATACCCACCACTGTTCACTCTAAGTTTACAACTTACTAACATCGTCGATATGATACGAATAATTTTAAATTACCTAACATTCTTCAGAGACTTATGTAGTTCATTCAAGGTGTAAAAATAATACAAATTGTCGGTTGTTTATTTACCTATAGGTGAAATTGAAGTATTGAGAATTCTAATAATGTGCATATTTCTTATTTGTTAAGAGAGAGAATATAACTAGGGTAGGTAGGTATTAGAATTGATTAAGAAAATAAAGGTTACCTAAGTTTAGTTTGGGTTTTCCTAGTTGGTTCAAAAAACTCATAATACCATTTACGTGTCTCAAGATTTCAAAGAAGAGTTCAAAGGTTACAAAAGTCTTTTAAAATTTCATTCGTTCCCGTTTCATGAGTACCTACCTATTTAAATATTACATTTTCTCAAAAGTCGTATGTTACAAGCGCAATGCAAACTTTTGCATGATGTTTCAGAAATTAGTATTAGAGTTAACGGGATATATTTGGCTTTGTCTGATATTTAAGTTTCTGATATTTTAAGCAATGTTGCACGCGATATGATACAAAAATATTGTTCCGACATATCCAAACCCAAAATATTAAGTGGTAAAGAAAGTTTGAAGAATGTTAGGCCATGTGAAAAACAACATTGGGGACAAAACGCCGTTGCTGCCTTCCAGTGTATAATAACGTCCAATGTGCTATGAGGGGACTGCGGCATTCTAGTTCCGCTTTATAACATGAAAAGCACATGCCGCGGCGTATCTGAGCCTCATTAACATTAACTGCTGGAAAGTTATAAGTAATTTTCAACGCGCAATTTTCTCGAAAGTAAGTTTTTCGAAACGTTTTCTTGATTAGAGAACTATTACCTTCGCATATTAGATACTTTTATTTTTATGCATGTCTCTTTCTTTCTTTTCTAGAATACCTCCTTTTTCCTTATGAAGATACCGGATCTTTTGGTAGGCGGACATACCAATAGGTCCAACACGTTTTCACTGGATTGTTTATGTTTTTATCCGATTGATTGTAAATTGTATTTTTTCGAAAATACATAAAATTCAGAAGATTTCAGGTTATTCAATTATATAAAGAACAAAAATAACTTCGTTTGCAAGTTATGCATTATTGCCATCTCTCGAAATTCCATAATTTGGAACCAATAGGTAATCGATTTATTTGAGTATCTTCCTAAAACTCAGAACATATAAAAATTATTGCTTTGCAGTTGAGCACAGATTGAAACAGATTGTTGTGTCAAATATTGCAATTTAACTGACCTCGTCTACACTTAATGCTTTATTGCCTTAATTACAGGAAAGACGAAGGAAATCTGTATTATAAATAACAAGTGCACGGGGAGGGGGATTTAGATAAAGACGTTTCAACGCTGGACATAGGTTTTTACTTCTCAATATTATATTTCATTTTGATGAAACAGTTATAGACAAGAAAAATCCGACTAACTACTGAAATTTGATATCGCCAGTTGATTGGTTATGGAGATCAGATTGCAGGCGCTTAGTGGAAAATATCGAAGTTCAGCCAAATCACAGTGATACTGGTAGCCGATTAGCCGACCCCAATTGGGTTGGGAAAATTGAGCTGAGAAAAGGCTCGGAGGAGGATGATTTTTATGAGCCCATAACAGGCAACTTTTCCTTACAACTAACACAGTTGGAATTCATGTTTCATGTGATGTAACAGTTATTATATCAAGGTGCACAACAAAATGGCTATATGACGTAAGAAAAGCACGAGCTTTTACTACATGAGGATCTTAAAACGCAGTTACGATGACGTCACAGGACCCGTTTAACAGCAATGACCCATATCGAGAGGTGAACGCTTCAAACACAATGAATACTAGAGGATGGACCAACAATTATCGTTACTTATAGTTAATTATTAAAAAGTAAACTTTATCATGTACAAGAGTTCGTATTGAGTGAAACCATTCTTAATGTGCAAGAGCTTGATACTTTTTGCAATACGCATAACTTTGCTAGTTTGTCTAGTATGGTACCGATGCTTTTAGTTTGGGAAATGACAAACACTTCATGTTAATAAGTCTGCAAACATTCCAATGTCCACGTAATGGCAGGTGGTCAGTGGGTATCTAGTTTTTAGCAACTTTCCACATCAACGAAATTGGACAATCTGTACGTTTATTACTATTTTGGTCATGGGGCTAAATTCTGTAAGCACCTTAGAGAGAATGTAAACTTTTTATTTATTGAATAGTTCGCTATCGACTATCGATATACAATATAATAGTTACATACTTCTTCCTCTAGTGCTAGTCATTACGGGAGTCTTAGCGGAACAGGTTTAAACTTTTATTTTCTTTTTACATACGTGAAGGCATCCCCGAGCGGTGCAAATACTACGGTACTCGTAGGGTTGTGCCACTCCTTGATATTAATATATTATGTAAAGATTTTTTTGATATTATTCACGAAGATATGAAGTAATTTAATCATAATGACTTACGTGGTGATTTGAATCGTAGTCAACGAGAACAGGGAAAAAACTTAGTAAAATAAAATTTGACGTCAACTTGGAGAATACACCTATTCGCTTTGTATTCCGTCACAGTACCGTATGATATAGTCACACAGACGAATCTACATAGTGAGTCAGAGACTTGTAGTATAAGTTTATTTATTTATTTATTTATTAGTTTTGTACACACAACTGAGAAAAGATAAATATAACAAGGAACATTGTACAAGGCACTACTTATTTCTACAGAAATCTCTTCCAGTAGGCCTGAGAGAGGAGATGTAAAGGGGAAATAAAGTAAACAAGTGTGTGCAGGTTAATAAACATACATAAACGATAACAGCATATATATATATATATACTTAAATACATACATATCATTAAAATACATACACCATTTAAATAAGAAAAGAAAAAAATAAAAAAGAAAGAGAGGGATAAAAAATTGTTATGGTAAAGAGGAAAGGTAGTGTTCTTTTACTTTCTTTTTAAAGAGCGAAATAGTTTGGCAAGATTGTATCCTCGGTGGAAGAGAGTTCCACAATCTTACTGCATGAACAGTGAAGGAGTAAGAGTAGAAATTAGTTTTGTGGGAAGGCATAGTAAGAAGATGTTTTAGATGTGTCCGACACAGAGTATCTGGAGCATGCCTATAAGAGAAACGCTCCCTTAGATAGGAAGGATATAAGGGATTGTGAAGGATATTAAATAGCACACACAATATTCGAGTATTCCTGCGAAGACGGATTGGGAGCCACCTGAGTTTCTTGCGAAATTCTGAGACATGATCGTACTTGCGAAGATTGAAAATAAATCGAATACATAAATTTTGCAGTCGCTCAAGTTTATTCAATAGCTCCTCAGTAGCATCCAAATAGCAAGAGTCCGCGTAGTCAATAATGGGTTGAATTAACGTTTGGGCAAGCGTGATCTTTACATCCACCGGCAAATACGGCTGTAGACATTTGAGGGTGTGGAAAGTGTAGTAGACCTTTTTGCTGACCTCCCCAACATGAGCGTTCCAGGACAAATTAGAATTAAAGATAATGCCAAGGTTTTTGGCTGTCTCGGTATAAGAAATCGGGACCGCATCAAGCAGGAGAGGCGGAAGCAAAGACATGTCTATTCCGGATCGCATCTGCCAACTACCGATAATCATTGCCTGAGACTTTTTAGGATTAATTTGGAGCCCAAATGTCCTAGCCCACTCACTGATAGCACTTAAATCTTGATTCATACCGGCAATAGCGCTTCTACATTCATTCAATGCAAAATGGCGGTACAGTTGCAAATCGTCTGCGTAAAGATGGAAATTGGAAGAAATAACTCGAACAACAGAGTTGATAAAAATTGAAAAAAGTAAAGGAGAAAGCACGCCACCCTGAGGCACGCCAGCAATGAGACTACGCCATTCCGAGACCGACTCGTTAAGGCGCACACACTGCGAACGTCCCCGAAGATATGAGTCAAACCAGGTCACAGTCTCCGACGACAGGTTAATTGATTTAAGTATACTGAGAAGGACATCCAGATCCACGGAGTTGAACGCACTACTAAAGTCTAGTAGCACTAAGACAGTGAGAGATTTACTCTCCATGGCCAGACGAATATCATCAGTCACCTTCAGAAGAGCCGAGACAGTACTGTGACCTGGCCGAAAGCCAGACTGTAAGGGATTCAGAATATTATTTTGCGTAAGGTAACTAGATAGTTGTCGATGTACTAAATGCTCAAGAACTTTGGAGAGGAAAGGAAGAATGGATATAGGGCGAAATTCGGACATAAGTGTGGGATTCGTGGTTTTGGGTAAAGGAATTATAAGTGCTTGTTTCCAAACACTAGGAAAGCAACCTGAGTTCAACGAGAAGTTGAATAGATGAGTGAGGATGGGGATCACACTGGGAAGTATAGGAGTAAACATTCTTGAGCATAACTCATCGTTACCAACAGCAGAAGAAGTAATCGACAAAAGGGATTTTTTGACTTCAAGCTCATCAACTGTAATGAAGTTGAATTCAGGACATTGTGGAAGAGGAGAGCGAGAGAGATCTAACAGAGTGCGAGATTTAACATACGGGTCAAGTGATATAGGAGGAAGCGAGAAATGCTTATTAAGGTCACTCAAGTTAATATCGTGACAATTGATACGGGGAGACTTGCCGATACCGTTAGCTTTGAGAAATTTCCATACATCGGAGGAGTTACGGGTATCAAGTGATTGATGAAAGTGGCGGCGTTTAGCATCCTGACACAGACGATTGCACCGATTACGCCAGTATTTAAATCTGTCGAAATTTAAATCTGTTGGACTACGTCTGTACTTTCGATTTGCCTTATCTCTCCTAGCCATTGCGTCCTTGATGACGGTTGTAATCCAAGGCGCTGGGATGTGTTTCAATTTACAACGGCGTTTAGGTGCATGTCGATCGTAAAGTGCAGTTAAAATATTGTTGAAGTTCAGAACTTTTTCGTCAATGGTCTCACCAGCTACAACAGATGACCAATCAATTACTTCTGCATCTCGTCTCAATGACTCCAAAGGGATGCCTTTGAAGTTGCGAATAACAGAGAATTGTGGCTTACGCTTAGGGGGGCGAATAGACAAAGATAAATAGATTAGGTCATGGTGGGAAAAACAGGAAGGAAGTTGACCATGAGTGGCAACAAGATCAGGTGAGGAAACTATGATCAAATCGAGAAGCGAAGCAGGAAAGTTAGGGGAATGGTGCGTAGCAGATAAGGGTAAGATATGCAAATTAAGTGAAGACACTAGAGATAGCAAGGAGTGAGAACGTTTATCATTTTTGATCAAACAAGTATTGAAATCACCCATTATGACCACGTTGCTGTAAGAGGGACGCAGATCGTTAAGTAATGTGTCTAGTGAGTCAAAGTAATTTATATGAAGGTCAGGACTATAAAATACACCCAACAACATTTTGCTATGCTGCACTGTAATCTCCAAAAAGAGGTGCTCCGCTGAATGACTATAAATCGATGGAGAAGCACTTAATATTTTAAAGGGAATATCCTCTCGCAGATAAATAGCCACCCCTCCGCGACCCTTGTCAGTCCTGTCATTGCGAACAAGGACAAAGCCAGGAATTCCAAAAAGCAGCGGTGGATGAGACGGTTTAAGGAATGATAAGTCTTTTGACTTCTAAGATAAAATTTAAAAGGATGTTGTTTTTTCAAGTTCTAAGAACTTTTAGGCTTGAACGCTAGCTGTAAGACTGTTTAAATCTGTTTTTGAGTTAGTTCAGTGTCACATGGTAGTATGTAAGCTTTTTTTTGTGTATGGTATTCAGGCTGCTCTTAATTGTTAAATAATGAAATACTGTATGTAGTGTTGAGATATTAAACTAATTTTAAATTTTATTTAAATTTAATAAGTGCACTGTATAAACGAGATTTCTTAGGGCTAAAGCATTGAACCACAGATAACTATTCGTACTTATTACTTAGAGTACGTTAAGAATATCCCTATTTCTGTTACTTTCAAGAATTGCACAATAACATTTCATTTAACCTAACTTTGTACATAATTTCCTGTTCCCAACAAAAGCTTCTCTTATAGCACTATGATTCAACAAATCAAGCCACTAATAGGACCAATACCTTTCACCCTTTATATGTGCATGGCAACCCTGGCTGCATGCACCTGGAGAGCACGTGCCATGATGTAATAGCCTGATAGTTTGTTGACTCGCAGCCATTTTGTAATTATTATTGCTTACGAGAAAAATGCTTTGGGATTCGGCTTACGCTTAAGCTAGTGTTATTGATTATGACAAATATGTAGGTCAGCATTAGTAAGATTCGGTATACAATTTAATATGAACGAAATTGAACATGTTCATTCAAAATTATGTACTAACTTTACTTTTATTTTGTACACTAGAATCTTCCGAATAATAACTAAACAGATAGTGAATTACTGTATGATTCTCCATTAAGAGATATTTATTATACGAAATAATTGAGGCATGGAAGTTGTTGTAAGATCTAGTTATGATTTGGTAAGAAATTCAACGATCCGATAAAATAAACATGAACCTTAATAAATATGTACTTCTTAAAAACGCACAAAATGCACCCTAAGAAATAAATAATACTGATAACAACAACTTGACAGATTTACTTTTTATATAACCTAAAATAGCTATTTTTCGGTGGTTAATTATTAACCGTCAAAAACTAACCGTCATTTCTTTAAAAGTGTTTACGAGTAGGTATGTACATATAATGCAGCTAATAAATTTCGAAATAACCTAGACTTAAATAGGTATACGTAGCTTATAAATTAATATTAATCTAAATAAAGCCTACCTAAGTTGATGACGAACTATTGTATAAAGTTTATAATATAAGTGATGAATGAATAGAAGTAACTGTATAAATATTAAACCTAGTTTAAAGAACTAAATGAGGGTAATTAAATTCACGTTCTATGTTACTTGTGTTGATGTATACGTATTTATTACAGTTACAAAGTCATTACGAAATAAACTGTTAAAAATTCAGTTGAAATTGTATGTGAGCATTCTTCTAGCCTGCTTTCCAAGTCAAATGACAACGTGGTCGCGATTCTAATTGTATGTGACTGTTATGCATTCGTGTTGAGACAAAAACAAATATTTTTGAACGAAAAAAATATTTTTCCAAATTAGATCTTATGTCTTAGACGTTTGTGGCTTATTAGTTTCGTACTAGTTACTTGTATTTTCTTCATCGAGTATTCTAAAGATTTCTATTGAAAATTTGATGCGTCCCATTTTTGAAACATGTTTTTGTTTGACAAAACATAGGTATATTCTCAATTAATGTTTTGAGAACGTATTTTTATAAAGTGTGGTGTGTATACCTAATCTTTCTGTTTTATGTTTTGTATTTTACAACCATCTATATACATAATCTAAGAAATGAAATACTGAGTTAATAATAATACTGGAAAATGAAATACGGTTTATAAAAATGATCCTCCAAATTATTAAACAAAGATATTGTGCTAATTGAGCGATACGTTGTGATGACTACAGCTGGCGTTAGTTTAAATAAGGTTGAAGTATTTCAATAAATTGTAATTAGTTGAGATTGTTGCCGAGAAAGCCGCATAAAATTTGTAATAAGTCTTTATTCCAAATTTTACATTCTGTGCAGTTTTAAATTAGTAATATATACAAGAAAGTGTGCTGGTTTCTATCATTTTGTAATAAAATATAAAGAATTTCATACCTATTAAACTTTTCACAAAATAGTTATTATTTTGAATTGCTGGAACTTAGTAGTCACTTGGTTTTTAGTCTCAAAGTCTCTGTATAAACTATTTAAATGAATGAAAAATTATAAAAATACATTTTCTTTATTGTTTTTGCAAGAATATTTTTTCGTTTACTTTAATTACCTAGCTTTGTTTCCCTAAATTGACTGATTATGTTATAACTGAGCATTGAAAAAGCAAGCAAGCGTTCACTTATTCTCAATGTCATGTCATTATTTGTCTATGTAATAGTCGATAATATCGATGTGTAGGTGTACCTTCCTACCTGCTCTAAGCACAATGATTTCTACACCCACAGCATTATATGAATGGATGTTATCTATTAGCATAGATAATAGATAGTTGTGTATGATAATTTCAGTTCGCGAATACTTTGCTACTAGTAACTGGTTTTGACTACTTTCTACGATATGTCATTCGTTATTTTGATCTTTACGATTTATAATTAAATGTGCTTTATATAATGCTTTATTTTTGGTAAAGTCAACTTTATGCAGACCAAAACTATACCTAATGTCTGAAATGTAAAACTCTCCTGCCCTAGAGCTTTTTGACACTTCGAAAAGATTTTTTAGTATTTTACAACTTGAAATTACTGAACATCGAATAAAGTAATAATTTTGTGACAAGATGTTAACATAGATTACAGTCAAGTTTTATATTAACAAAATATATATCTCAAATATGAATGTTTAAGTTCTAAACTTCTAAACACAGGTGTTCAAAAACTGATGAATAATCCACACTACACACAAAATTATGCGCGTCAAACCAGTTGAAGTTTGCCCAAATGTTGAGTAACAGCACCTTGATTATGATTTGCATTATCGAATAACAGACATGATGTACACGTAAAAGTTGGTAGACAACTTGTTAACAAGTGCGTTTTAAGTTTCACTTTTCAATAGAACGTGAGACATCTTACAATAGGTCATCTGGATGATCAATGTAATGACTATTCGTGGTTCAGAGTTTTGTTTGATTATCTTCGAGCAAGTTGACAAGGTTTTTTTTCTTCATATCTTTTCTCTTTCTTTCTTCATTGTTCATTTACTTGACCAGCTTGCTATTTTGGTAAGTGGGGTATTTAACACCATTCGATTCCCACCATTTGGTTCATTGGTTTAACACTAACAATCTTAGACTGAATGATAATAAAACTAAATGCATAAAATTTACCTTGCCTAATGTAACACAGTCAGAAACCAATGTTCAACTTAATGGTCGGGTGTTGGAACTTGTGGAATCAACGACGTTCCTAGGGTTAACGGTCGATGCTGGTTTACAATGGGGTCCACATATTGTCAAACTATCAAATAGATTAAGTTCAGCAGCATTTGCTGTACAAAAGATAAGGCACTTGACGGATGTAGATACGGCTAGAATAGTCTATTTCAGTTACTTTCATAGCATAATGTCTTACGGTATTCTACTGTGGGGCAATGCTGCAGATATAGATAAAAATTTTATTTTAAAAACGCGGGCCATAAGAGCTATACATAGATTAGGTCCAAGGGTCTCTCTGCGCGAAAAATTCAAAGAGGTTAAAATTCTTACAGTAGCATCACAATATATTTTTGAGAATCTGATGTACGTACAAAGAAATTTACATAGTTTCGCTAAGTTAAGTGATAGACACAATGTCAACACTAGAAATAAAAGTACCTTGCTGTTTATCATAGCAGATTGCACAAAATCAGCAATTCTTTCATGGGTAACTGTATACGCTTTTACAACAGGCTACCAGACGAAATTAAAAGTATGTCCCTTAATAAATTTAAAAAGGTTGTAAAAAGTAAATTGTACTGCAGGGGCTACTATACAATTGGTGATTATTTGTTGGATGGAGAAGCCTGGAAATGACCTGCTCTACTGGATTCTCAAAAAAAATTGTAAAAATGCATAGTTTTTAGATTCATTTTGTAAATAGAGCTCTAAAAAGAATAACCCGCTGAGTTTCTTGCCAGTTCTTCTAAGGTGGGTCGCGTTGTGAACTGGTGGTAGATTTTGATTTATATTCTGGACGTTTTACAAGAGCATCTGTATATGCCTATGTGAAATAAATTTATTTTTCTTTCTTTCTTCTTTCCATGTATTTTAAATACATCTATTACATGCTCACAATGAGCTTCGAACCTATTAATGTTTATATTTTAAATGTGTGTTTTGAGTTAAGATAGATATTGTATTAGATGTAAACGAAGTTTGGGGGGGTCAGTTAGTGTAATTATATTATGTTTATCAGTTTACTACAATGATATAAAAACTATAGATACGTTATAGACACTTGAAAATGGCAACACGTAAAGAAGGTAATTACCTGAAAATCTGTGACGCGGCTGTAGGGTTAGCGAAAGTTCTATTAGCACTGGTTTAAATTCTGTTAGTAAAGAAAACTCGAAAAAAACATGCCTTCATGTATCTTCAGATGATGCACAAGCTACACAGCAACTGTTCAATATAAAAAAGTGTCATTTCATGCGTAAGTACAATAGAAATAATAATATTATTTCATTTTCTCGGATCGATAAAATGGCGGCAAGCTTATTGAATGCAGAGAAAGAAAATGTACTCTATAGTCTGTGGTTTGGCGCCCGCGAACCGTAAGGGGAAAGCGGGGAGATTTTGTACTAATGTTTTATTTTGCTATTTGAATATTTAGGTAATTATATTTCTTTAAAATGATACATAAAAATAATATAAGAATATTAAGATTATTAAAATGATTTAAATTACAAATATTTGGAATACTTACTAGGTACTAAATTATTACTTATTAAATAAATGTTTCTGTATGATATTGTTATACCTATTTTTATTTTATGACTTAAATTACGTTAATATTTACTAATCTGATAAACTACATTAACATTGTATAAATTTAAATATTACGTACTTTACTCGTAAATACATTAACCACATTATGTCTCAGTTAGTGAAATTCAAGTTTCCCTTTTTCCCCACATTCCTCTGATATTGACTTTAAGCATGCTACCACAGATAATTTATAGAATTCTTTTTCAAATTTATAAAAGTGTAGCTGCTTTTGAAAGCCGCAATGTTCGTGTATAACGTGTCTTTAAATGATACGTCTTTGGTTTACTAGATCAAAAAACACACACTTATAAAAACATCCAATATAAAATTATTATTAAAAATCTTTTTATGTATTAAAATAATTTAGCATGATTTTTTACACTTAAAATTTAATAATATTGTACATTAATAAATATTTTACAGATGTCCGTAGAGATTGCACATTCTTTCGTAACCGAAAGGCCGTTACACAAAAATGCTCCCACACTACTAGTATATAATAGTGAAGTGGGTAATAGATATAATACCTGTTCATTACTTATTGCACGCTCCTGCAGATAATAATATGTGAACTTATCTTTACGCTCTCCATCCTACATGGTATTCATTACTGTATTTGTTATGTTTGATTTTGTTTCAACAACATTGTCAACTAAAGTAGTCATTACTACGGATCTGAATACGGCCGTAATGGACTACCTGTGCCATATACTTTTTAAGAGGAAACTAATAATCGTCCGTATAAATATTATATAGCTCAGCAAATACGAGTACGTATGTGACAACCCTATGGTGCGCGCAGGTGGATAGGGGAGAAATCCGATACATAGAATAGTAATAAAATCTTTAACTAATTACTGCTGTTTATTGCTATTTGTTTAAAATACTTCAATATTTAATTCAAATTTCAATAAAATTTATCATTTTTATTATATTTTTCATGATTTTACTAAAGGATTGTTCCGTGAAGAACTAAATATTATTGTTCAGATTGATTATTGTCCAAAGAATTAAACATGATGGTGATTGACATTGATTAGATTGTGGACTTACATTGATTCAAAAATTGTGTGAGATGAATTACAAAAATTCGCTATCGATGAAAGTCAGTACATTTTATCTAAAGCTCTCAGTCTTTTATAATGCCGGAAACACACCTACATTAAAATACTTATATGGAAATATTTTGCTAGAAAAAAACTAAAAAATTACAATGGTAATCCCCAAATATAACCATTGTCTCTTTCGACAACACGTAGGAAAAAACTAACTTTTTTAACAAGGATCATTCTATTCTGAATTTTATTAAAGGACATTAAACTAGACAATGAGTTTTAAAGTCTTAGCAGATGGTATCTTTAAAAGCGTAGCTGAAATGTAGACTAGACACCATTCTATCAAGTTATGGTTAGATTTCACAACATCAAATTATGTACTGTGCAGAACATCTGTTTCCATTGAAAAATATTAAAACTTAAGTTTATATTAAAACTATTATAGTAGTGAATAATGGCATTTGAAATGATTACTCTAACCTAGAAACTAAGTTTTAACATGTAGATGAAATATGTGAGAAAAAGGTGTAAATAATTGTCAAAGTCACAAAAGTACACTATAACAATTTTAACACACGATAACATTTGCCATTATTAAAAATGCTTCAATAGAACTTCTTACAATACAAACCGCTAATTTTAAATTTAACCAGTCATCAAATTGTGATTATGTATTAAACAATGAACTGAAATAAAGAATGCAAATACAAAGAAATCAAGTGATTAAAAATATTAGCTGTTATGTCTTTGGTTACAAACGAAAATGAAGATGTATCTAAACGATACTTGAGTCCCAAAACTGTCAAAATGTCTTACATAAAAATTTCGGTCCTTATCCTACCATCGCTTATTAAATTGCAATAACAGAGTCATAAATAAGGACAGCAGGCACGTTTCTTAACGGTATGCTTAACTCATATCTCGTATGACTAACGGCTAAGTGCACACTAACTAGAAAAATACTGTGGAGGTCATAATTTTTGGACAGTAACGTTATAAAAATAATTGTTGGCTGTGTTGTGAAGTCAACATCTGTGTTTTATGTAGTAGATTAGATTTAATTTTGTAGTACAGTTTAGTTCTCTGCTTGGAAAATTTGTAATAAAAAGACCACTGCACTGGCACCGAATACTTCTTTCGCTTCACGCGGAATTCCAATAAATTATGTTTCATTACCGTGATCATTCCTTCAGAAAGTTGAAATCTATTTGACGTAAAGAAAGAGACTGACTTTGAAATAATCACTTGATGCTCTTCTCCTTTGAATTCTTAGGATGATTGAGCGTAATTAAGATTCAATGAAGATATCAACGAAGACTGAAGATACATAAATAATACATACTGTCAAATTCAGAACTTATTGAGGTCAGTTGAAAATAACAGAATGTCACATTATTCTCTACATTGATTTTGATTCACAAATTTTTGAGTCAATTATCTCAAAGATTTCTGTAACTGCGGTTGTTATAGTCAAATGTCAAGGGTGGTTTAGTAATATAGATGATATGATTGATGTAGCATGTTATTATGTTTGCGTATATTTATTTACATTTCATAATTTACTAGACTTGTTACAATTATCTTGTTATTTTCAAATTTGAAACATAATTTGTGTAATATTGTACACGTTAAACCATTTTTAGTCTTTTTCGTACATAAATTTCAGTGGGAAATTAATCTGTTCATATAATTCGCTCAAGGACATCATTATTGGTTATAATCAGCTGTTATAATATTATAATAATAATTTTAGCTGTGTCCCATGTCTGTCAGCCAGGCATACTTAGTGTTTCTTTTGCGGGATTTACCATCTCGCTATTTCTAGCTTCTAACTGTAGTGCTCAAATGATATAGTACTTATATATTTAGGGACAGGCGAGATTGACCGTCAAAGAATTTAATTTAATTTTGATTGAGCGAATTTTGATTGATTGAGCGTCAAAGAATTTAATTTATTTAATACCTTCCTTAGCAAATTCTGAGACTAAAAACAGACTAGACAAGGTTAGTTGTTTGAGAATACATTTCATATAGTATAAAGACTTTCAGCAACAATCGAACTTATCTCAGTATAAAAACAAGAATTTCCACCTCATTTTGCAATAAACGTGAAAGCAACAAGTTCTTTCATAATTTGTCCATCAAGGTATTATCCTACTTTCACCCTAAGTACTAAAATACCAACCTAATCTATGTCATGTCTATCTAATCTCCGCTGAGTGGCTGGACGAGAGCACTGAATAAACTTCCGCGATCCGCTTACTTGATAGCCCAGTAACCTAGCGCTACAATTTCTAAACATTAAGATTAAAATTATAGCGGACTTTAGCTTTCACGTTCCAGGATACGAGTTGACCTTTAACTTTACAGGATTGACTTAACAAACATATGTGTCAAAGAGTAAACACAGATGAAATTACTTTTTAAACAGGTAGTAATCTAGTATTATAATGGGTTTTGGAGTGAAGTATCTCTTGACCACTTTCAAGTAAAAGGTTTGTTTAAGAAATATTAAGAATATATAGCCTTTACAAACCGACGAAAAAACTGTTTTCTTCCGCTACCTTTCGAAGTAAACAAAAATTGAACCAAATATTCAGTAAGTAAATTTACCTTCATTGCACTGAGTAGGGCGATGTGATTACGTTCGGCTCTATTTTTTTATTTGTTACCATTCAAAGTATCAATTTCCTTTTCAATGTGTTAAATACCTCTGTTGCAACTAACGTAACGCATCGAGTTCCAATTTACCTTCTACGTAGTGACCGGTGATATTCATTCACTACACGAAGTTAATACAAAACATTCCAAGAATGGCAACCATTTCCTTTAAAACGTAACATATGTTTTCATCACATGTCTTTAGCAACGGTGCAACTAAACGCAGTACTGCGTCTGGGAATTGACAGTTGTACGTTTCTTCTGCCTAAAATGGACATTCAATGGTTCTTATTTTTTTCAACGCAACGTTAGACACTGTATGGTCGTGAGAACTATGATAAGATTTATTTAAGCTTTAATCAATGCTGGTTAGTCATTAGCGGATACACACAGTGCTTAACATTCTTAATCCATGTTTATGCACGTTGTTTTAAATTAGTGTCATTCTTTTAGATGTAATTAGTTGATGATCATACATCGCACATCAGCAAAATGTAGTATGTAGTAACCGTCACAAAAATTGAAAGTATCAACTAACAACATTAAAAAAAAATTAACGATTCCGCATAAAACATTCCTTTTTTCAAATTTTTTAAAGAGAAAAGGCATTCGGAAGCCAAGTCCGACACCAGAATAATTGTAATAGCTTGTTTTCGTGTTAATTGAGTCACAATAAAACTTATGAATAATGTAATATGTAAAGAAGAGGCACTACGCTAAAGATTTAGCTACGCAAAATGATTGGTAATAATTAATCACCGCTGCAAGTAAGTATGTAATTGCTCAGTGGTTTACACAATCATTAACTGTGTAAGCTTTAAGATATCTGCGCACAATTAATTTAACAACTTGCTTACATATTACGAAAACAATGGCTTCATACTAGTTAGTAACATAGGAAATAATCCTGAAGATTCTTCACTCATAAGAACGTATTCTTTAGACTACAAATTTTGACTAGTTTCTTTTACTTTCTATCCCTGTGTCCTCAGCCATGTGCTGCTTTGATGAAGGTAACGAAGTTATTTCCTATTTCCGTTTATGCATTTGCGCTATATTATTCTCTTGAAAGAATACCATGACAATCTGTCTGTTAGGCAAACATTAATTAGAGGAATATGCCTCTTAGTAAGGAACTGTACTTGTACGAAAGCCTT
This sequence comes from Miltochrista miniata, assembly GCA_933228765.1. Classification (NCBI taxonomy): domain Eukaryota; kingdom Metazoa; phylum Arthropoda; class Insecta; order Lepidoptera; family Erebidae; genus Miltochrista; species Miltochrista miniata. The sequence goes on from OW121753.1 coordinate 32,549,069, forward strand.
CGGCAAAACGATGACCTAATCTTCTCCATACAAGGTATCAATATGGAACCACGAAGGTCTTTTATAGGTCATTGACTGTCACACATAGTACACATCAAAGTGATCAAACCTAATATCAAACGCAGCTTTTATACGCTATTTAAGTGACTTCTATCACTTTGCTATAATATAGAAAATATTCTCCCAACATTCACTGCGCATTTTGCAGAAAACTTAAAAAAACAAATATTTTATTTATGGGCCCAGACATTTTTATTTGTCTGTAGAAGTATGAATGAAGAAAGGTATTATTTCGAGAAAGTTAAAGAATAGTATAATTGCTCAATTTATTGAATAATTTGTACATTTACGATACGTATTATATTAAATGAGGAACTCAAATGATTTCATTCAGTGGAAGTTTCTATCCATTGCGAACTGTTTTTACTTTATATAAACGAAATAATTATATTATGGCGTCACATTTAACCAGAGTTTATTTATCTGGATGTGCAAAAGAAACCGTAAGTTCGATTTTAGAATTTGATGAAATGTTAAACTTGTTTGTTAGGTTTTAAGCGCTCTTTGATTCTCATAACGGAACTAAATGTTAAAGGCCTGTACCCAAAATGGTACGACTGGTCAAAAAATAGTACGTGGGAGACTTGTTAGTTGGTCCTTTAAAAGACTTGTGTCTGCCAGCAGCACATTGGAATATATAACCTAAACAACATCAATATTTTTGACTCTATAAATTACAAATAATAAATAAGGAAGGCAATCATCTAGATTAATTATATTATAATAACGACGGCATCGTTTCTTCCATATAATTTATATGTTACTATGATTTGATAATCTTAACAGGTTAAATTAAAATCTCCTTATGTAAATTATGTTAAGCCTTAACATTTTAGGCTCATCGTTCATCATTCTGGTATCTGTGATTGTCCTTCAACTGTTGGAGTTACCCAATCTATCAAATATTTTGCTATTCGATGTGATTTATAGGTGAATCTTTATATAATTGAGGATATTGTTCTCAGGCTGAATATCAGTCAAAGTCAAGACTTTCGAAAACTTAGTAAGCTGACTTGCCTGCTGGAAAGTCATTGTAATGTCCGAGTACGATAACCCAAAGATTTACTATCACAGTGCTGTATGTGTGTGTCTCAAAACCGATTATGATTGAACTGTTTTGACAAATAATTAATCAATTCAATACAAATAAAATGTTTTTTTATGAAGACAATGTAAAAAAATATTTTAATCAAACAGGTCTACATTTTGTCTCTGCTTTTAAAATATCAATTAATTTTAAATGACTGAATCACGCAGAACAAACGTGAAACAGAAGGTTAACAGGTCGAAATCAGACAAGTTTGAGTTATCGGTAATGTTCTTATAATTTATTTGAAGTCAACTATTTAGTACCAGAAACTTGTTAAATTACCTACTTTTCATCGGAACATGTATAATTTGTGAATAAGACTATAATTAGATAGTCGTTTGCTGGTTGCCAACCAAGGACAAACCTTGTTTTAGATTCAGGTAAAACTTGGTTAGAAAGCTGTTTCTTACGTAATTATGAGGATGATATTGTTTTTACTAACGATTACTAATATTATATTGTTTTCTGCTTACTATAGTTTGATTCCGGATAAATTTAGCTTTATGTTTAGACTAAAAATCATCATCATTGATGGTACAAATACACATACTACTATATACTGTTTCTTTCTTTTATTATATGTATGGCCGAAAAAAAAATACGAGTAACACAGAACTACTGCCATAAATCAATGAATAAAAAACGCTTTATTTAAGTATGAATGTCTCTAAACACAAAGTATAGGTAATACAGATATCAGGATTGATATTTCATGTAACTTTAAATTTTGTCACTGTGATTTATTGTGACAGATTTTGCTATCTCTTTAATACATAAACTTGAAATTCATTAGCATCACACACGATTTGGCCATCATGATCCTTTAAGAAAGCCTTGAAAATGCCACTTTCTAAGTCGTCATCATGAGGATGGCTTCTTGACTTTCGCAGTAATGACTTGACCTTGACTTCGACAAGTAAAACCTTCTTTGATAAGTTACTTATTTTTGTAGTAGCCCAAACAATAGAAAGAACAGCTGATGTATAAATCTACACTATTTACACTAATCTACATCTACGCTAATATTATAAAGAGGAAAATTTTATATTTTTTAATGAATAACTCAAAAACGAAAGTGCCGATTTCAAAAATTCTTTCACCATCAAAAAGCTACATTCACCCTAAGTAACATAGGCTATATTCTATTCCCGTAATCCCACGGGAACGAGAATTACGTGGGTGAAACTGTGTGACGCCCGCTAGTTATAATGTTATGTGGAAGTGAAACGAAGAGTGTGCGAGTACGTTAAGCAGAACGGCCTGTAAAAACTACAGCAAGGAGTTCATACGCGCATTGAGACAAGGCCAGTCGATATTTTGAACGTGAACGTATTCGAATAAATATAATAATTTAGTTTGTTCATTACATCAAGGAATGTTTGTTTTATAAAAAAAACATCAATTCACTTTATTGTTTCGACCCTGTGGCTACTGACATATTATGTAATCTAATTTAGTATTAATAGGTATATTAATTTTTAAACGAATGCTTGGTTTGGTTCAAAACTTCTGATATTTTCAAAAAGTTCAAGGCAGTCTAAAGTCTAAATCTATACTAATATTATAAAGAGGAAAGATTTGTTTTTTTGTTTGTTTGTTTGTAACGAATAGGCTCCGGAACTACTGGACCGATTTGAAAAATTCTTTCACTGTTGGAAAGCTACACTCTTTGTGGGTAACATAGGCTATATTTTATTCCCATATTCCCACGGGAACGGGAACTACGCGGGTGAAACCGCGTGACGTCCGCTAGTATATTATAAAATGGTCACATTCTAACCTACTACTTAAGCCGTATTTCTCTTTATATAGGTTCTTATACACGGTAGAACGCCTGCCTAAGCTAGTTTCTAAAGAAATTTGGTTATGACTTTCGCTTCTTTAGTCGCAATTCTATTCAAAAAATACTGTTTCATAACAAAGTAGAAAATTGCGTCTTTAGTTTCTTTAAATTTGTTGAAACCTTCGATTTTGACATTGACTAGTTTAATAAGTTTGTTGATTTGGCAAAATTTAGGAATAGCATTTAATTTCTTAAGTAAATTTACGAGTGAAAATAGGTACAATATGGTTCGTATAATGTGTGATACAATAAGGAAGATAAAACAAAATATTTTCAAAACACTGAACAAACCTTGGTGTGGATACCGAAGACTTCCTCAACAAATTCGGCTTTTTCGTCTTAAACAGTCTATTTTTCTTCAAATCCATTTTGGTCACAATATATATACATACATATATATATGAAAATATAAAAACTAATTACACATGAAGCACGACCACTCACGAAACTCTGACACTGACTACTAGTATATTAATTAGAACATACTATTGCAATCTAATTATCATAAAATTTCAGGTTTTAGCCTCTGCAAAGTCGTTAGAAACGAATTGCATTGTAAAGTTAGCAAATCCAGCTCGCGACTATTCACACGAGTGAGGGAGACGATGGTACCATCGTGGTATGGGAGAAAGAGAAAGATATACTGTTGTAATTGTAAGTGGCGTAAGCGCATGCTTCTGTTAATTAAAATATGGGTTTAGTTTTAACTAATTTTTGTAGATTTGTAATTGACATGGATTAAATTAATTTGGTGTGAGTTACGTTGCCTTTGGCGGAAGACGTTTTTTTTTTATTTTTAGGACAATGGGTGTAATGATGGTTCATATTTGTCTTTTTTAATACACAGAAAAGTATCATGATACAATGGAACGAAGCCTTGTTTTAGTATGTATTTCTTTTTTTTATTCAATTTAAAGGTTGTATTTTGTGGCATTGTAGTCTTTTTCCTTTCTTTTATTTTTTTTTTGTTACAGTGGTTATTAGAATGGTTGGATATTTTTTTGTTGTTAGTGTGGTTACAAATTAGTAAATCATTTTTTTTTAATTTGTACGACTTCAATACCAATAATTTAATAGTGTCATTTGTTTAATATGACTGTGTAGTTAAGTAAATAATTACGGTTTAGTAAATTAGGTTCTTAACATTTTATAAACTACTCATATTATTATATTGCTTTGTTATTATGATCATTTATATTAGGTGCTTACATATGAAATTGGCGTTTTGTATAGGAGGAACAAAAAGTCGAATATTTTTAAATATAATAATTTAATTAATCAAAGTATGAACCATTGTTTTCTATGCATTTTTGCCATCTCATAGGTAGTTCATTGATCCCTTTACTAAAAAAACCAGTCGGACGGGAATCAATAAAATCTGTGAAGGCGATTTGGACTGCCCCATCAGAGTTGAATTTTTTCCCTTGCAAGAAGTTGTCCTAATTTCGAAAAAAATGGTAATCTGTTGGAGCAAGATCCGGGGAGTACTGAGGATGTTTTAGACATTCCAATTGAAGCTCTTCTAATTTGGTAGCCGTCTGTTGTGCAGTGTGTGGTCTAGCGTTGTCGTGAAGCAGCAGTGGCGTGGAGCGATTGACCAGCCTAGGTTGTTTAGCCGCTAGCTTTTCCATCATGGTTTGCAATTGCTGACAATAGACATCAGCCGTAATAGTCTGGCCAGATTTGAGAAAACTGTAATGAACAATACCGGCACTAGTCCACCAAACGCTTACAAGTAACTTTTTTGGGGTTAATTTTCGCTTGGGGCAGGATTTGGCTGGCTGGCCAGGATCCAACCATTGCGCTGAGCGCTTTCGATTATCGTAAAGAATCCATTTTTCGTCACAGGTAATGATTCGGTTTAAAATAATAAATAATAATAATAAATAAATATTCACGGACATCTCGCACAACGCTATCTGATCCCAAAGTAAGCTAGGAATGACCTGCTTGTGTTATGGGTATCAGACCACGGATATTAATACTTATATACTTTTAAATACATACATATTATACATAAACACCCAGACTCTTGAGACAAACATTTATGGGTCACACAAATATTTGTCTCCGGTGGGAATCGAACCCACGACCTCCAGCGCCGCAGGCGGTATCACTACCGACTGCGCCACAGAGGCAGTCATAAAATACCTTCATTATTGTGCCGGTTCAGTAATGTAACGCAGCAGTCGACGCGCTTTTGCCGGTTTGCTTCAGTCAATTCGTGAGGTACCCACCTTTCAAGCTTTTTAATCTTCCCAATTTGCTTCAAGTGAATTAAAACAGTTTTATCACTAACACCGCAGCCTGCAGCTAACTCGGACGTGGTTTGCGATGGATCCGCTTCCACAATAGCCTTCAATACTTCATTATCAACTTGAGTCTCAGGCCGTCCACGGGGCTTGTTCTGCAGGTCGACATTTCCTGAACGAAAACGTTGGAACCAAAAACGAACTGTGTTTTCTTTTGCAACATGACCGCCATACACATCATTCACCCTTCTAGTCGTTTCCGCAGCACTAGTGCCACGGCGGAACTCGTACTCGTAAATAATGCGATATTTTAAGTTTTCCATTTTGTAAAATGAGTGACGCAAACAGAAAAAAACAGAAGAAAAAAACAAATGAATGACGGTCATCGAAGGATAAATACATGAGTAAATAGCTGGGAAAATTTGAATTTGGAATTCCTTACCAAAGAGGAGAAAATCGTAATTAAAGTGGCCAGTACGAAAAACGCCAATTTGATGTGTAAGCACCTAATATTACTATAAATAAATAACTACATTGGCAAATTAAAAAATACATTGGCTCTAACGTCTGAATGGATTTAACAGAATTTTCATACTTTTCCTTCCGGAATAGTTCCCCTGGGATGCGGGAATGTGAAGAGATATTACATGAAACATACAGAATACACATATGATCACGCCTTTTATCCCCAAAGGGGTAGTCAGAAGCATATTATATGCCCACATTTCGTCTTATTTGATTTCGTTCCACGTAAAAGGTGGTGAGCAGTATTGCCGTGTTGATATGGACAGGCGAGGTTGTGACGCACACTGATGAAATTTTTCAAGCCGCCCATAAAGGCCATATCGACCCATATCGACATATTATCTTGGCCATAACGACTGCCATTTTACACAAGCGCTTCGGTTGTCTAGCTATCGAGTTTCCTGAAATACAGTTTGAAGACAGATTGACAGTGGAGTCTAGTCTTAGTACAGGGCGGAAACTCCAGCTTGAACGTGTGCGTGTGACCAATAATTCTAAGCAATGTTCCGTCAACACTTACGTCAACTCTACTGACAGCTGTGGCGCGGCAGGGAGTTGCCGATCTGTATTTAATACTATTATATTATCTTTGGTCTTAGTTAGGATCCTATTTTCCCCTAGGGTACGGAACCCTTATAAGCTGAGGCGTTTCAGGCCAAAAATAAAACACATACAGTGGCAATGATATAGAGACCGTGACCACTTGGTGATGTTAAAATCGCGTTTACAAGCGAATAGAAATTAGCACTGCGATCCACGTCACTGATACCTCTGTCGGCTCCTCTGACGCGACTATGGTAAATGATATTATGCTATTCAAATGTTCTATGAGGCGGTACTGTTGCAAGGCGCGCATACTTGCAAATTGTGAGGTTCTAGAGAGGTTTATGTGACACGTTTTGATAGAGATAGGTTTTGTCTTAGATATGTAAGTACAGTATTGCCTACACTACGAGGTTCTTCAAGTCCTTCTGGTGGGCCGTATGCTTGTCCGCCACCTTAGTGGCATAAAAAAAGTAGTTTTGTTTGATTGGAGATAGAAACTCTTTGGGATGATTTGCATGGTTCTAGCAATGCATAGATTAAGCCACAAATAGATAGTAATAATGATTAAAATTACGTCAAGTAAGAATTTTCGCAAAAATTGAAACCTCTACACGAAGAGCGACCTCAGAGTATTTTTAATTATGTATTGAAAAGATATTAATTTAATTACTTATGTACTGTACTGTATTGGTATGTTACTTTTGTAAAAAATTGTTTTGTTGATTAAATGAATATTTTACAATCAATAAATTATTCATTTCGTATTCTTCTATGTCATGGTTCAAAGTTTTGAGATTCTAAAACTAAAATTTGGTCTATGGTTCATCTGGACAATGCAGCTCTATGGTAGACAGAGAGGTATGAAAATCATTTGCATAGTTTCAGAGGTTTATAAACAAATTATATCTCTTTATAAAATAATGCTAGTAAAGTAGAGCTAAGTTATAACTTGACAGAACAATTTAAATGCAAGTATCGTAGAATTCCTTCGCGTCGCCGGTTATGTGACGTGCTTAGAAGGTTGGCAGCTTTCTTGCGATGGAAGGTTATAAGCAAATTAACTGTATAAATATATTTGCAACTTATAATATAAACAAGTTTCTAAGACATCTAGATATATCAATTTCTCATAATAATCTTATCATAGCTCATATAGTAAGCTGATTTGGCTGACATTTGGCACATAGCTAGTAGAATAAGCGTAAGCGAAACAAATATTAAATAAAACTACTCACATGCATATAAGGTTAAAAATCCTATGTAATCGAACGATAAATGAGAAATGGAAAATAATAATTAATCTTATAAACACACCAACAATCATTCTTTAAATTTTCACTGTTGGCAACAATAAGCTTCTAATAAACTACCAATTTCAGTGTTGCAAGTCCAATATTTTTTTACAATTATCGATTGCACAATTTTAATAGTTCAGCCTGAGTTGTCTCCAAGTAAAATAAAAGAAATAATAGATAGAATTGACTTCACTACAGTTCACTACCCAAGTAGTTTTATAATTCTTGCTTTTATTTTGTAAATGAAATTGAGTAATTCTTGATGCAACTTGAAATAAAATGAAATTGGGACTATGATATAATGGCTAACCTACTTTGATAGGGTAGCTTTTCTAGTACTAAAAGATTTCTTAACTAGATTAACTACTGAAGTAAAGAGAGAGGCTAAAAATGAATGCCTTGCCTTCGTAATAATAACAAATGAATTTCCTTTGTCTTTGAAAGAAAAGTACGGCGACTTCCATATACACTCGAGAGCAATGAATCCGGGTCACTTAAAGAATCCTAAAAATCTCGGAAACTAAAAATGCTAGGTTAATGCAATAAATTGTATTTAATAGACAATGTAATACTCCTTAAATGAAGGTATTAAAACTTCTTAGTTATTGTAAAGTTATATCATAAAAAAATCAAATTTGAAAAAGGGCCACTTTCGAAGATGGAACTACGAAATTACAGCATTTGGTGTTGCTTTTGTTTGTAATCTGTCATTTATGTGGGTACATAAACCATGTTGATAGTGCTCTATATTCATTAATCAAGCTGAAATTATGTCGCTTACGCCTGAAGAATGCACCAGAATACTTACAATGCTGGAAACCGGCCGGAGTCAGCGCGATACAGCCAGGACTGTCGGTGTGTCGCTGTCAACAGTACAAAGAGTTCTCCGACGTTACGAAGAAACTGGTTCTAACCTACGCAGAGCAGGAACGGGCAGAACCAGGTGTACCACAGCACGAGAAGACCGATACTTGGTGAACACCATGCTTCGAAATCGCTTTCTCACAGGAACTGAACTCACCAATCAGTTTCGACGCCTCGGAGGAAGTAACCCAAGTGCATGGACAGTAAGACGTCGGCTTGCTGAATCTAACTTAAAACCCCTTAGACCTGCAAACGGCCCTAAACTGGAGCGTGGGCATCGTATTTCGAGACTAAGGTATGCCCAGAGCCACGTAAATTGGAGTATTGAAGATTGGTCAAAAGTTATGTTCTCCGACGAATCAAAATTTATGCTCTACAAGCACGATGGAAGACACAGAGTGTATCGAAGACCAGGGGAAAGATTCAAGCAAGCATGCATCGAAGAAAAAGTAGCCTACGGTGGTGGGTCTGTACTTGTGTGGGCCGGAATTTCTTCTGAAAGTCGCACAGAGCTGGTGATCATAGAAAACGGCTCTTTAACTAGCGTAAGATATGTGGAAGAAATCCTCAATGATCACGTTGGTCCATTTATGGTCAATTTAGGTGAGGATGCTATATTTATGCATGACAATGCCCGACCTCATACAGGTAGGATTGTGAATGACTACCTTCAAGAGATGAACATTACTCGTATGGAGTGGCCAGCGCGCAGCCCGGATATCAACCCGATCGAGCATGCTTGGGACGAGCTAGGCAGATGCGTAAAACAACGAAACCCTCCCCCAATCACGCTTCGTGAGATAAAAATTGCTCTCACAGAGGAATGGGAGAATATTCCCCAAAATCGTATAAGGAACTTGGTGTACAGCATGCCAAACCGCGTAAACGCAGTAATGGAAGCACGAGGAGGCAATACGAAGTATTAAAATTCAAGAAAATCGTAATAAAGTTCAAAAATTTCATGTTTCCTATTTTTGTTTTAAGGAGAGATCGGCAGTTTTTTCTTTATGTAATTTTGTGTTAATAAAATGTATGGTGACTCATTTTTTTTTTACTTTCATTTAAGGAGTATTACATTGTCTATTAAATACAATTTATTGCATTAACCTATCATTTTTAGTTTCCGAGATTTTTAACATTCTTTAAGTGACCCGGATTCATTGCTCTCGAGTGTACTTGACGTTGGATAAAATGCGTTTGGATGCATGTAAAGGTGTTAACTAATAAGGAAGATAGCCAATCTTGATTGATGTTATGACAATAATAGTATACACGAAGCGAAGATGGGTAGATTCTACTTGAAGGCCTGGTTTGATGATATGAGTGCCAATAGCCTTTATTCCAGGAATACTAAATACAAGCGCTCATAGTAGAAATATACTTAAAATAACAGGGGAGGGAATATGAGGACCCTTTAGACACATGACACAGAATTGTATAACGTGTAGTATGTAAGTAGGTACTTCGCGGATTACTTCCAAAGGTATCCTTATAGTAAAGGCTATGTATACAGCTGGGATGAAAACCCGGATAATGATGAAGATACACAGGCATAAGCAAAGGTAGCGAACTGTGTGCTTAAGTCGATAAGAGTCCGGCATAGCATCCGTGAAGAATTTTTACAGGCAAAATAAAAAAAAATAAAGAAAGAGGTACAACGATATCAAAAAGCACGTGGTACCATATTTTTTCTAGACCAATGTTAACCATGTAGCCTAAAAATAAAAAGTAGTTCATGACTAAGTATCATTACATTAGTAATAAATTAGTTACTCAACGGGTAATTAAGGTCAGTTTTTAAAGTCGGTAATTAATCGTGATTATGATAAAGCCTAGAATCGCTGTTTAGCGTTTTATCTTAACATTTTACGTTTAGGGAACCCAAATTTTACTAGCACTTCTAAAATATCTTTGAAGCTGAAGTAAAACCTACATGTGATGCATCTGTCGACCGGAGCAATGGACGAAATCCAGGGGCAGAGTTTGTAGAGAACCAAAGTTTGAAAGTGGCTTCCAATAGCATCGAAACTAAAAGACAAAACATAGCTCCTCAGAGCAGTCAACAAAAGCTGACCCCAGGCTCCAAACACGCGTGGGATTAGGAAGTAATTGAAAAGACACAAGCTCTCAATAAGAGGGCTCAAAATTTAGAACAACATTTTGTTATAGATAATGCTATCACTTCGCTCATTCATGAGGATAGTTCAAAAACTAAATATAAAAAGCCCAATGAAGAGTTTTGAAGTCAACTTGTTGATTACCTACCATAAGGTTGAATGTTGTTGTACAATTAAATGTATATAATTGAGAACTACTACTACAAATAATACTCATTTACGTTTTTCTGTGAGTTTGCTATTATATTTTTAAAATGATTGTTGAATTTCAATTAATTAGTTTCATTATGTTACGTTGTACGTTACTTTATATTAGGAACATCTTATATTTCATTTGTAATAGAAATTAGGATCATCATTTCAATCAACGAATGCCCACTGCTGCTTATCCATTTGCCACTAAGCTAAATCCTGTGCTTTCTTAGTTCAATGAAGTATTAGCTCTAGTCCATTACTTGCCTTCTATCACGTTTGAACTCCTACAGTACTATTAAAACTATGCATAAATGTACAGTTACACTATCAATAGACATCAGTATGCAGGACACGTTCCCAATAACGGTGAGGTACTAAACTGTCACGTAGACGTGTGTGTCGTATCGCTCATGGCCCAAAACTGCGGTTAGGAGAACCAGGGGAATGAATTTATTGTTTTAGCTTCTAGAACAGACAGTCTATGTCATGGTTATGAAGTATGGCGGCTGTATGTATGAATAATTTTTAGGTTATATTATTGTTGGAACTTAAAGGTGCTAGAGTCGCGAGAGTATATTGAAAATCGCAGTATTTTTGTCATAAAAGTAGTGGGGCTGCCTGTGTGCTGGCCGTGGTAGAATTCTGAATATTGTAACGATACATTTGTAATACATTTCAACGGTCTAGAAAAGGTTGCAGACTGGGACTGGATGTGGAAGGCGCAGGACCGTGTGTTGAAGCGTGAATTGGGAGAGCTCTACGTCCAAAAGTGGACTGACATCGGCTGATTTGATACAATTACATTAGGTCATTATGCGTTTATGTTAAATCTTCTTCACTTCTGAACTAGATTCACACAAATCTGGTTTTGTGGGAATACAGGCTTTGACTACGACCTCTTTGGACAAATGACAAGGGGCAGACACTAATGGCTCATAGCAGATGAACCTAAAATGCAAAGGATCTTAGGTTCCAAGAAAACTAAAACAGGAAACACCATCAGGCTTTGAAAGGAGAGCTTTGAATTTAACAGAATAAGTAGTCGGCTTAAGAGGTTATAATAGAGAAGGAACACGCGAAACAACCCACCTGGTCAAAATAATGCAATCGGAGAGTAAGGATTGGCCTTACTATCCGATTGCATTATTTCTGTATTAAAATGATAGTACACATACAGAAAAGTGTAGTGTGTATTTCGCTTAAGAACGAGGGTTTTAGATTCAAACAGAAAAGGTACTCTTCTCGATAACTTCTTACGAAATATTTACGTCTAAGGTTACAGTTTAATATGGATAAAACCGCAGCTAACAGTATTACGTTTTATAATGAACCTCCATAAATGTATAGGTTCTGATAAGAAAGATTTGTTAGTTTGCAAATTGAATTAGCTCCGGAACTTCTGAACCGATTTGAGAAATTCTTTTACTGTTATGAAGCTACACTACCCCCTGAGAACACAAGCTATATTTTATTCCCGTATTCCTACGGGAACGGGAACTACTCGAGTAAAATCGCGTAACATTAGTTAGTCGTTCATATGAGTACACCGCGGACTGTCAGGTGTATGAAACATTACCTACTACTACAAGTAAAACGATGACATTGCTCTGAACTATTTACAATGGGAACTGCATCAAAGAATGTGGCGAATGCAGGCATGAGCTCATTACATACATTACAAAGCTGTGATGTCTTGAGAAATATGATGTAGTGATTAATAGAATAGGTTAATGGGTTAATAATAAGCCGCCTACTGCATTTGGAGCCATTAAAGTGCTTCTTGTGTGTATATTGTAATGCATTTTGTATTTGATTTAGACCTTAAAGGTTTTGCAATTAGGTGAAGTCATGTCCTGTATTCCCGAATTGGGCATTGAAAAATAAAAAAAATAAAATCAAAAATAAATACTTTTTGAGATGAAGGATACAGGCAAAATGCAATTTATACGCTCAAATTTCACCAGTTTGTATATTTATCCTACGTAAAAGGTGGTGAGACCACAGTTATGTTAAAACAGTTAGAACAGGAAGAAGAAGCATTTTGACTGAATGGTCTTTATTGTAATAAAGAGTACTAAAAAGTGCCAACAGAAGCGAAAATTGAACAATTACGTGAGCATGTCGTAAGCAATCAATATTTTTTTGACAATCAAGATCGGTAAGCGTCTCAAGATGACGGTAAGCATAAAATTGTCGCGATTTCAAGTGCGTTTTCCAGTACGAAAATACCTAACGCACCCTAAGAAATTTTTACTCCAAAGCTATTTCGAGAATCACCCAGAAAGAGTATTCAGCCTATATAATTAGGAGTCCTAAATCACCTCCTACTGGTATTCTCTCCAGTAATTTTTAATGTCGAATCGCGTGATAGACTTAAAACGTTAAAATCTACATTGTGCCTTGTAGATCCGAAACGTCTTGTATCTGTCACCAGATAAATGATTGTATCAATTGTTTCGCACGCAAGTAATTAATTTTACACTTTTTTTTATACCCAAGAAGGATGGACAACATCTTTATAATGATCTCTGTTGCAAAATACAGAGATCGTTATAAAGATAGCTGGAGTGACATTGAGGGATAAAGTAAAGAATAGTGTGATAAGGGAACATTGCGGTATGACAGAAGATGTAGTGACTAAGATAGAGAAAGGGATGCTCAGATGGTTTGGACATGTGGAGAGAATGAATGGAAATAGGCTGACGAAACAGATTTATGAAGCGAGAGTGAATGAGCAAACTGGTAGGGGTCGACCTCGGCATACTCATGTCGATCAAATCAATAATCTTCTGAGAAAAGGCCAGGTCAAGAGTACCCTTAACCGAAGAGCATGTATGAAGACACTTATGAAAGTTGAAGAAGCGAAAGTTGTTTGCCAGAATCGTAGCAAGTGGAAAGTCATAGTCTCTGCCTACCCCATTGGGAGACAGGCGTGATGTTATGTATGTATGTATGTTATAAAGATTTTAAAAATAACCGCGTTTCATAAGTGGTGATTGTGATTTTTAAAGGTGTGAATACTTTTTTTAAGGATCTTTCATCCTCTTTTATAAATGCAAACTAAATTTGGACTGCTTTTTAATTTCATATGTGGTACTATAGATATTGCAAATTTATTTCCAATACTGGTTGCCACAATAGAACAGTAAAAAGCGGGATCAGTTCTAAACAAATATATAAAGTTAGCTCGTAATCATTGGTTAGTTATCCCAGATGATACATAGTTTCAGCAATAAACTCGGATCCTCCAGTTCTCAAATTTGTAAAAACAATGACTAAAAAATCTAGACGACCCAAAAACTTCTATATACCAATATCCTGTTAGCCATCACCTCATTTTTAAATACATAGCAAATTTCACTTGATCTGTATGCAGGAGTCGCGGTACAAAATATTTGTATGTGTGGACACGTAATCACACATTGAGCCTACGTCACTACACGCATTTGGATGTTCAGAATTAGATAACAGAGTGCCTACTAGAGCGTTCTATTTTGACGTGGTGGAGGATGACATGTATGTTAATGATCTAACTACTACAGACGTTGAAGAATGTGCAAAGTTTGTAAGAAACAGTAAAATGGACCTCAAGATAAACGATCCAAGAGCATGTTTGAGAATGTTTGCTCAGTGTGAGCTTAATGCCAAGTCAGAATTTTCAGTAATAACCCTTGCAGCAAGGTCACCAGGTGGTGCTTCAATGCCACCAGGGGCTACAAAAGCTGGCCCTAACACACAAGGTAAGCCTTCAGTGGATAAAAGGTTACAGCGGATCGAGCGGCAATGATGCAGCTGACGAACTGATTGGGTTCTAGCACCACACCGGTGGGACCAAGCCCGATTATACCAATACCATTCTACCAGGTAAGGGCATGGCTGAGACAACGCACGAAAGAGCGGCATGAAAAGAGATGGGCACAAACAGTAAGTTGCAGGCAATCAAGGGAAGCTCTACCGAGACCCAGGCCAAAACTAGCTAGAACGTTGCTACATCTGAATAAAGGTGATCTACGAACCATGGTAGGCACAATAACGGGTCATTGCACAGTAAATAAGCACTTGAATGTCTTAGGTATCACGGACAGCACGCTGTGCAAAGCGTGCCTGTTAAAAGAAGAAACCATAGCTCACGCAATCTTGGAGTGCGAGAGCCTGGTTACATACAGAGTCAACATACTTGGCAGCCCCACAACACTCCGGGAGGCGTGTGAGGACCCGAAGAGGATCCTGCGCTTCTGGTCGGAGCTGGGTTGGCTGGAGTGACAGCCAACACTCACGTACAATGGGTCTACTGGCGGACCTAAGTGCGGAAAATGGGAGCCCAAGAAGACTGAAGACTGAAGGTCACCAGGTAAAGATATTAGTGTACCTAATTGAAGTGAAATTAGAGGGCAACGGGGAAGAGTTGATTCCCCATGACACCACAGGGGGTACAACTTGGTGGTGTCACGGGGAAGGAAGGAAAATTTTCTAATACAAATGACGAAGTGACAACTAAGGGCTTCGAAAATGTAATTCTCGTGGAAATATATAGGTCATATTTTCAATAGTTATTTTACAAAACAAAATTGTCAATAGGACCTCCTTCACCTAGAGACTGTCGCATGATCTAATTTAGTAACAGCATATTACACTTATTGTTCTTTTCTCCTTTTACAATTCTTATCCTAAATTCCTCCCCGTTCACCATTATTCTTCCAACCACTCACATTAAGGTAACCGCTTACCTGTTTACTACTAAAACCAATTATAAACTCAATTCACGCACACATACAAACGAGCCGGTCGCGGTCTTAGAAACAACATTAAGGTGTGTTTATATGCATGGTGCATCCATCGATAATAAAGAACTGCATTTGTCGGGCATTGATTTTAGTGCGTTGGCTTCCTTAGTTACCAATATTCCAAGAAGAGGCTTGTACGTACCTGTAACAAAAAATAATAAGAAATTAGACTTTTAATATTCATTCATGTAAAAACTATGATGACAGATACCAAGATCCTGTATGATATTGAGATACGGCAGTACATGACGTCACAACACTTAACAGAGATATCAATAAAAAGAAGCTGAAATAAGGTGACCTGAATGTCTTAGATGTAGAAGTATTCTATCAAGATACTCCTACGATATATACATTAAACATTGTTGCAGTGACTTAACCTCTGGCCTACCGTGGGGATCGGTACTGGGACCTTCTGGCTCCCCTCTCCAGGGTAAGATATTCACACAAAACCACCGGTGTAGTGGTAACAAGGTAAAAAGCGTTCTACGCAAAAAAATCCTTCAACTATAAGTACCTAACCCATACATTACCGAAGGTTAATCGTATTCTAATTTAGCCAACTTCGGTTGACCTAAGTTGACCTCTTGCTTGCAATAAAATTGAAATTAACCTTATTTGAATAAGGTTAATAATTATAAAGCAAGAGGTTACTATATTAGTAAACATAGTTATCTTAGTACCAACAAGAACAGAACCAACTGTCGGTACATAAATTGTTCATATATCATTACAAATTATGCAACGAGCCATCGGAACCCAAATTTGTATGACCATATATCGATCAGTAGATACTTTCACCACAGTGCAGAGATGGACTCAGTATCGTGTTTATTTTAGCAGAGAACGATTGGTAGTCGACAGTAATTGTTTTAAAAACAGCTTTATGCACTTCTTCTATATTTAAACTGTAACTGATTCAAATTTCAAGTATATCCGTTTGCGCATTATTCTTACACGAGGTATAAAGTTTTCGAATCACGTTTATATCTAAACGATCAATTTGGGTGTTGTCGTCCTCTAAACTCATCATTGAGGTACTATATTTTATTACCCAATTCAATTCTAGATCAAGCATCGCTAGTAATTGTTTTTTTTTTATTTTTTTATCGTAAAAATATTTTTAACACATAATAATAAAAACGTTTAAGAATTTTATAGTCATGTTCCAACGATTCCATACCTGTTGAGACCAATGCTAAAAATTTTTATAGCCAAGCAGGCCTTATCTTATACATTTACTTACAAATTATTTATTTTGCTACTATAACTAGGTACGTTATTATTAGTTTAAATGCAGGCAAAACAGGATAAGTTATCAAGTTCCCAAATAACAAAGTATAATTGGGGTAAAGGTACTCTAAAATTTTGACAAAATGTAGAGTTCATTTACATTTTACATTAGCCACATATACATTTTAGACACTTCCTGCTTGCAGTAGGCATAAAGCATCAGATCTCATATTTATTATTGTTATCCGAAAGTGCCGGTTGAGATATTCTATACTTAAATTTTATTTTATTTATTTCTTTCACCACCTAAATCCATCTCTGTTACTGCATCGCATTTGACGCTTCGGCTATAAACCGGCCAATTTAAGATAAATACCTTATCGTAACCCAAAACAGTAATCATCTCGAACTATCCGCTTGTTAATTTTTTTTATAATGATGTCCATCAAAGACGTCACGGCTGGATGTCGAATGATAAATTTTGAATTATCAATCTATAATGCACTTTGATATGGCTAATCAAGGGTTGAAATTCAATTGCAGTTCTAAGATTACATGCTTAGTAAAGTAGATTGGTAAGTTTGATGTACGAGATCAATAGCGCCGTGAAGCTATTGGCTTTCATTTACGGCAGCGACTTCGTAAGAGACGATGTAAATGTTTTGAGATGCAAAGAAATATGAAAAAATAAAACTATCAAGTAATAGGAAAATTAAAACGAATTTCGGGTTTTAAAAAAAAGCGTTCAGGTTTCAGAAAGCCTTTTTATTTTTTTAACGTGAGGGAAAATCCTTCATGGATGGACTAAAAACGTCAAGTAACGCCCAAAAGCCTAAGGTTGGGAGCCCCGGGTAAGTCCTCGGAAGGATGTCCCAGGACTCCCAACAGTACAGGTTTCAGAAAGCCTAAGGTCCGTTTAAATTGAGTATATTTATGAAGTCATATTAGTAAGAAAGTCGCGTCGAGTCTCGACTTGAGTTCGTCTATGGCGTTGTTCCGGTGTCGATTTCCTTACGGGAACCGACTGACATTACTTAATAGATGATTGATATATTGAGTAATCAAATGGACGAAGCGTGCCAGGTGCTAATGCAGACATGACATAGCATAACTTTAAGTACCCATAGTTGAAATTGCGTACTATAATACATAGTGTTGAACCAATATAGTAGTTACATACCTACATCCAAATCATAACTATTTATTAGGAGTAGGCAGTAGTAAGTATTGTTTCTAGTAGCCCATCTTATCCTTATATTATAAATATGAAAGTTTGTGACGACGTCAATAGTACTCATAATGTAGTAACTCAAAAGCGCTGTACCTCTGAATCAATTTAGCTGAAATTTTGGTGTACAAGTAGCTCTTTCTAATTCTGGAATTACGACTGTAACAAGATTCTGTATTGTATGAATGCTTACCTATTATCTTGTTAAGATGAATTTGTCGACTATTGATCTGTTTCAACTCTACATCCTAATACCAGAGCTATCTAAGAAATCTAAATGTAAATCTAAACCGTTCTTGAATTTTATAACACACGCCTAATACCAATAAAACTTGCCAGGCAAATTCTCTTGCCGACTAAATGTAAAACGCATTGCTGACGTGTCAAGGCAATACACTGTATAATCCGAAATACCAATTTGAGAAAAACGCCAAAATGTCTGTTGAACAGTCTTTTTGTAATTTAAAGCTATTAAAATTATGAACATAAATAAAATTTATATCATTTTGTAGGTTTTTTTATTGTTGTTATAGCCATATAAAGAACTTGACAATAAAAATTAATAGTTTTCTAGAAAATTCAAAAAAGACAGTTGGTATAACAGACTAATGTTAATTTGTTAAGCTCGTGTAAGGCATAATACTGTAAATAATAATACAGTGTTTTGCCTGAATAATCCGAAGAATTTAACATTAGTTATAATAATGTACTATTGAATACAGTTTTCTGCAGAAACCGTTTATTAAGATTCAGTAAGTGAAACCTGTTCTAGTAAGGGTAGTGAATTAAATGAAACAATTAAAAAGTTATTTCAATTATTTACTTTTGTTTATGGTCAATGAACCATAAGACCTTTGAAATACAAAACGAAATAGTTTACTCAGGCTAATAAGACTCTTATTTTCATAGTCACAATTTGAGATCAACATATAAAATAAAAACGTTATAAAATTAACAAATCTTTAAAATACAAAATTTATATTAGCACTAGCTGACCCGCGCAACTTCATTTGCGGCACATGAGAGTTAGAAAAAAAAGGTATGGTATTAATATTTTGAGTGATATAATGTTTCCCGTCGCATTTCCTCTCGTCGCGCCTAGTCCCGTCGCGTCGCTTATATACATGAGAGCTGACCCGCACAATTTCGTTTGCATCACATGAGCGAGAAAGAGAGAGGTGTAGTATTGATATTTAAGGTGATATAATGTTTCCCTTTGCATTTATTCCCGTCGCGTCGCATAGATTCATTAGAGCTGACCCGCACAACTTCGTTTGCATCACATGAGATTGAGAAGGAGAGAGGTGTGGTATTAATATGTAAAGTGATATGCAGTGCCTGGTGGGATGCCGAAGTTCAATCCTGCGTAGCAAGAAGAAGAAAGCGTAGTTGGATTATGTCTCATCTTTGCATCTGAATGACAGTATGAAAGACACGAAGAAAGAAATTTACCGCCTCTGCAAGAATGAAGCCAAAGCTTTAGTGAAAGAGAAGCGTGAAAGAATAAATTTGATTGCGGAAGAGAAGCTGATGAGGAACTTCGAGACAAATACCAAACTCTTTTGGAGGGAGGTCAAGAAGTCTCGGAGCTGTTCGTCAGTTTCCAGAATGGATAAGATAAAGAGTAAAGCTGGGGACATTCTTGCGGACCCATTAGAGGTGTTAGAGCGGTGGAATGAGTACTTTGGAGAAATGTATGAATATCTCCCGGATGCGGGCACTGCGAGGGAGTCGATGACTGATCTTGCGGTGCAAGCATCAAGCGGAGATATTACTTCGGAAGAGATTGAATGGTCGATATGAAGCTTGAAAAATGGAAAGTCTGCGGGAATTGATAGGATATCGGCTGAAATGATCAAATTAGGTGGTCCTTGCGTCCGGGACGCCTTCTGGTCATTGAGCAATCTATGCTGGAAGACTGGAAGGGTCCCAATGGACTGGAGGCGTGCTATCATCGTGCCCTTGTATAAAGGCAAGGGCTCACGTATGGAGTGAGAACGCCATCAGAACTACAGTCACTAGTCACAACGATGAAAGATGATTGTCTAATGAGAGGCTTACATTTGAACGCGACTAAAACGAAAGTGATGGTATTCGAAAGAGAAGAGGACAGAACGAATGCCAGGATAACTGTAAATGATGTAGTGCTGGAACAGGTGAATGAGTTTGTATATCTTGGATGTGCATTTAGCAGGGATGGACGGTACACCGCTGATGTAAAAAAGAGGGTAACTGCGGGCAATAGTGTGAATGGAGCGTTAGGCAAACTTTTAGGTACCAAGGCCTTAAGTCAAAAGGCCCAGTTCGCAGTACACAATGCGGTGCTGATACCTACGCTAACGTATGGAAGCAAGAGTTGGGTATGGCAGGAAACGCATGAAAGTAGAATAAACGCGATCGAGATGCGCGCGCTACGCAAAATCTGCGGAGTAACGCTCGCAGATCGCGTTCGTAATGGAGATGTAAGAAAGAGAGTTGGTCTGAAAGAGAGTGTTGGCGTTAAAGTAAGGAAGGGCATGCTACGATGGTTCGGGCATGTGGAACGAATGGGAGATGAAAGAATGACAAAACAGATATACAACGCGAAAGTGGATGGACGTAGGAGTCGGGGAAGGCCACGACACAGCTACCACGACCAAATTAATCGTGTGTTAGTAGAAGGTGGTGTCAAGAGCCGTAGAAACCGACGTGCATGCATGAAAAGAAAAATGAAAGTTGAAGAAGCAAGTGAGGTGTGTATGGACCGTGCCGTGTGGCGCTTGGTTCTTTCTGCCTATCCCGCAAGGGATTTGGCGTGAAGATAGTTAGTTTGATATATGTTTCCCGTTGCATTTACTTCCACCCGTTCTTTTTTTTGGTACGGAACTCATTAGTGTCCGACTCGCACTTGGCCGGTTTTTATCGTTCAGTTGATTGGCTACCACTGCAGACCACGTTTACCTACTCCCGTCGCGTCGCTCATACTGTAAAACTTATTAAGAGGGGGTTATTGTAAGTGAACTTTAAAAGATAGACATTTTTTTGTAACTTTTAAAGGGAAGCATTTTTGTAATACAAAATTTTCACGCAACTTTAATCATTTACGCAACGTACGGAGTGGAAGCTCTCAAAAGAAAGAATATCTATATCAAAACAAATACACGTGATCGGCGAAGACGGCCGGGCGCCGGACGGCCGCAGCGCTTGCGGTCCTGCTCTAACATCGTATGGGTAAGATGAGTAAGAGCGATAGCGATAGGTTCACGCGCGCATCCAGAGCGGTCGGTCAATTTATTATACAGTGTCTTGTCTTGACAAGATCGCTCATTCCCTTGCGTTGAATATATGGCAAAACAATGTTTTAAAAAATACAGTTTTATGGTTTGATGAAGGTAGATTTTTTGAAACTTACATGGTTTTTTAATATTGAATATCTTCATAAATAAAGGTCGTAACACAAATTTAAAAAGTTTCACTTAAAGTAGACCCTAAAATATGCCGAATAAGCGTTGTTAAGGCAAAACACTGTATTCTAGTATACAGTGTATTGCCTTTACACGTCAGATTGCCTTGTCTGAGGGGCAAGTGCGAGTTTCAGCGAGCGCCTGTCGACATTCACTGGTGAGCGCGTTATCACCGATTTGTATGGAATCGAGACAAGTTCCCGCGTTTACAGCTAGGTGGCTGGGTCTCGATTCCATACAAATTAGCGCGCCGTGAATGTCGACAAGCTCACGCAAAAACTCGCACTTGCCCCTCTGAACACTATTATTGGTTTGTAATACTATTAATAGAACGTCAGTGGACGTCAGTGTGATGCAAGGTCAAACTGACGTGACGTCCAGACAACACTAATCCCTCACTGACAAATCAACCGTTTGTTAAGCCGATTAATAAATCATTTCGGTTGTTTGAAGAATTAGAAATAAAAAAGTATCGACACAAGGTGTTTGGGCTCGAGGCAGTATAAAAAAAAGTTTAAGAAGCACTGTGTGAGAGTGATGACTAAATAAGGCTTTATTTTTAGGGTTACGTTCTTTTAAAATGAAAAGAAAAATTATTTATGCCATATATAAATACACTAGCGGACGTCACACGATTTCACCCGCGTAGTTCCCGTTCCCGTGGCTATACGGGAATAAAATATAGCCTATGTTCACCGTAAAGAGTGTAGCTTTCCAACAGTGAAAGAATTTTTTAAATCGGTCCAGTAGTTCCGGAGCCTATTCGTTACAAACAAACAAATAAAAAAACAAATCTTTCCTCTTTATAATATTCGTAAAGATAAACGCTACCTACAAATTAATCAAATTACATAAGATATTTCCTATTAACCCAAAATATACGATTTGACTATTGGAACATAACAAAACCAATATGCCAAAAACGTATAATTATGGACCATAATGTCATAAGTTAGTTATGTCATTATGTCACGATTGAATCACGGATACAATTAGATAGATACACTCTCTGTTGCGTAATGTGTACCTTTCACCTTTCTTGTACAGCTGTCGTACAAGAGTGTGTCAATGGTTTTATGTAAATGCTGTGTACCTTGTTCTTCATGCACTTGATATGTACCCGTACAAAAATAAGGCATGTACCTTATTTTTGTACGGGTGAAAATGATAATCCTCATGGAAGCTACTCCTACTGCCTAAAACTACACGGTGCCGTACAAGTGCCTACGTGTAGAAGTCCGAGTAAGCCTTTGGAAGGATTTCCTAGAATTCCTGGCTGTGACATAACTACCTTGCAAAGTGTATGCTTTTATTTGCGTTATTTTATTAACCTTAGGGAAAATCCCCAATGGATGCTATGCCAGACTCCTACCGACTAAAAAACTTCACGTAACGCCCAACAGTCTACGGTCGGGAGCCCCGGGTTAAGCCCTTGGAAGGATGTCCGAGGAAGTTACATACTTCATGTAAGATCGATCGAATGGTTGAAGTGACAAGGATTTCGCATATTCAAAATCAACAAATCATTCTGTTACTGCGGGAAATAACTCAATCGATCAATCAAATCTGCCTATCGCAGTCCAAACGTAAGCATCTTCCAAATTCATTTAGGAGGGTGATTGGCCTTGGCCACACCGGCTGATCGACCGGTGAAGGTTTTAATATTGAGTTTTCCTTCTTTTTGTGATGACCTTGTCATTTAATCAGCATGTGGGCACTTGCAGGTGAAGCTGGTTTTTAACCCTGCTGTCGTGGTAAGCCGCATACAATTTAAAGGTCCTACTTAAGCTAATTGATTAGAAGAATTGGTACTGTTTATACAAAGCTCAAGTGTCTTTATGCAGTGTTATTGGATATGACAAAAGTTGTTTCTTTTAGTTAAACTGTTTGAAAATGGTATCACAGTCAGTTAAAGCAATAACAAAATAATTAAAATTGTGGAGAACGATAGAAAGTTGGAGACCAACACACCAATTTTCTTTGGTTTGTGGCTAAGAAACGAATTGTAACAGGACTTCTTAATCAAGGCTTATTAAGGGCTACTCTTCGTGTCTGTGATTGAGCTTGAAGTCATGGTAGCCACAGGCTCAAATTCTTAAAACTTAAGAATGGCAGTTGACCTGTTAAACACCTTACACAAGTATGTTTTAGAAATGTACTCTAGGGAGCACACAAAACAATATACGTACTGAATACTTTACTACACTTTAAAATGTCGTGGGTAAGTGACAAAGCCTAACAATACCGTAGTTTAACAATAAAATTAGACACGATCGTGAGCGTGACACAGTGGGCACGTTTAGTAACATCTTGGAAAAAGAAAATATCTTCGTGACATTTCATTTTGTGATACTTAACATTATTCGTTTCAATTTCACTTCATATTTTTAATAAAGGTACTTGAAATGATGCCAAGTGATTGCTCAACTGAGCTCGTTAAAAAGCAATAGAATTTTATTTGGTCTTATTTCCTCGTCATTGATTTTTAATCGTCATTCTAATCACTGACATAAATGGTTTGACATAAGTAAGGTATGACATCATACTGTTTGGAGTTGACAGTTAAACTTCGGTTATTTGAAACTGTATTGTAAAAGAACTGCTGTAATTGTAGAATTCTAAACTGTCATTTTACAATAGTTAGTAAGTATCAAGTAAATGAGTCCGAGGAACGTGTGCTTCAGAGACACTTCAGCGAAAAATAATCTACCTGCACATAGTCAAGCCTTTTTTTTTTCAGAAGGAGTAGTTAGAAGCATGCTATACGTCCATATTTCACAAGTTATATTTTTCCCATATCATAGGACGTGAGACTTTTTTTTATTAACGTGAGGGAAAATCCATCATGGATGCTATATACCGGACTCCTACGGACTAAAAAATCTCACGTAACGCCCAACAGCCTATGGTTGGGAGCCCCGGGTAAGCCCTCGGAGGGATGTCCCAGGACTAGGAGTTGATCCTATTGCTGTGTTAAAGCGGACCAGGATAGGTATAGTTGCTGCTGTTAAAATCTTTGCAGCTGACCATAATGTTTTCCTGTAGGCCTACCACATCACAGGCACCCGAGACCATCGGCTTAACGTGTTTTCTGAATGTCTACGCATACGTAAATTGAAAAAAGTAATTATCTCACTGATGTTTTATCTATACGATTGCTCTACATAGAACTATGGACTTTAAATTAAACCTCCTAAGGTTCATTGTTTACATACTTATACCGTCACGGTTTCTGCGCCCATACTACAACGTCTTTAGTATTTTAGAACGAAATTTCTACTATTTTCTCCCACTTTCCAAGTTGAATAACCGAATGTTAGCGCATCTTATAATTACGTTTATAAATGAATAATGTATTAGGTTATTTATGGGTGTTTGTGGTGTCAAAATTATGTCAGATTTCACTGATGATATGTCAGCCAAGTATTTTAAATTCAAATTATAAGTTTACATATAGTTCTAGTATTATTTGAATGATTAACTTTACTGAGCAGAGTGAGCAGCTATACACGTTTTCATTACAATAATGTGACTCAGATGTGAAATCACGAATCCGCTGTGATGGATTGTAAAGAAAATAGATTAAAGTTGTATTATTTTAGGTACAAATTTGGCAGGATTTTTATATAGCTCAGTAGGCAGAATAGTATAAGGCCTAGCTTATCAAAAATGGGCAGTATGACCACCATTGCCTTATTTAATTACCGTATTGAAATAGACAAAGGCATACCGATAACAGTTCATGCTGCAGTCGTTAACATCGGAATTTGAGATCATAATAATGCACATTAGTATCGCAATAGCTAGACTTTCGATTAATGGAACAGAAGGAAGGATAAAAGATATAAATAATGACAGATTTATAGCTCGATTAGCGGCATGCTAGTCATTTTATTTGCAATCGCGTGCTTCCTAATAGCAAGTGAAAATTATTACTTTGTCATAAATTAATTGAAGATCGCTTTCTGAAATGGTTGTTTTCAAGATTATGTATACAAAGTTTCGGTGTGGTCTAAGTAGGTTTGTTGTCAAAGGGATACCTGGCAAAAGTCAAGGGATCAAGTTCTACTGGGAACTAAGTGGTTCCTCATGATGTAAATAATGTGTAATGTAATTAAATTTATATTTAATGAATCTATCTTTTAAGGCACCATTTCCTTAGCATTCCATGGATTAACCGTGCGGGCGCCGGGTTCATAGCGTGGTACAGAGGAAACGCTTTGAGGGTTTCTGGGACGTGAGACTCATTTCAGTAGGTTCAGGATGGATTATAACCATTTTAAATCCGATTTCGTGAGTAAAATAAAACAGAATGCTGACTCGTAAACAATAATCACTTAAACCCAAAGAGATCCTACATCGACTAGGTCAAGGAACAGAGGTTCCATCATATATCAAACCACAACCTAACCTCAAAATCTAGAGCGGCTAAAGATAACCTTACTCAAGTATATTATCTGTCAATAAAAGCGTATGTGTGTGTGTGGGTAATAATAAGCTGTTCCTTTTTCAAATCTTCTTTTTTACATTCGGCGCCAAAAATGTTTTAAATTGGACCTTTGCTTTTTTGCCCGCTGCTAAGTTGTTAAACATGAAACAAAAATAAATCACTTCTGTATGTGTTATTTTGTTTTATAGTCGATGTAGTTAAATATATTTGTCTCAAGTGATTTATAAATCACCTAGGATAGTTTATTGATTAAATAAAGTCGTTGTGTTTATCTTTGCCTTTTTAATTATTTTCGCAATGGTTATTTTTCACATTACAATAAATTATTCATTCAAATGAATGAAAGGAATGTTTTATCTTGATTTCTCGTTTGATAATAATTTAGAGCTTTTGTGGTTTATTATACATACTGTGGCCTAAAAATTAATAATTTATGTGGTCACAGTTAAATTCAGTAATAAATACAAATGCATTAGGAAATATCAAAATGTTCGTAATCAATTGATTTCATTATATATTCATACGAGAACTAATTAATATCTAGGAAGTGTGCGAAAGACGTGGCATTATTTTAAATTCTATTCACCAATTAATTAATATTAGGAATATTATATTGTAATGTCAACTGCAGATGGCATCAATAACGCATTTATTTTAAATTTATCGCTCAAAATTTCAAACAGACTCTCAGACTATGCAAAAAAAATATCCAAGATCTTGTATTAATAAAGTATTTAAAGTCAAGGCCGACAGGTGTTGCCAAAAAAAGAATAAACGGGTCTGCAAATGTCACGCAAGTGCTTAAGTACGAAAAAGTAAGAAAATTAAAATAATGAAAGTTTAAACCCTCTGCGAAAAAAAGGGGTATATTTAAGCTTAACCTGTGTATTTCTGTATCTTTCTGTTTGCCCCGTCAAAGCTATCCTGGGGTCATCCATCTGAGGGCTTACCCGGGGTTCCCAACCGTAGCCAGTACGGTAGAGAACGTTTGGTTTTTTAGTCGGTAGGAGTCCAGCGTAGTATCCTTGTAGGTATTCCCTCACTTAAAAAAAATGCAGCAGCTCTACCAATTTTGATGAGGTATTTTTGTTGTACGTGTGCCATAGGACCCTGGTGAGGGCAACTGGATTTTTGCCGAATTCCCCACCTAGGAGAGGAACCAGACTATCCACCAAAGTACGTTGGTATTCCACCTCACCTCTCAGAATAGGCCCGAGGTAAATTCATTCAACTCGGCAAAAGAATATTGCTTACAGTGTTTTTAACTATTTTAATTTTTTAAATATTATTTTTTTATTTATAATTATATTTTGAATAATTCTATAAATCCTTCAATACTCTATTTTTGTTTAAGTTTTATTTATTTATTTATTAATTGATTTATATTTATATACTTACAAATTAAATATTAATAGTAAGAATGTTTGACCTTTGCTACAAACGTGTATTATAATTCTAACATTAACTTTACTAATGCTACAAATTCAAAAGGATTGTTTGTTTGTACGTACTTCTTCTTCGTGTTCTTTCATTAAGAAGTGAATCAATGGTTGAAATAGCAGCCTGGCGACATATAACTACTATTCTGCTCCTTTGGGTAGTAACATAATGATACATCCCTACGTCACTTCTGAATAATTTGGGATTCTAGTGGTAATAGATTGTTTTTAAAATATTTTCAGTAGTTTGAGTTTATCGATTACTTGCGGACGTCACGCGGTTTCACCCTCGTAGCTCCCGTTCCCGTGGGAATATGGGAATAAAATATAGTCTATGTTCACCGGGGATAGTGTAGCTTCCCAAAAGTTAAAGAATTTTCAAATCGGTTCAGTATTTTCGGAGCCTATTCGATGCAAACAAACAATCAAATCTTTCCTTTTTATAATATTAGTACATAGGGTAAACCACCCAACTATTGGCACTTTTAGAATGAATTATTGGCACTTTAGTTAAGAGTATATTTCGAAAAATAAGGGAAACCCAGTTTATTCCAGTTCAGTGTTGCCCATTAAGTAGTTGTAGGTATGCATTAAAAAGTAAAATAGCCTTATTTTTCTGTTAGAAATGGGCAATATACCCTAAAATGCCAATAATTGGAGGAGTGCCAACGATTGGGTGGTTTACCCTATATAGTATAGACAAAGAAAAAAGTATTCTGTTATTAATACGCGATGAACTCTGAAACTTTGCGAACGAAGTTGCGCGGGTCAGCTAGTATTAGTATAAGAGTAGTACCTCGCCGTACACGTGCATTTAGTGCTAAGAGACTGGCTTTCAATGTCACCGAACGTCGTAAAACTGGATAGCTTTGATAATATTAAATATCACATTTTTTATTAGATTTGATATCTAGAGACACGCAAAAAATGTATCTACTAAAGTAGTTTTTAGTCAGAATATTGCCGCGTAAAAACTAGCAGGGGCAGGTTGAAAGAGTGTTGTTTTTTTTTACGCTGCGCAATAAGACCTTTTACTTTTTATTTGTTTTTTCATTTATTTACAAAATAAAATATAGACTGTGTAATTATGCAACATATAACTATTCGAATTATTTTATCATATAATTTCTGTATTTATTGTACGTATGTAAACTACGTATTATATAAAATCTAACTGATAGTGTATGGCGCCTAAGTCACCGTAAAACATTGAAAAGATGATAGAGGGCATGGAAAAAAAAATAGTAGGTATCGAATGTTTCTTAGTTGAGGTGCTCCTTCGTTTAGGAAGAACTTACAGTTATGAGTTTCACTCAAGGCTGGAAACAATTCCACATTTTTATGCGTTAGTTCTATACCATAATCGCTTTTCAAAACTGCATTGTATCAGAAAAAGGTCATAGATTAGTCAATGTACTATTGATTTTACATAGGTAATAGGTATTTAAAAAATGGACTGCCTCCGTGGCGCAGTTGGTAGTGTCACCGCCTGCTGCGCTGGAAGTCCTGGGTTCGATTCCTGGGTCGGTCCAAATATTTGTGTGATCCACGAATGTTTGTTTTGGAGTTCGGGTGTGTTCTGTGTATAATACGTATGTATTTTCAAGTATATTATGTATGTCTATCAGTCGTCTAGAGCCCATAGTGCAAGCTTATATTAGCTTAATTTGGACTAGATGATGTTGTGTGAGATTGTCAAATGAAAATTTCTTACTTTAAAGAACAGCAAATTTTGACAGGTGCTGTTGAAAACAACGTTCTTAAAATTATTTAGGCGAGTACGTTAGACTTAAT
This sequence comes from Miltochrista miniata, assembly GCA_933228765.1. NCBI lineage: Eukaryota > Metazoa > Arthropoda > Insecta > Lepidoptera > Erebidae > Miltochrista > Miltochrista miniata. Next base: position 32,578,227 of record OW121753.1, read on the forward strand.
AGAATGTATTATGCGACCTTAACATTTATGTTGTACAAACGTACCTACATAGTTTTAAAGTTCAGATAATTAAACACTTAGTTATTACATTCTTACAAATTAAAAAGCAAATTATCGAGTATGAAAATATAAATTATTGTCATTATTTTATAGAGCGATTTCTCGACATCTCTTAACGTCTCAATAATAAAATTCAGAGTCACTAATATGGGCTAGGTTGAACTAAGGTTGACTTTCAGCAGGATATATTCTATAATGTCAGACAGTCACATACTATATTTATAGACTACTAAGCTGTTTTTGCCCTCCTTTTGCGCAGTCGGTTAAGAAGTAGCCTATGTCCTTCCCAGGGCTTTAAACTATCTCTATAGGTACCTACCAAATTTCATCTCAATCGCTCCAGCCGTACAGGCGTGAAAGCGGAACAGACAGACAGACAGACAGAGTTACTTTCGCGTTTATAATATTAGCAGGGCTACATTATATAATTTAGGTCCATGGATTAGGATTATAATATATGCTTTCCTAAACTATTTTACTAAATATAGCTATTGCGTAGACTGTTAGAATTTCGAACAACGCAGTAACGTTTTTCGAAGTCAATTGAAAATACGCATAAAGTTATAACAAGCAGGTGCTTTCAACGCATATCCGGACTCAAGTATTCTTTACCCGAAGGCATATAAGTCAAAAATGTTTAATCTCAACCAAATCACTTTCATCGTAATAAGTTTACAACCGGTTATAACGCAAGCTTTCATTACACAAGTGAATAATTACAATCTGATAATATTTGATATCGACATTTTGGTGTCTGTTTCTAATTAAATTTGATTGAGAGTACCTTTTTGGGTACCCGTATTAATACTCGAAGTGACAATATCGTACACATTTTAAAAAAATGTGCAGATGAAGATTTGAATTAAAAAGAAGTGCAAAAATATTCATATTTTATTTTGATAGTCAATGGGCTCTAGTATAATAATAATATATTGAAAACCTGGAGATAAGCAACTTGGATGAAAAATCTTTTTGAGTAGGTCTCTCAAGTCGATTCAATTTTACCAAACTCGCGGAAGCTTTTAAGCTATACGGATGTATTCAGCATCCCAAGTGACCTGTGATTGGTGGACAAGGGCGATGAAAGTCATAATGTCACTGGGCAGATACAGGGACATCAGCTGAGTCGATACAACAAACGCACCGACACAGGTCTGCATGTGTGCGAGCGCTGCTTCTACGAACGGAGCATGCACAGGTGGGGGACTGAGGAAGGAGAGGGGGTAGCTCACCGTCCTTACAGAAGCAGGCCCAGCGTGATGTGACAGATTCACGCACGCCCCCTAAGAAGCGGGATAACATCCGTTAAACCCCCCAAAACCGCGTGATAGCACCCGAAACCCCCTAGGTGAGGCCGCAGTGGTAGCCGTAGGTCTGTTGGGGGGTTTCCCAGGGCTCCCAACCGTGTGGTTTTTTATTCGGTTAGGATTTTCAATCACGTAAAATAAATAACGAAAAACGGAGCACGCACTCTTTGACCAAAGAACTTAGTATACTAGAACGTCTATTATTTTCTTCAAAGAACAGTGAAGAAGACTTACTTATTGCCTTTTTCCCATGGTAAAGTCTGCTTGTGTATATCTTAATCTTCATTAAATACATAGTACCAAAAATACAACTGGTTATATCTTAAACATCTGTTTTCCTTCTGAAAGATAGGGCGTGATTGTAAGTATCTATGAGAATGGTTGTTATTGTATTTCGGTTCCGAATACACAATATGGCCATTGTAGCATAAAATAGCTGGAGCGGAAGCATTGTGCATGAAACCATGTATCTGAATTCATCTCCATACATCATAACTTCTTTGTTTAGATTTGTTGTTTTGTCAAATTGCCTAGTATCTTTTGTTGTTGCTCAGAGTAGCAGAAGAATATTAGCATAGGTACTATATAATTAGAGTGGGTAAAAATATTATGGAATATGCACAACGTAGAGTCTATTTTACTCCGAAAAGTATCGAGTTGGTCGAGTTTAACTGATAAGAATGGTTTTTCATAATACATATTTCACAATCGAAGCCTAAATCAATAAATATTTACAACAAACAATTTTTTATGATCTATTTAACGATCCCGAGTCCACAAGGCGCAGTGGAGAAAAAACTATCGTCCTCCATTTAGGTACATAGGTAGTAGAAGTTCCCTAAAAACCAAATGGTATTAGTCCCAGAGCCAGGTGAAAATTTGGTTAATTATTTCTTCTCGAGAGATAATTGGTGATACGCATCGAAACAATAGTATCATGAAGCCTTATGACCGTCAGCTGCGGCACGGTGGGGGGGGAGGAGCAGTTATAACCTCCCACGCTCGAAGAAAAAAAAATACATTCACTCATTTCCTCTCGGCTAAAAATTTATCAAAGTATAGCTAACCCAATACCTCAACAAATAAAAAAAATCAGCTGGCTATAACATAGTGTATTGTACGTCAGCTGATGTCTCGATCATGGAAAAAAAAATCTTCACTTTCAGTCATATCCTCTCATATAAAAATTTACCTGATGATAGCTTATATGTAACTATTGATAAATATATACGTCAGCTGGCTGTATCTCGGTGGAAAAATCGTTAGCTGATACTTTGAAGGTCGTTACGTAGAAGTTAGCCAGAAGCATTTACTGACAATTTAAATGCATCAGCTGACTAGGTTTCCCTCGACTTACTGCTAGCTGATTTTTTTTATTTATCACAGAAACATATTTAAAATCAGCTCACAAATTTTCATGTAGGAGGAAATGACGTCTCTTTAATTATTCTTCTTATTTTTAAAGATTCAAACAATACACGCTAGCATAGCATAGACAGTATTAAGGTACGCTTGAAGGGGGCTAGTTGTACGCATGCTCGGGGTACCCTTTTGTTGAGGTCACTGGAAAACATGTTTAGAAGTAGAAAAGAAGGGGACTATAGTCGCCTCGCTGTAACAAGGTGCGTATGACAGTTGGCAGTATGACGTTATGCGATTCATCTTTATCGCCTACGATAAATTACGTTCTGTTTATTATTGTTATGAAAAATATTGTTATTTTTATTTTTAAATTAACTAAACAGTTCAAAATACCGGCCAATTGCGCGGAGGTCTCCATACCGAAAACCGACAAAAAATACGTTTAAATGTATAGGAGTTTTGGTTTTTATAGAATTTGTTATTATAGCGGCAACAGAAACACATAAACTGTGAAAATTTCATCTCTCTAGCTATCACCGTTCATGAGGAATAGCCTCGTGACGGACAGACAGACAGACAGACAGACAGACAGACAGACGGACGGACGGCGAATTCTCATGAATAGGGCCCGTTTTTAATGTTCCGTAGCCAAATGGCAAAAACTGTCTATCCGTCCGTATGTCACAGCCACTTTTCGCCGTAACTATAAGGCCTATGCTGTTGAAACTTGGTAAGTAGACGTATTCTGTAAACCGCATTAAGATTAAGCCAGAGCTTTACACTCGGGGGTGGAACTGTCATTTTCTAGGGCATAACCGGCGACGCATCGCTCGACACCCCTAGCCGCTCACACCGGTGTTGCCCTCTGTCGCCTTACAGGTCTATTTGCCTAGGTGCATTATCTGCAATGGGGGTCCTATTTCCTACATTAAAAATCTCAAATGCCTTATGCGTGTTGGACGATTTATGCTCTCATGTAAGCCTATCAACAGACCGGGTATCTTCGCAAGAAAAAAAGAAGGTAACCGAGAAGAGACAAAACAATAATAATAATAACTCAATACGAAACGATAACGAAAATGATTAAATAACATTGTCATTCTTATTGTAATTTTTCATAATTTTTTTATAATAATTTTTTTTTATCAAGTGACTAGTTACTTTATACTAAGCAAATAGATTATTTAAATATTGGAATAGAATTAAAATTATTTGAATTTACACGTATAAGTTTAAAAAATATTGATACGAAATATTTGTTTCACCTCAACACTCATATTGGAGTGCTATGCCGAATAATTAAAGAGACGTCATTTCCTCCCACATGAAAATTTGTGAGCTAATTTTAAATATGTTTCTGTGATAAATAAAAAAAATCAGCTAGCAGTAAGTCGAGGGAAACCTTGTCAGCATGCATTTAAATAGTCAGTAAATGCTTCTGGCTAACTTCTACGTAACGACCTTCAAAGTATCAGCTGACGATTTTTCCACCGAGATACAGCCAGCTGACGTATATATTTATCAATAGTTACATATAAGCTATCATCAGGTAAATTTTTATATGAGAGGATATGACTGAAAGTGAAGATTTTTTTTTCCATGATCGAGACATCAGCTGACGTACAATACACTATGTTATAGCCAGCTGTTTTTTTTTATTTGTTGAGATATTGGGAAAGCTATAATTAGATAAATTTTTAGCCGAGAGGAAATGAGTGAATGTATTTTTTTTTTCTTCGAGCGTGGGAGGTTATAACTGCTTCTCCCCCCCACCGAGCCGCAGCTGACGTTCACGAGACTTCATGGTTCGATTTTCTGATGTATTTTACTAATTATCACTTGAGAGGAACTTGGTCATATATATCTGTTACTGGCTCTCGGACTATATATTTTACCAATCACTTTTAGTAGGTTATTATTTACTAACGGACGTCACGTGGTTTTACCCGCGTAATTCCCGTTCCCATGGGAATACCGGAATAAAATAAAGCCTATGTTCACCGCAAAGAGTGTAGCTTCCCAACAGTGAAAGATTCTTCAAATCGATCCATTAGTTCCGGAGCCTATTTGATGCAAGCAAACAAACAAACAAACAATCAAATCTTTCCTCTTCGTAATATTGATATAGAAAAGTGGTTATTCAGTATTCAACCAGTTCCTAAAATGATAGAGTCAGAACTTACACTTTTGTGACATAAATAATGACTTATTATTTTCTGACAAGATAAAGAAACAATATTTTATTAGCTATTGTAAATTTATGTTAATTTTCTAATCGCAAAAATTTTCGATAAGAATTTGTTCATTCAGCATTCGCGTGATCGAATAATGTAACACTATATATGCAAATATTATTCCGCTAAGAAATAAATATATTATTAGATAATTATTTATTTGAAATTATTATTTCATTAGTGCTTTAATACATTTAATGGTTCGATTGCGATTGATATTTCGATTATGAGGTGTGCAAAGTGCAAGCACTTAGGTGCTATTTGGAATGTTGGTAGTAAAGTAAACACTTTATACATTTAGCAACTTAAACATGAAATTCAACTTAGAAGGCATGTCCCTACAATTTGATATGCTTATGAAAGTGTAATTATTTCTCTCTATTCCCAACTCTTCATCTCCAATAATTTGTCTTATACCTACCGTTTTTCTGTTTTACTACTGATGAATTTCGACATGAGTTTCAACGCACCAAGTTTTATTTTCCCTAGTATATTGAGTAGTTCAAGTTCTAGTCTAGGTCTTAGTTAATAAGAGTTAACGCATTTTTGGGGGATGCTGACACTGCCGGGAAGGTGATCCGAATGCCTAATCTGCCGCCCTATTCATTTAAAGTATCATAGCATTTAGACTGTGGGCAACAAATTTTGAATAGCAACACTAGATTTTGTAGTTCACTTTTAGTACACAAGAATGGCATGATACCGTCAACGATGGTGTGTTTATATGTGTGAGAGTTTCGACTTTCACACTCAGTGAACAATACATCTTTCAAAGCGAATAACTTGTATATATTATAGTGCGTGCTATCTGGAGAGATTTAATACGTGAGTATGTAACATCTGTCCTGGCTCTTAGAAATTTTGTTAAGGAAAACAGGTACCTAATTTTGATTTAGAAAATTTTGTGACGGTAATTAGACTTGCAATCTATTATACTAAAATACTCATTATTTTCAGAGTGGTGGTGTAATTAACCTCTGCTTAATCCCTTCAGGGATATATTCTTAAAACCTCTAAGGTATTTTTTCTGTAAGTCAATTCAGAAAGAGACCTTCTTAGGTCATTCTTTTGTTAGTAAATTCATAAGGAGACTATTATATGCTCAGTCAAGGTCAGTAAGAGTGCCAACTGATTTCTTATTTATATTATGCTTGAAAAGTTGGCAACTAACCAGTCTGGTAACAATTGATGGCAATATTTCACTTTAGCGAGGTGAAAAAGCTTTAAGCTATGTAAAACTATTCATAACGAATAAGAAATCTATGTATAATGGTTTTTGGTATTTGAGTTATCTAACATTTTCTACAATTTATGGAGTAGGTTTTATTGAAATATACTTGTTAATACTTTAATAAACATAAGGTCATGGTGACTAAGTTATAATAATAATAAATATTTTAGAACATCTTTAACATAGCTTCGTCTAGTTCAAATTAAGCTATTAAAAAGCTTGAGGCATGGCATGGCATCTAGTAAACTGATATGAACATTATTAAATTGACTGCTTCAGAACCATAGGATGAAATGATTTGATAGTTTTGTATCTACAAAGATAGATTAATAGAGTAGGTACTCTAAAAATGCAAAGTATGCGGTTTTAGCGAGTGGATCAGACACGCTTTAGAGATACTAGAACTTTAGAACCGTAAGGAGGGCTCTAAGTACCTATGTAACAGCGTAAATTGGAAAATAATCATGATGAGAACCTATCAATAAAGAGAAAAAATATGATTGTTTGTTTGCATCGAATAGGCTCTGAAACTACTTAACCGATTTGAAAAATTATTTCACTGATGAGAAACTACAGTAACCCTGCGTAACACAGTCTATATTTTATTCCCGTATTGCCACGTGAACGGGAACCACGCGGGTGAAACCGCGTGACATCTGCTACGAGTAGTCTATACTAATATGATAAAGAGGAAAGATTTGATTTTTGTTTTTTTGTTTGTTTGTTTGTAACGAATAGGCTCCGAAACTACTGGACCGATTTGAAAAATTCATTCACTGTTGGGAAAGTACACTCTTTGCAGTAAACATAGGCTATATTTTATTCCCGTATTCCCACGGGAACGGGAACTACGCGGGTGAAACCGCGTGACGTCCGCTAGTAGTAAATATTTAGGAAATTGATCTAAGCTGATAGACGTAATGATTGATACACCTACTTAAAAAACTATCAATCCGTCTAGTTTAACCTCAAATAAGGTCCTAAGACATTTTATTTTTAACAAAATAAGTGATAGAAAATCAGTAATAAAACGTGTAAGCTCTTCTCCTCTAAATGGATATTCAAAAAATGTCGCAACAACCGAAGGCTGTTTAGTGATCCCAACATGGACTGGTTTCTAAGATCCGGTTGCTAATGTAAAAATAAAATTATCATTAAGAATCCTGCCGACTGTAGTGTTATGTCACTTTTAAAGGTACCTAAATATTTTATAATTAAGTATATTATGTAGAACATGACAATAAAATGAATAAAAGATGTCGGTATGTTTTAGTTTTTACAACTGGTTGATGATAAAGATTGTCATAAAGTTATATATTGGATTAGACTTTCTTTTTTTGGACACAATATTGAATATAATACACACAGTCACTTATTTTTAATTTTTACAAAAGGTTTTATTATACCCGCGCAAAGTTTTTTTTCATCTATACATAAAATAAAACTGTAGAGGGTCGGGAATCTGTACATGGAAGATATTTTGAAAATTTCAATTGTAGGATGTTCTCCAATCGATACTGAAGCCGAAAGTGTATTTTTTTTTGTCTTTCTGTCAGTATCCCGTATATGTATCACGCTGAAACTACTGAATCAATTTGAATGATACTTGGCATAATTTTCCGCACTTGCAGTATAATATTTACTACTGTAATAAATACTTTAAGGCTCCGCTTTAAGGTGCAGATACCTTTTACTGCCGATGGCTTTTGACTACATTCACATACAACAGAATCACATTCAGAACTATTTGTATAAGTTCAGCAAGTCGAGGTAACACTATGTGAGCAATGCAAAGCTATGTCCATACCTGTCTCCTCAATCAATCCCGTCACGCCAATTTGCACAGCCCACGTCTTTGCTATCAATGCAGTTTCATTATCATTACCCTCTTTTCAGACAAACGCAACATCTGACATTTACATATACATATTCTATTACCATCTGGACACAGTTTACACAACACATAATGAATATTTTAATATAACGATGATTGCGCTTGCGATGTTCGGACATCTTCGGCAAATGTCGTGAGGTTTCGCAATCAGCGCGTGCGCCTCTAATAGTAATGGCGAAAGTAAACAGGTGCATTATGTGTTTTGTTCATTTATCTTGAGACGATTGTTCTTTTGACGGCTGGAGGCTTTGTTGGGAAGGCTTAAGTTTGTCTATGTGTTAGCATGTAGTGTCAAATTACAAGGTTCTTGTAGAAACCCAAAAGGTCTACTGTATTTTAATGGTCACGTCATCATTTGTATTTTTTTAAATCCGGTTGTAGAATGTTTGCCTTTTTTGAAAGAAAAAGAATGGTAGCATTCAAGTATTGTGAGTAATAAAAATAGTAACTTGATTTATTAAAAATTATGTAGAAATGTTTAAAAAAAACTATGTTGTTACATAAGCGTATGTGTTTGCCCTTATTAAGTGGAAGTTTAGTCAAACAGTAAATATAAAGCTTTCGGAGTATGATGTAAAAGAATTCCAAAAATGATTTACATAAGTACCTTAAATATAGATGATACAACAACCTAAAGCGACAGATTTTTTTTTCTTGCTTTTTATCGGGTCATTCAATTGTTATAAGAGCTTGTAACTGAAGAAATATTAACTTACATACACTGCTCATGCCAATGCGTATCCCATTGAAATACTCAGAGTATTAAGTACATATTTGATTTGAGATTAACCAGGCTAAAATATTTGATCCACGAACTCTAGAATGATTGCATTGATATTGATGAACGTATACATAAATAAGGGAACCACACATTATCACGAAGAAGGGCGTTATTGGTACTAATATTTTGTTCCAAGTGTACATTTCTTTTCACAGCAGTGTGAATTGAATTTAAAAATGACCTACAATATAATCGGAAAGTAATGTCATTATAATGTCAATAACTTTGATAGTTTTAAGATACTATAATATCTGGTAATCTAATGAAAGAAGTATTTTAATTTCGTATAATGAACTCGTACCACGCGATTCTTCGAATCATTAGACAACGGAAATATACTGCAATGAATTTTGAACCTAATAGCCTTTGTTTCAACTTACGTCGGTATAATTAACTGCTTTTTGGGTTAGGAACATTCAAAATCACTCTCATGCATGCTGTAATAAATCATTGTGATGCAATAGAGCTTGAAGTCATTTGAGTGCATTTTGACGAAGGTTTTTTATGCCACTATTGTGGCAGACAAGCTTACAGCCCCACCAGATGGTCTGTGGTGATAATTGTCTTTAAACATTTGCAACACCAGAGGCGCTACACTTCCGCTCTCGGCTCTGCAAGAATCTCCTAGAACCCTATAAAGTAGGCATAAGTAAATCAGTAAGTTCTATATTTTTTACTCAAAACACATTACGGAGGTTTAAGTTGGTCTCAAGAATACTAACAGTCGCAATACTTTATATGTTTATATTACTAAGGTGACGGAAAAGTATACGACCTATTTGATCAGAGGCGGTAACCGTGACCTATGGACGATTGCAACATAAGAAGTGTTAAACTTGCGCTGCCGATGCTGCGAAATCCTTTTAATAAATTCAAACAGGCCTAGTGTCAAGCGGATTCGCGCATGTAGTATTATGTACAAAATATATGCCAGAAAATCACGTTTTCAATTTGTTTTTTAATTTTTTTTAGTATTTGTTGTTAAAGCAGCAGCAGAAATAATAATAATAGTAATAATATAATAATAATATTTTATTAGCGTACCATCATTATCTTACATATTGTTTGATACATAGCATTATGACTTATTACAGAGAATTTTCCTTTTGTGGATCGATGCCTCCCGTGCTAGGAAGACCTGTGTTATGGGAGACATCCAAGACGGAGGTCTTTGACTCCTGTTTTCTGAGGTTGTGTATTTACGTATGACGTGTTAGGTTGTACCTAATATGTGTATCACAAAAATTATATAACGAAATAAAGTAAATTAAATACTGGGCGGTTTTGTCTAGAAGTGATGTTATTACTAGTGTGTAAGTGTGCGATATGTGTAGGGGGGAAATACGTCATCTGTGCATATTTAACCCTAGTGACAAGCATAGACTATGGTGACTACTTTCCATCATGGATGCTATATTCTTGTCTGCTACTTTAGTGGTTTAAAAAGAAACTGGTTATAGTGTTTTTAATAAAGGTCCTAAGAAGCTTTGTACTACTCGTAATATGTATTGTAAATACTTGTAACGTTTTTGTCAAAAATTGAATTGATAATTTTGAGACTCTGTTATAATTTAAATTAAAAATTTATTGTAATTTTATTGATAACCATTATAAGGATTTGATTATAAGTATTCTACTTTCTTGGTTACTTGTTCCGTAACGCAAAGAGAGTAGATGATTTCCTATCATAATACATTTTATTCTAGTCTAAGTTATTATAATTGTACACGCAACTCACTTCCACATCGAAAGAATGACGCATTTTTAATTTTCTGTTGGGAATTCTAACTAAGATAATTAACCATTTCCCGTACAATATGTAATGAGATCTGTATTTATGGCTAACGCCGTAAAAACAAGAACATGGCTTTCGAAAAGTTGGTGTCATAAATTTCCCCCAGTTGCTCTCAATAAGTGTATTCAATACTAGTTTTATCTACGGATTTACCCTTAACATACTATGATGAACTTAAACATTCTTTTTTTTAAGTAAGGAAAATTCTACATAGATGCTATTCCGGACTCCTAGCGACTAAAAACCAAACGTTTCCTACCTAATACCTACGGTTGGGAGCCCCGGGTAAGCCCTTGGAAGGATATTCCGAGGATTTCCAACAGGGCACGAATTTTCTCCCAGTTTTCCCTTCCTCCGGGTAGAATTTTCAATAAATATTTTTTTATATAGATATATTGTAAGAGTAACTTACCCTGAAAAATTCTAGTTCCTATATCCAATGGATTTGGCAATAGTTACCACAATTTTACCAACATTAAATGTTCAAGAAACTATACTTACTTTGTTGTTCGGTTACAATGATAAAGTTAAAATTAAGAGAATTATGCAATAGGGTTGGGATTCGCACAGCATACTATATCGATAATATCCTACCGGAATGAGCGTTTCTACCGAATCGGAAAAGATATAAAAAAATTACGCTCTTCCGTCGGCCTTTAGGAAGTGTGCGAGTGAAACAATGCGTGTTCTTACATTATGTAATTATTTTGTTTTGTGTATAACTTTGTATCTTTTAAAGTTGAGACAAACAGCATTTATGTACTATAGGTAAAGTTTTATGTTTACTAATATACCTAAAACCCGTTATTTGCGTCGCGCATTCGCAGCCGGATAAAATAAAGAAAGGTTTATTTTGTTTGTAATCGATAAATATTGAAAATAATATTACGACGACACATTAGTATTTTTTCTAAATTATTCTGATACACCTAGGCAAGAGTTATGTATATTGTACACATAAGCTATAGTTATGTATGTTAGTGAAAAAATTAGCATTAAAATAATTTAAAAAATTTAGAGTAAATTTTTGAGACTAGTCTAGACTAGTAACTTTATTCATCGAGTTGAGTTAGATTATACGGGGTTCTTATTTTGTCACAAAAGAAGCCGTTGGACACAGCTAGTTTATGTATAATTCGAGTCTTATTCGTAAGTAAATAAAGTAGTAAACTTAGTACCAAACTTCGCACGTATGTCCTAAGCCACTAAGAAATAAGCACTTAATTACTATAAAAGATGTACATGACATACAGTTACGTAATACAACTAGTGACCCCAAAAATTCTACCAACACACACACACACATAAACTCAATAGCACATAAAAACACACACTAGCACTCACATAATCAATAACATAATACATTGACATAAAACACGTCTAGTGATCTATGACCGGTGTTCCACATCGCTACTGTAGACGAGACAATGCACACACACATACACACTCAATGTGTGTAAGTCACACAAAATGACGACGTGTCATTGCATAGTCGACAATATAATACTAGCTGCAGTTAATAGGGTTGAGATTTAGGCAAATAACTAAAAAAGAATTAAAAGTAAGGTAGTATTTGAAATCTTTGTGGTAGATTTGGTCAAATAGATTTTAGTGCTGACAATTATATTGTCATCAATAACTTTGCACTAAGATAATCGCAGAGGTCCGTTTGATATTAAACTAAGATTTTTTTTGTAACTGGTTGGATGTGGTCAATAATATGTGTATATTTAAAAAAATATGAGTCCTATGAGCATTATAGAATAAACTATTTGGGCTAGAAATTTTGTTAATCTATTAATCAAATCAGTCTATAGCTCAGTCCACTACTGGACGTAGACCTCTCCCAGTGGCTGGGAATATGGCACTGTAAAAATACGTTCCAAAACATCCGAAAAAAATCGTTACAGCTCATTACACACACTTTTCTACGATCGACAGCCCTAGATAATAACGTTATTTGTTAATCCATAACAAAGCGGTTAACCGGCCCATTAGTTCTTTTGAAAGCTATCAAATTCAAGCTTGAACTTTATGTGCCTGTATTGTGTTGAAAATTTTTAACAAAAATATACCGTGTGTCGAAATAGTGTGTTCGTGGGATCATGGAACATCACTAGCTTTCTCGATTTGATGACATACCTTCATTGTGTGACAACCCTAATGTGGGTGTGTTCAGTGTTTAGTGCAACTGTATGTCATTACTTTAGTACTGTTGCTAATTGGAAAATATTTTATAGCATAGTCAAGGCCTGGCTCAGACTGCTTGAAATTTAGAAGGATCAAAAATGTTTTTCGGGATAAAAAGTAGCCAATTTCGCTCTCAAATTTTCCTATTCTGAAGATTATCTGAGAAATAGACAGACAAACGAATATAGACGTATAATAATTACATTAAAATAGGCTTTTCACAACTCGATTTCATTTTTACGCACTACTCAGTCGCTGAATCCATTTTGATTGATTTTGGCAAGATAAGTCGAGCCGAAAAATGGTTTAGATTAAAACTTATTTTAACAGGTCCACAGCCAAAGTTTAGTACTTAATTTGCAACTAAAAAATACTAATTGATCAGAGCAGCTGACCTTTTGGTATTTTTTTTTTAATTTTAGGCGCAAATGTGACTACTGACTACTATAATTGTCACAAAGTGGTCACCCATCCAAGGACCGGCAATAGGGAAAGTTGCCTACTGCGGTGATCGTTTATAGAACACTTCAATTCAAGAGATGTAATTTTTTTTTGATAATTTCTCTGAACTATGGACGATGCTTATGCTGTGATGTTGATGAGGAAATTGCGCCCGCAGGTTCATGCAAGAATTTTTTTTTATTTGAATTTCAATGTAAAGTTGGTCAACGAAGTGCAAGCGGCCTTAAGACACCAATTCACATGTAAATTATCATCGATGACATAACCACTGAACAACGTCTAAAACAACATGAAGTAACTTTAGCGACTTTATTTTGACAACCTTGAGTGGAAACGCATTATTTTATCGATAGAGGCGTATTTTTATTAACTTCAAAAACGTAGTTTTTTGTTTGATACGTTTGTAACTATAAGTTTATGGCTAGTTTTGCCTGTGATATATTTCGAACCACTTAGGCCCTCCATCGAAACTGACGTACGCTGTACTCACAGGTGCGAAAAAGTAAACATTTTCGTGATCGTTGGTACAAATATTTTCGTGATCTTTAAATTTTTGTTTCGGAGTTTGGGTGTTTTTAATGTATAATAAGTATGAATATAGCAATATATAAGTATGTCTATCGTCGTCTAGATCCCATAGCACAAGCTTATTTTAGTATTTTTGGGCTAAATGATGATGTGTAAGAGTGTCCACAAATATGTATTTGTTATTTATTTATCTTGATGTTTTGTGACTTGAGAGACAGACAAAAACACACTTTCGTTTTAATAATTTATATTATGGAAGTATGAATTTGGCGATTTCCGTATAAATAATGGTCCCATTTGAATAAAAGTTTTTGACAAGACTTTAATCTGTACATGTTAGTCTTATTATTTTCTAAAACACACATCAAATTGACCCGGACCAAACCATCGTACTCATCACTCAAAATGTCAAAGTGACCATGTTATGTATGGATTTAGCTGTCAAAGATGTCGAACTCCTAAACAGCTGTCAAAAGATATCAAACCAGATTGATACGAAACTCTGAAGCCAGTACCAGAACTAAATATAAATTAAAACATACATTACATTTATCAGTTGAAAGAAAAAATAAAGCTCTGTTTTACCGGCAAGACTTTTTAGAATTTACTCATAAAGAAATTATAATTTTAGGATTCCGTGTCCAAAAGGTTTAAACGGACCCTATTGCAGAGTCCATGGTCTGTCTATTACCAGGCTGTATCTCATGAACCGTTTTTGAAACGGAACTCTCCGTGCGCGAGTCTTACTTGCACTTGACCGGATTTCAAACTCCATAAGATTGTTAACGACCCGATAAAATCATCGCTGAGCCATCCCAATCCAACTTGTAGGATTCAGTAGCGGTGTCAAGAGGTCAGACAGCAATCGCTTTCAACAATACCGAAAAATCTATACATATAATAAAATAATAGAGAAGTCAAAACTGTACATTGGAAATATTTAAAAAAATACTCGCTGGGTGTTCAACATAAGATACCGCAGCCGAAACAATAGTTAGAAAATTTTTTGTCTGTCTGCTTTGCTTTGTCAGTCAAATATACTCAATAAATTTGATACAAATTTTGCACAAATTTTAACTAGGGTAGGGTATTCAAATAGGCTATATATTATCACGTATCCTAGGGGCTAAGCAGAGAGCAATCAAATTGGCATTATAATATAACTTTCACGCGTACGAAGTCGCGGGCAACAGCTAGTCCTAAAATAAAAGCTTCTACTCGCAAACAAAGGACCATAAGATCAGGAGACTGTCGCTTTCAAAAGTACCGAAATGTAGCCAAATCATAGCTGCTAAGTGCAGCTATGATTTGGCTACTTTTCGGTACTTTTCGGCAATCAAAAATGACATTTTGGAAGCGATCGAGACGTTTGCTAATATGAACAATATTTAAATTCGCTTTTCAAATTACGTATGAATGCAACTCTAAAGGACACTTTTTCATTAAAATATTTTAGTTCGAAATTGCAGATTCCTGTTTTTAATGATATTCAAATTTTAACGATTATCAACTAGTCGGAATAATTTTAAATGTGAGCAATAAAAAAAATGTCAAAGTTCATGCTCATGTAACCTTTTAAAATCCGGTCTAGTCAAAACACAAAAAACCGTCGAAACACTTATTTTAACAGTTTTTTATATTAAGTGTTACTAGTATTATTTATGGATCAATTAATATGTCGTATTATGTCAAAATTATGTCAAGAGAATACTTTTGTTAGCTATGGGAAATAATGGGAACTTGGAAGCTGATTGATCTATAGGCTAAATTATTGATGGTATATTGCTCAAATTTAGTATTTAGCAGTTATGACGTAGGCAGCCACTAAGTAAGTAATTCTACCATAAAGGGTTCAATAATATAATATAAATAATCATATAAATAATTTATAAATAGCCCAAATTAAGCTAATATAAGTTTGTGCTATGGGATCTAGACGACTGATATACATACATCTATACATATAATAAAATCAACGGTTGTAACAAGGGTCCTAAGTTTATTTTCAACAACTGCCCACATTATTCCACTGTTGATAAATAAGTTGCCGAAAGATGTCAAAGGTGTATTAACAAAAGATAATGTAAAATTCAAGCTCAAACCCTTTTTGTACTCAAATAATTTTAAATTGTAACATGCATAGGCAAATCAATGTCTGACTTAGCACATAGTTTATCATAAAATTGTATATATATTTTATTCTATTTGTTACTTACATGTTGCTGATCATATATTTAGCACAATGCAAGCCTTTGTGGTTCTAAGAGTTAAGTGTGAATAGAATTATAATGTACTAATATTTTTTTGTGGTAATAAATAAAAAAAATTGCAATCATAGTAGGGCATGTCATAGTTCAGATAGCCACTGAACTATTTAAAGTGCATCGCGACTAGTGACTTCTACTGAACTAAGTTATGACCGACTCCTTTGATTACTGAACTAAGTGAAGTGCTTAGAAAAAGTGCATTTATAATAATGTTCTTTATTTTTTTCTTTTGCAATTAAGTTTAGTTCAGCAACACCAATAAGCGCCATCTATAGATTTTTTTTTTGTAATTATATGTTGAAATAAATTGTACCAGTAAGTTAGTAAGAAGTAAATGAAATTGTACTTGGGTGAAGTCGCTAACGTACACTAGTCAGCGAGGTATCGATATGTATTAATGTCTTTTTTATGACAACAAACTGATCATTAAGTATCTATGGAATTTACCACTATGTCATACAAAATACGAAGTGTGAGTTTGTATTATGCCCTCTGCATTGCCCTTTCGAAAAAATATGTTTTTTTTTAATGCTTACTAAGTTACTTATAAATTAAACTAGTATTTAAACATATATTTAAAAAGATTTTTTAGAGAAATAGTTGCAATTATTTTTAATTGCTTTGTTATTGTGGATGTATACATGATTAATTCAATTATTATACTTATCCATTTTTTAATAAATATTATAAATGTACTATAAATATAAAAAAGTATTAAAATATAAAGGTAATAATTTCATTTGTATGAAACATCAATGTGAATATAACGATAATAAGATTGCGTGTGTATTTGAGAAATCGCAACACAGCACGATCGTTGCGTTTTTTCAGTTCGATAACCGTTCTCCACACTTTCGTAACCAATGCCGCGCGTACAAAAGACATCAACGAGATCAGCTGAACATATAATTTACATGTTATAATTTTATTAATATAAAACCCACTTCCTAATTCCGTGTCTATGGCGTTACATCATTATGTTTTCTAATATCAGCTTCTGGGTCGGTGTTTTGAATGCATTTGCATAAGATCTCGCTTCAATTCCCTGATCAAGACAATGGTGCTTGATTTTGCTTTTGACCTTAATTATGCTTATCCATTTTTAAGAATACGGTCCATTTCATACAATAGGCTCTATTTACTGTGATACAGCTGGCAAAACTCTGCCTTCACTTTCAAGGGTACACAGGTGTGAACATATTTTTTGACACAATTTCAACACAGTTTCCGCACATCAGCGAAACGAGACGACATTGTGTAACACTAAACAGTAGACAATTACGCGAGGTCTGATTAAAAAAAAACACACTCACCGCTTGCAAAAAACTGTTTGGTCGTAAGTGAAAGTCAGTCCAGGACAGGACTAGTCGATGTTAATATCACTTTAGATGCACACTACACTTTGTTCACACACATTAGAAGGCATACGGAGCACGTGACGGTTTTAAAGTTCTTTTTTCAAAGAAGGTTCTATTTTTGAAAATTTGAATTTGGCGCCGAAATGCGCGGCGGCGACTTGCGCACGGTACGGCTAGCGGCAAGAGACTGCGATCGCGCCGCTCCCACCATTCGCCCGAAATACTAATCACCTTGCTATCGAGACTGTGATTATGGTGTAATTTGGAAGATTTAGCGATTAGTGTTGACGCTTATAATATTGTAATTGCAATATAATATGACTGATTTAGCACTGATATGTCATTTACTAATCATCATTATATAAGGGAAAAAATTATAATTAAATGTTCACTTCTTATGTCCTCTAATCGGTAGGCATAGGCTATAACTTTATCTGCTCTAAGCTTATTTCTATTTTGTTTAGTAAAATCTTTACTAACAAGGGTATTAAAACATCCGCGCCTGACTAATCCAAAATTTTGATTGTGATGCATTTATCCATTACAAAAAGATTAAGGAAATCCTATCTATTCAGCTATATCGGGATTGGAAAAATACTGTTGTAAACTTTGTCAGAAAATTATTCAATTTTTGCTATTCAATCTGCATCAATCATTTTTTTATTACTAATACTAGTTTTTCTTAAGTATACGTGATTTTGGCGTGTTTCAAAGTTTTATTTCGACGTTAACGTCATATTCAAAAAGAATTTAATTTGCTTTATTATAATCAAATTACAATATAAGTAAGTACAATTATTTTAAAACATTTTTTTTGTTAACAATGAGTTGAAACACGTAGCTTATAACTTGCACCACACAACATACAAGGTGAGACGGATCTAAATACGACGTGTCATTTCATCTACATCATTAATTCTTAAGGCCACAAATGACCCATCTGAGGTCGGGGATAGGTAAGATTCCAGACGTCACAAAACAATTCTCCAATGCCGAATTTGTCATCAATTACTTGACTGGGTAGAAAAAAAAATTGGTATACCGGCCTTGAATAACCTTGCTTCTTAAGAGGTTCGGACAAGAATGTGGTTGAAATGAGATGAGTAACTTAAAAATTTTTTACTTAAAAATATGCATGTTTTCAAAAAATGTAGTAATAATAAAAGCTAAATCATAGATGCTCTAAGCATTTAATAACAGCGGAATATTTGGAATTCACTTAAGATGAATTTAAAAACGACTGAGTAGACCTTTTTCTTTTTTTTAACGTTAGGGAAAATCCATGATGGATGCTATGCAGGATTCCTACGGACTAAAAAAACCTCACGTAACCCCTCGAAAGGATGTCCCAGGACTCCCAACAGACCTACGGCCACCACTGCGGCCTCGCCCAGGGGGTGGTTCGGGTGCTATCTCGCGTCTTTGGGGGGGTTTCGGGTGTGATCCCGCTTCTAAGAGGGGCTTGCGTGAATCCCTGACGTCACGCTGCCATCATGGGCCTGCTTTTGTAAGGACGGTGAGCAGTCCAACGACCGAAAAGACCTTATTTTTCTGTTCAGTGATTAGCAAAGTGACACCAGGCAGTTCCTTACCCGGGGCTCCCAATCGTAGGTAGGAAACTTGTGGTTGTGGTTTTGGAGTACGGCATAGCATCCCTGTAGGATTTTCTTAACGTTCCTAACTAAAAAAAACACGGTTCCTACCAATAATTATGTCTATGGCTTGGGGCTCCCAGTAAACTCCTCGGACGCATTGCTAGAAAAGACATGATTGATAATATCATGTGCGCTATGAGTTTAGGTCTTTTGGGTCAAGTCTGACCATAATCTCTAGCTAGAGCAGGATTCGAACCTGAGTCTTCTGGTTTACCGGACCAGACGCCCTAACCATTGGACCACCTAGAGACTACTCTCATCCGTCAAGTTCTTTTACCTCACTACGTCTTAGAGCGATTTTCACGTTAAATTTGTGATTGATTTTCAAAATTATCTCTAGCTAGAGTTTAAATAGAAATCCTCTTAACTCCACGAGATAAAATACATCATACAATTCATACTCCTTTTCATGGATGCTATGCTGGACTCTTACCGACTAAAAACCACACGTTTTCTATCTAATGCCTATGGTTGGGAGCCCCGGGATAACCCTGGGAAGGATGACCCCAGGATTTTCAACTGACCATGGCGTGTGTGAAACTATCACGTCACGCTGTCGTTTTGGGCATACAATTCATTTGTTATTTTAAAATCAAATAGAAACTTATCAATATCGCCTTTTCCTATAATTTCAAAATAAATTGTGTAATGTAGGTGTGCCAAAAGTCTCAATCTCATCTCAATCTATTCTGTATGGCTTTGTAAATTACCGGTGTGTGATAGTCCATAAAAGTTTTAATTTCGTCGGTCACAGAGGATTCAAAAGTAGTACAAGTGCAGGAAACTAAATATCAGTTTTTTTTATAAAAACTTCAATATCTAATCTAGATTGATGCTCGAATGAAATATTACACAATCGTATGTATAGATGACAACCGTGACCGTCTGGATCTATAATGCAAAGCTTAAATGGTTGAGCAGATGTGGTACCCAGAGTTTTTGAGGTGAGTAGGTATACAAAGGGTTTTTTTAAGTATGCCATTTGAAGAGGTGTTACTGGAGTTAAGAGTATGTCCCGGGTTAAGCCGGGAGTATAAGGACATGATAAAACTAGGTGTGATCTCCGGCTTTGCACATCGAACATCTGTTATACCTCATACCTCTAATCCACGTCCATTTATTAGTTTTCAAATAATGTATGGAAATCCGTCCGATTGTTCACATTGTATTGTTACTCCTTTGCTTCTTTAGGCATGTCTGTATTAACTTTAAGAGTTTCCAAAGTTAATCAAAACTTCAAACTGCTATGTTTCCTCCCAGCTATGGCTGGAATTTTCTAAAACGGCAAATATACTGTTTAAATTTAGGAAACATCGCTTAAACCACGTTTAATGACTGAATGACGCTAACCGTTTCTGAAATCACTCTAAAGTTCAACGCAGTACTCCACCCTGAGTTTTGAAGAACCCTTAGGTGCATTATTCTATTGGTAGCTTACTGTGACTATGACCAGCCTTAAGCAAATGGAAGAAAAAAAAGTGGTTTGGAGTCCGAGTTCTACGCTATGCTGTATCTTTCTTTAATACGTGTGAAAATCCGTCTTGGGATTATCCTTCCGAGAGCTTATCCGGGAGTTCTCAACCGTAGGCATTAGGTAAGAAACGTCTTTTTTTTTAACGTGAGGGAAAACCCGTCATGGATGCTACGCCGGACTCCTACCGACTTATAAAAACCTCACGTAACGCCCAACAGCGTTTGGTATGGTTCGGAGCCCCGGGTAAGCCCTCGGAAGGATGTCCCATGACTCCCAACAGACCCATGGCCACCACTGAGGCCTCGCCCAGGGGCTGCCGCCTCGTCCAGGAGGAGGTAGGAAACGTCTGGTATTTGGCCGATATAATATAGCATCCATGTAGGATTTAAAACTTGTGAAAATCCTCACGGACGTCAATCTATTTTCAAAGTAAGATCTTTACATGTACCTATAAACAAGGGCAGCTGGCTCTTGACTTGGCAAAAATTTCAAATTCCTTGGTTTTGGCTGAACCTTCCTTACATGAATGAGTAAGTGTGTGTAGGCAAATATTTCACAAATAAAAGTACTAAATTGCAAATGATATTGGTGTTCCCGCTTCCCACCCGGTAAGTTAAGCATAGTGTTAGTATTAATATAAGTTAAGCAAGAAATAATGAACATATCGCTTGTAAAAGTAGGTTACCTTAACTCACCATTTAGGTAAGTGAGAAATAATGCTTTTATTAATCAGTCATTTAGATAAGTACCTATATTTTAAAGTAATGTGATATTATAGACTACGCAATACTATCAAGGTGAGTGATACGTATCACCAATCAATGGTTATTCCATCACCATCATTGTCATTGTAATCATTGAAATTATATAAATTAAGTTAATACCTATTAATTTGTGCTATGAGATCTAGATAACTAAAGAATATATTTCGAAGTAAATATAAATCATAGTTATTACGCTTTAATGTATTACAAATGGTATGTATTTGTCTAATCATACGTAGAAAATACTTAATTCCCGTAAACAAACAATAAATTATTGTGGATCACAGAAAAAATTGTCCGACCCGGGATTCGAAACAACACCTCCGAAGCAATTATTCGCATTTGCTACCAATGCTCTTCTTTTTGCCATTCCATTGCCCAGGAATCG
This sequence comes from Miltochrista miniata, assembly GCA_933228765.1. NCBI lineage: Eukaryota > Metazoa > Arthropoda > Insecta > Lepidoptera > Erebidae > Miltochrista > Miltochrista miniata. Next base: position 32,599,977 of record OW121753.1, read on the forward strand.
GGTTTTAGCTGCTAGGTTTCCAGTTATTTCTATCAATGAATAAGATATTGAGACCAATAGTATCTACTGAAGAAACAAAATCACCCTCTTTTTTTAATATTTAAATATCAATTGAAAATGAAGTTCGGTCTTAAAAGACACAGTATGAGACCATTTTGCAATGAAATGACGATATGAATAATATCGTTTCCAGTTTTCGTTCGTAAAGACATATTCTTAGAATGGAATTTGAATTCCAACGAAAAAGTCTACATTCCTTCAACTAAATGTATCATTGCTATCATTATTGATCTGTTTTAAAGTTTAAATATCACGCAACAAACAGGAAGTTCATAGCTTCTTGTACAAATAAATATTTGTCCAAAGGCAACTTGATGCCCGAGGCATTCTCTTGCATATAACCTTGAGGTGTGGTAGAAAACTTTATGTTAAGGAACTAAACTTACTTTATTACAATTATTTGAACATCTGGTGTCAGATATAATTTGGCTTCAACGACAGAATACATGAAAGAATTGAGGACGCGGGGTGGGAGTAGGCCTTTCTGACCGACTCCATCAGAGTTTCTTACGTTGCGTCCTGAGCGCTCGAGCACGGTGAGATCCGATAGAGGCTTTCTGCCGCGTACGCTTAGGTTGTGGAATGATCTCCCTGCCGCGGTTTTCCCAAACGTCTACAGTATGGGGTTCTTCAAAAGGGGACTTAGAAGGTTTTTACAGGGTCGGCAGCGCGATTGTGGCGCCTCTGGTGTTGCAAACGTCCATAGGCTGCGGTGACCACCGGTACATCTGGTGGTGCCGTATGTTTGTCTGCCACTCTAGTGGTATAAAAAAAGGGTGAAAACTGAACCACGTAACTGAGGCTCTGCTATTCGTCTGTCTCATTATCACTACGCTGTTTCTCATGAACGTGATATCTAGATGCTTGACATATACAGATGATGTATTTATGCTGTCGCTGTAACAACAAATCAAAAAAAAAAATATTTCAGGAGACTCCCATGCAGCAATCGTAACTATTTCCCGATTTTTGGATACGTAATCCTACATGAGCGAAGCCGAATTGCATTTGGATGGATTTCTTAAGATATTTCGATGCCAAATACATTTAAATAGGTGATTTAGTTAGAGCCCATGAAACTGAGTAACGCGGAAATATATTAAAGTACAGGTTATAGGTACAGGAAATCCTAATCGAAATCCGTGAGTGCATTGTGCAGAGGTCTAAGCTAAACCAAACTAGTTCTAGGAAGTTATGAACACAATGAATTTCGTATGTCATGTCGTGAACTTTAAACTTTAAGTAAGACTAATAGGTAGGCAGGGCAGTAGGTAGATATATTACTATAGCAAAATTTATTTTGCAATTAATCAAATTAATTAAAGACTAGCAGACCTCACGCGGCTTCATCTGCAGTTCCCGTCCCCGTAGTAATCTATACATATAATAAAATGATAGAAAAGTCAAAACTGTACATTGGAAATATTTTAAAAAATACTCGCCGGGTGTTCTACTGAAGATACCGAAGCCGAAATTATCTATACATATAATAAAATGATAGAAAAGTCAAAACTGTACATTGGAAATATTTAAAAAAAATACTCGCTGGGTGTTCGACATAAGATACCGAAGCCGAAAATATAGTTTGAAATTTTTTTGTCTGTTTGTCTGTTTATCTGTTTGTCTGTTTGTCTGTTTGTCTGTTTGCTTTGCTTTGTCCGGAAGGATCTCGAAAAGTACTCAATAGATTTGATTCAAATTTTGCACAAATATTACCTAGGGGTAGGGTCTTAAAATAGGCTATATATTATTACGCTACATATCCTAGGGGCTGAGCAGAGAGCAATCAAATTGGCATTTTAACATAATTTTCACGCGTACGAAGTCGCGGGCAACAGCTAGTAGTTAAATAAAATTTTGTTTGTTTGTCTGTTTGCTTTGCTTTGTCCGGAAGGATCTCGAAAAGTACTCAATAGATTTGATTCAAATTTTGCACAAACATTAACTAGAGGTACGGTCTTCAAATAGGCTATATATTATCACGCTACGTATCCTAGGGGCCAAGCAGAGAGCAATCAAATATGTAAGCTGGTGGATTTGTTTAACTAAAACATTGCAGGAATATTAGTAAGAGATAGCTTTTACAAACAGGCTACATGTTATTACGCTAAATATTTTAGGGGCACAGCAGAGATCAAAAATCTGTGCGTATATTATAAGATAATATTTTCACGCGTACGAAGTCGCGGGCAACAGCTAGTACGAGAATAAAATGTAACCTATGGCACTTGGGATTATTGAAGCTTTCCAACAGTGAAAGAATGACTGTTGACTGCCTCTGTGGCGCGGTCGGTAGTGATACCACCTGCGTCGCTGGAGGTCGTGGGTTCGAATCCTTGGTCGGTCCAAATATTTGTGTGATCCACAAATGTTTGTTTTGCAGTTTGGGTGTTTTCTATGTATGTATTTAGAAATATATAAGTATGTATAACAGTCGTCTAGATCCCATAGCACAAGCTTATATTAGTTTGGGCTAGATAATGATGTGTGTGAATTTCCACATATTTATTTATTTATTAAATTTTTCAAATCGGTTCAATAGTGTCGGAGCCTATGCAATGCAAACAATTATTATTTATCTATTATTAAGTCTTTCGAAGATGAGAGTCTTTAACAATTTTTTGTATATATATGTATATTTGTATGTGTTTGGTTCTCTTCTGTAAGTCGCATTTCTTGTAGTTGCACCACCCGAAGTAGCATAATCATATAATTCCGTGAATAACACCAATAATACACATTACTATGATTCCAACGATGCATAATACTGACCTAGATACTAAAGACCTTGACACACTAACCTGATCATTTCCTCAAATTTACAATTCGATTTCATCTCCTTCCTACCGAAATGTCTCAGTATATTATGAAATTACACTCTGAATCACTTGCTGTGTCATTTCAATACCTATCTCTTAAAATCATTATATAAGTGTGTTACAAATCTTATAAATTGCTCGTGTACCTTATTGGTTGGGGAGCCCTAGAAGAAATTTCTGTAGTTACTCGAACTCGTCAGATGATACAGGACCTTAAATGTTGAAAAGTACCACCAGATAGGTATCAGATCTTAGTTTTGGTGGGTACCCTATATCACTTTTTTTCAAATCATCGGTATAAGAAGTTATAGCATCTATGGGTAGCGCTGAGCACCGTAAATGAAAACTTGATGCGATCGCGTAAAGTTTTTTTTTTTTGCTTTCCACCCCTCTCGCATTGCCACCGGGATAAATAGGCAATTTTTAAACATTTATTGCGTATATGAGACATTATGAAGGATGAAATACCGGTATTTCATCAGATGCGGTGATTGTTAATTGTTTATGTTATTTTACTATTTTTTTCTCGCTTTCCCTATCACTAAAAGTTGTATCTCTAGAAAACTTATTTGGTCCCTATCGTCTAATCTACAAATTCCAATAAAAGGTTTCCGCCGAGCTCAAGTAACTACAAATTTAGCATCATGGGCTCCCCGTTCATAAATGACTTGCCAATTGTCAATAGTTGTTAGTTCTTTACAAATAGGTGAGTTTTACGTTATGTAGTTGCAATTCGATTGAGTTTATATAGTGTATCTGTATCGAATAACATGATACAGCTAAGTGGACGGTAAGTACTCTCGTCTCAGCAAAGTATATCGGTTTAGCAATACCTACTGTACAGAAGGTTCATTTTAGACCTCATTAAAGGTGTGTGTGATTTTCTATTATATCCTTCTTCCTTCTAATATTATAAATGTGAAAGTTTGTGAAGATGTTTGGATGTTTCGATGTTTGTTACTCAATCACGCTCTAACCGCTTAACGGATCGGGCTGAAATTTGGTACCGGGGTAGATTATAGTCTGGAATATATAGACTATATATATAATACATAGACTTTTCATCCCGGGAATATGTTCCCACGGGAAGCGGGAACTGGTACCGAATATCACGCGGGTGAAGCCGCGACCGTCATCTAGTAATGTATAATTCTAGAATTATCTAAGACGTCAAAGACATGCTTTGCTGTACGTTGGCGTTGGGCTAATTTCATAGTTCCTTAGAATAGTGGGCACCATTGTAAATAACGAAAATGAACCTTGGACTCCGAAACGGATTCGGTGATAGATGATGGATTTCTACCATATCTATACATAGTTCTATACTAATTAATAGGCGTAATTTCACCCGCGTCCGCTTTCTTGTACCCGATTCCTAGAGAGCCGCCAAAAATAAGCCCACGTGTTTTTTTTTGTTTTACGTGAGGGAAAATCTTCATGGATGTTATGCCGTACTCTTACCGACTAATAAACCTCACGTGTCCTGCTAACAGCCTACGGTTAAGAACCCCGGGTAAGTCCTCGGAAGAATACCCCAGGACTCCCAACAGACCTACGGCGGCCACATCTAGGGCGGGGGTTCGGGTGCTATCCCGTGTCTTTGGGGGATTTTTCGGGTGTTATCCCGCTTTTTAGGGGGGCGTGCGTGAATCCCTCACGTCACGCTGTCGTCTGGGGCCTGCTTCTGTAACGACGGTGAGCTACCCCCTCACCGTCCTCAAGCCCCCGGTCGAGCCTACGTTTTAATCTATGGTGTCAACAATTTCAAAATTGAACCAAAGTGTTTAAGGCCTAGAGCATGATTCTGGGACATCCTTTTTCTGAGACATCCTTCCGAGGGCTTCCCCGGGGCTCCCAACCACAGGCTGTTGGGCGTGACGTGAGGTTTTTTAGTCGGTAGGAGTCCGGCATAACATCCATGAGGATTTTCCTTCACGTTAAACAAAAAAAAAAGGCCTAGAGCATGATTGAGTTACAAACTTTCACACTTCTTATTATTAGAATAGTAGTAGGTATACTATTAATTATACAGTATATTTACGTCTAGTACTATTAGACACGCTCCAGTGCGAATGAAGCCTTACTGCTATAAATTGACAGTTAGTTATGAAAAGACAACGCTTGAGTAAGCAAGATGAAAGCAACACAATGTCCTAACTCTGACCTACATTTCAGAAGAAAATCTGTAGAATCTCAGCAATCCTAAGAAAAAAGAAGTGTTTGCGGTAACTTTCTTTGGAAATAAATCTAGATAGTTTGGGTTCACTTCTTTTACGACATTTTGCACTGCTTGAATTTTTTATGATAAACAATCACAGCGGCAGCGCTGCTTTTCTAAAACGCTGTTTTTCAGCGCGAAATACGTTGGTTTTTGTGCTGTTATTCGGTACAGTAAAGTGTTGCGATTTGGATACGCTAAATAGGTAGGTAGGTAGTATAACCTAAAAATTGACATCGAATCGCTTCTCGCAAAATGACCAATATTATTAAACAGTGACGTCAGACTGACCTCTTGGGTAGGGGTAGTAGAGGATAGAGTACGTGACTACGTAACTACAAATCGTGGGTTCAATAACAACCCAGGACAAATGTCTTTATAGGTGGAATGTAATTTTTCAAAATGGTTATTGTACTAAAGTCTCGGTTCATCATTATAACAAATAGGTATTCGTCTTATCCGCAAAGGCATCTATGCCTACATTTCCGTAATTGTATTTTGCCTCATATAATGCGGCTTCCTTCGACTTCTAGATTTAGTCTGTGTCTGTTTCTAGAGTTCGTCAGAGATTCGCCGCTCCTGAAGATTGGAGAGAGCCTCAATGGCTACCATTTTCTCATCTCTCTGTAATGTGTTTTTTCTTCAATTTGGTTTAATGACCACTATAATACTACTAGTAACCAACGACATAAAGTGCTGTCTGTAGGATGGACATGCTCGTAACGCAAGCAAGCAAGCAAGCAAATGCTACAACTAGTCACTGATGTGAGGATCGATCGTAATCGATCGATGGGTTTCCTTTCCGAATGGAGCTGTTACTTGGCCAATCATCATGTTCAAAATCTCCACTCCGAACAAGTGCTCGAATGATGGCTTTGCTCGTAAGTACGAGCATAGCCATCATACAGTCCGCACATCTGTGAAAACGCACCCTACGCAGTGGCCAGTTACGGAACAAAAAAATTGCTACAGAGCGCTATAAGTGCTCCTAAGCATACCAAGTGATCTTTACAAGTTTAAGATTGCCAAGAAATGACGTTTGTTGTATGGAAGTGTACTATTGTTTTTCTGATTTTAATATATTTTGTTGTTTTAGCGGCATTTATTTGTAAAAAATTCAGCTTGCTAGCGATCAATTTTCTTGAAATAAACCCTCATGACAGACACACAGACGGGTCAAGTAATAGGGTCTCGTTTTTAGGGTTTCGTAGCCAAATGGCAAAAACGGAACCCTTATAGATTCGTCATGTCTGGTCTGTCTGTCTGTCTGTCCGTCCGTGTGTCACAGCCAATTTTCTCCGAAACTATAAGGCCTATGCTATTGAAACTTGGTAACTAGATGTATTCTGTGAACCGCATTAAGATTCTTATATTAAACTAGAAAAAAAGCAGTAAATTTTGGGGGTCCCCATACTCAGAACTGAAACTCAAAATTTTTTTTTTCATCAAATCCATACGTTTGGGTATCTATAGACAGGTCTTCAAAAATGTTATTGAGGTTCCTAAAATCATTTTTTTCTACAGTGAATAGTTTGCGCATGAGACACTTCCAAAGTGGAAAAATGTGTGTCCCCCCCCCCTCTAACTTCTAAACTAAGAGAATGATAAATCTAAAAAAAATGTATGATGTACATTGCCATATAAACTACCAACGAAAATTGGTTTGAACGAGATAGAGCTGGTAGTTTTTTTAATACCGCAATTTTCGGTTAGAAAAATCACTACCACTGCGAACGTGTTAAAACATCAATCCAAGTTACAACGAACAATAAGAACTTTTATATTATGTTACTTGCTGCTACGAAACCCTTCATGGGCGAGTCCAACTCGCACTTGGCCGGTTTTTTATCTTTTGGATACGTAACTCGAAAAAGTAAACTTACACGTTCAACTAAATAAAAACTTTCAAGAAAATGACAGATCTGACAGTGAGTCCCTGACACGAGACTCCTTCATAGTCTCACGCGACACGTCCAATATCTAATTACCGCATTACATAGATAATCAACTGACGATGCTATGTGTCAAACTGGAGGTTACGTAAAGGCGTTTCATATTAAAGAATCTTGCGGCAAAAACAGCAATATTGAATGGATCTCATTCTTATTCTGACTTATACATACAGTTCTGGCAGTACGAATCTGGATTGCGTTGCTTTTTACCATACGACTAGCGGACGTCATGCGGTTTCACCCGTGTAGCTCCCGTTCTCCTAGGAATATGGGAATAAAATATAGCCTATGTACACCGGGGATAGTGTAGTTTCCCGAAAGTGAAAGAATTTTTCAAATCGGTTCAATAGTTTCGGAGCCTATTCGATGCAAACAATAAAACAAACAAACCATCAAATCTTTCCTTTTTATAATATTAGTCTCTGGATATTTTAAACGACAGGGTTAAAAATCACTATATGTCCTTCTGACCAAATATTTTATATCAAATAAATAAATAATGACTCTAAAACGCTTTAGTAATTATTTATTTCATCGTTGAGACTATTACCGGACTTTACATTCAGTATTTAGTATTTTTAATCGCGATTCCACAGTGTTTTTCATACATGATATATAACAATGATAAATTTAGATCAGTGTGGCCCTGTTAGGGCACAGCAATTGAATTAAAAAATATAGATACATATTATACAATTCAAAATATCTAGTTATCACCCTATAGATATAGAGGTCAAATGCAATACCAGACTTCTCACTAATATTGGATCAAAAACAGCTGATAGCCTCTCTAGTAATACCTTCGACAGACAAATATACACGATATCAACAAAGATATAAAGTTCATAATCCTAAAACAAGCATAATTGCTTCCTATGTGATGATTTCGAGCGCAACATACATCAATACTAATAATAAAAAGAGGAAAGATTTGATTGTTTGCTTGCATTGAATAGGCTCCGAAAATACTGAACCGATTTGAGGAATTCTTTCACTGTTTGGAAGCTACAGTATATCCGGGTGACATAGCCTATATTTTATTCCCGTATTCCCACTTGAACGGGAACTGCGCGGATGAAACCGCGCAAGGTTTGCTAGTTATTTATAAATATCGCACGATTCTTCAGCGTTCGTATGGAAAGGCTCTTATGTCGTGCGCTCGGCATTGGCCTACTTGTCATGTATCGATATTCGGTTACAACACTAAGTGACGAATGCAACTTTGTAATTAATATGTCGCTTGTAAATTGAAAGTTTTATGACAGTGCTGTACGATCATCGATGAAATTTGCAGAATTTGTGTAAATATGTAAAAATGTTATGCAAATGTAGCGAAAAAAATAGCAGTAAGTGCCGACATGAACAAATGTTGGATTTTTTTATGAAACTAACCGAACGCCGCCGCCGCCTGGCTGGTGGAAAGCCATAACGACATAATAGCGATTGGAGAAATAACTTACCTACTTAATATTTATATGTTCTGTTGGTACTTATTATTTTTTATAATACCCAGAACATATAAATGATATAAAGCTCGCCAAATTGACGCCGCTGCTCGCCTGATGGAAATCTACTCTCACAGTTCATAAGACTTCTGACAGAGGTTTTCATGTTGACGGCTCTATGATGTGCCTCTATACGCTCCACTTGAAGAAACCAGAGTTTAGATATTATTTTACTAAATCTACAAAAAAAGTGAATAAAAATTACATTAGTAAATTATAAATTGATAGTATGCGGGTCATGTTATACAAGTTTGGATGTTTTAAAAATTATTGCCTATTTTTGCCATACTGGCACTGAGATCTTCATGGCCAATCCAGCCGCATCAGTAAGTGGTACACATTTTAATTTATGAATGAAGTCAGAACAAAGCAAAAGAAATCAAAAAAGAAACCCGTGTATCTACCTACTCTACATAGATGAAGTCGTCCTAGAAGACGCGCTTCGCTTTTCTCAAATTGCTTACACAGCAAGTTTGTAGTCTTCCACATGTACATTCCTTCTGTAGTAAGTAGTAGTGATAAATAGTAGAAAATACAAGTGGAAGATAGAACACTTGTACTGTAAACCATTTGAGAGAAGAGTGGGGCGCGTCTCTTATATACCAACCCGTCTGACCAGGCAGCGTAGAAAGAACAATTTTTGTTTTCGTCTAAAACTTACCTTAAAACATATTCATTTAAAGAAACTAGATGCAAAGTTAAGGCTTGTTCTAAGATAGGTGTCAAGTCGTTACTAGACGTTAATTACACCGAATAATAGTTTCGTATAATAACAGTAATAAGTAAAATGTACCACCTTGCCGCCGGCAAAGCTATTATTTTTAAATTTACATTGTTACAATATACTTTTACTTGCCCATGACTGTTAAAAGGTTTTCAATACCGGAACTCTTTCGTTTCTTTAACCTTTAGAACACCAGAGACATATCTATAATAATATTATAAAGCTGTCGTTTGTTTGACGACTAGGATCTCAGAAACTAGGTACTGGTTAAATTTCAAAGACTAATATTGTAAAGCTGGAGAGTTAGTTTGAATTCAAGGATCTCATCTCCGGAACTACAGTTGGATTTCAAATATTTGTTTACAGTTCGATAGTTCATTTATTGAGAAATCATACCTAATTATTACCTAAATAAAATCACGCTAAGACAAATAAGGTTGGAACAGCAATGACAAAATGTATAAAAAATTACCTTTTGATAGCTGTACCACGTCATGCTCGTGAAAGAGACGGCGTGGAAGGAGCGGGAGTAAACTCTCCCACCCGAGTCGCGCGTGACGTGAGGGATTCACGCTGTTGTCTAGAACCTGCGTAGACTGTTTGGAAGAATACGTGAAATTTTTAGTCGGTAGGAGTCCGGCATAGCATTCATGTAGGATTTTCCTTTAGTTAAAAAAAAGAGCTGTACACGACGCGTGACGCGACGGAAACATATCGACGCAATCAAAGGGGCTGTTCAGTTGGTTAAAAATAAACGTCATTAATATTATTGGGATGTGTCATATTATACCAGTATTAATATGTTCACATTATAAACGAGCCACGTCAGAGTGACATCTGTTAGCAGATGGTAATTAAGTAGCATCGAATAAAGACTACTTGCACTTAAGTTTAATATCAAACTAGCGACCTTGACGCGAATTCACCCGCATAACTTCCATTTACGTGGGAATATGGGAATTAAATATAGGCTATGTTCACCGGGAATAGTGAAGCTTCCCAAATGCGAAAGAATTTTTCAAATCGGTTCAGTAGTTTCGGGCCCTATTCGATCCAAACAAACAAACCAATAAACAAACACTCAAATCTTTCCTCTTTATAATATTAGTATATATATAGATAAGTAACATCACTGTTATTGGGTCTTATTATAAACCCACAAAGCTTAGTAGACTACCTGTACTAAGAGTAAGACAATACCCAATGGGAAAACCTTCTCATCCATCTTGAAAACTCGTTTATGACGTCATATTATCAAAAAACCTTAAGTAATATTGATGTATGAATAATGATGTCATTTAATCGATATGACCGTCACTTATACGTCACTATTATGCCGACAAGTCCCAGTCACATTACAGACATAGAACAGAAGGTAAAGTGGCAATCAGTTGCTATAATAAGGATCTATTAGTAATATATCACCTTAAATTCAATTTGATCTTTATACCTACCATACCAAATGACTTACTTTACAGGATGTAGGGTTGATGCACAAGAATTAAGGTAATACATATCTCAAAATTTGTTTAACAAACAAACTCACGCATTTGTACTATTTTTAATAAGAATAATAAATTATGTTAGATTAAGAGGCATCAAAACAAGTATATAAATTAATAGATATAGTCCATTATGACTTTATTGTAGATGTAGTGGGAGTATTATGCCTTAATAACTTGCATCCATGAATAGGTTTCTTTATTCTTGAAAAATGTTACAGTTTCAATTTAATAACATTTTTTGATGTTCTTAACACGATCATTTTGTAAATTAAGGAATGTAAGAAAGTACGCAGCCCGGAATTATGATTATTACGTACATAACTGCAACTATTCCAAATCCAAATTTCCCAGTATATATTTACACGAACATAGGTACATTTTGTTGTCCTTCTGATTTCTTTTTATATAATGAGAACATATATATATTTTGAACTCGGAAATACCACCCAAGTTAACAGTGACGCGCCTGAGGAGAGTGGACATCCTTATCGCTGTTCAAATATTGACTTAAATACTACCGAATAAGGTTAAATATGCAGTAAGGCAATGTAGAAAATCGGCACGACCTTCAGTCATCCTTCGTAAAAGATGCTTATAGGAACAGTCATAGTATATTTATGATAATTGAAAATTACCGTGATAGGTTTATTGCCATACATGTCTAGAAGTGATTTACATTTTTCTTTGCAGTTGCGGATGTCTAAAATTATGTATAAGTGGGTACATTTATTTAGAATGCGGATAAAGTTCTACACCTATTCTTTGAGGCTTTGCATAATGCTACATAGGCTTTGAATTTTTTTTCATATCACTAAGGTGGCAGACAAGCATACGGCCCACCAGAAGGACTGGTGGTCACCGCAGCCTATGAACGTTTGCAACACCAGAGGCGCCACACTTGCGCTGCCGACCCTGTAAAAACCTTCTTAGACCCCTTTTCAAGAACCCCATACTGTAGGCGTTTGGAAAAACCGAGGCAGTTTGATGTTAGATATTTTAAACAAAATAAATACCTACTAAAGTAAGTAAGTAAGTAGGTATTACTAATTATGAAAGGTTTTGAGATAACCTAACCGGTTTTGTGCTACGGAATTTCCAAAGTATTGATTTTATGTGTTGATTTTTTTAAAGTAACGAATTTAGTCATTTAGTTTTGTAAAAATAATTCATTTCACTACTACTCACTACTAATTAATTATTAATTAAGGGAGGTAGACACTACAATCACTGAAGAACGCTATGCACCAAATCAACGTCGTAGAGGAACCTGTCGCTGCTGGTCATGGTGAAAGACCTGTTCGGCAGTCAAGCGTGCTGGGTCGCCGTCACTTGTTAGCTGGCGAGGTGATGGCGACAAAGGGGGAGGCACATTGCGTGGGGGAGCGGGAGCATGTCTTCAACTGCTTTCGCACCGCCGCGCCGCGCCGTGCAGTTTGAGGACGCCGCGTGGTAAGGAGCTCGCGCACGCTCTCCGACGGCCATATTGGGGGCCCGCCCATGTTCCGGAGGTCCCATTAACGCACACGCTGCGCCAGCCGCTCTCTGCCTCCTCTTTACTGACAGAGGGACGCGCGAGAGCGGTGTACGTGCCGGCGTGGTCTTCAGCTCCCTATGGATTTTGGGGAACCTCCCATTCGGCTCTCCCGAGGAGAGCCCTGAACTTACGCGGTGCCCCTAGCCGTGTCGTCGTAAATAATCCTCTGGATATCCTTAGGCCTGGCTATTGGGTGAGGAGCAACCCAGCGGAGTTTAGTGGGTACGACGGTCAATTTCCGGGGCCGAGAGTCCCACACACCGTCCCAGCTGCCACTGCGGCTGGGATGACGGCGCGTGTAATTATTTCCAGCGTCAAAAAAAACTATTATATAGAGGAATGAACTCTGTTATGATCCTCCAACTTCGCAGTGAGGTGTGCAATCGAGAATCTATGGAAATTGGTGAGCAGACTTACCAATTTCTCGATTTTGTTACACGATAAGTAGTTATGCTGTCGGAGTTGATAAAGGAAACAAAAAAGGACAATCCCTTTTTGGCTTTTAATGTCTTATTAAATTACCTACTAAATTACTGCGTGGGAAAGTACCGTACTGAAGGATAATGGAACATACCGCTCCAACTGTGGTACATGAGAAGATGACAAAGCTTTTGCTAGTAGTACACTAAATAGTCATAAGCTCTACAGAGACTTATAATGACGTATTTTTATTCATTGGTATTGTGTGGATATAGATTCTTTTCTTAGATACAGAATAGTTCTGTTCATTAGGAAAATGGGGGTTCGTATCTATCTATACTTATAATAAAACTGTTGAGGGTCGCGAGTCTGTACATGGAAGATATTTTGAAAATTTCAATTGTAGGGCGTTCTATAATCGATTCTGAAGCCGAATATGTAATTTTAAATTTTCATGTCTGTCTGTCTGTCTGTCTGTCTGTCTGTATCCCGAATAAGTATCACGCCGAAACTACTGAACCGATTTGAATGATACTTGGTACATTCCGAGCTTATAGTCCGAGGAAGGTTCTTGGATACTTTTGATCCCGATATTTTGCGCGGTTCCTGCGGGAGAGGGGATGTAAGATAAAATGGTTTTTCAGCTGTAAGTTCTCACCGCGTGGTCCGATTTCAAATATTTTTTAGTGTCAGAAAGGGAATATTTTTAACATTGTTCCACACAAGTTTCATTATTGAGAGTTTCGTAGTTCAGAAATTAGAGGCATCTCAACTTTTCGAATTCAAGGGTTTCTTTGAATGGGAGGGTAAATCTAAACTGGCGTGTTGGCTTAATCATAAAAGAGCTTAATGATTAAGGCTATTGTAAAACAATTTAGTCCGCGCCAAAGGCGTGGACTGAATTGTTTTAGAAAGGACTTAAACTTTAAGCTCTTTTATGATTAAGCAAACAGGGCAGTTTCATACGCTCCCTTGAGTCTGCTGAAAAAATACCTGTCATTTCATACACCTTAGGTGACGTAAACGAAGTTGCGAGGGTCAGCTAGTACTTATAATAAAACTGTTGAGGGTCGAGAGTCTGTACATGGAAGATATTTTGAAAATTTTAATTGGAGGGCGTTCTCTAACGATACTGAAGGCGAAAATGTAATTTAAACTTTTCATGTCTGTCTGTCTGTCTGTCTGTCTGTCTGTATCCCGAATAAGTATCACGCCGAAACTACTGAACCGATTTAAATGATACTTGGTACACTTAAAGCTTATAGTCCGAGGAAGGTTCTAGGATACTTTTGATCCCAAAGTTTTGCGCGGTTCCTGCGGGAGAGGGGATGAAAGATAAAATGGTTTTTCAGTTGTAATTTCTCAACGCGTGATGCGATTCCAAAAATTTTTTCTGTGTTATAAGGGGAGTACTTTAAGGATTGTTTCACACAAGTTTCAATGTTGAGGGTTTTGTAGTTCAGGAATTAAAGGCATCTCAACTTTCGCAAAACCTAGAATTCAAGGGTTTCTTTGAATGTGAGGGCAATTCTAAACGGGCGTGTTGGCTTAATCATAAAAGAGCTTAATGATTAAGACTATTGTAAAATAATTCAGTCCGCGCCGTTAAGCAAACAGGGCCGTCTCACACGCTGCTTGATGAGTCTGATGAAGAAGGATCTCTCCATTCACAAACCTTATGTGACGTAAACGAAGTTGCGAGGGTCAGCTAGTATTTTAATAAAGATCTTACTAGAATGAGAACTGAATATATTATATACTTTGTGTATTCTAAAATATTATCTATGATCCTTTGGACATTTGTAACGGCAGAGGTGAATACTTGCACTGTCGATCATGCAAAAGCCTTCTCATACCCCTTTTTGAATATTTTGAAAAAGGAGGCTGTCTACAGGCTGTCATATTCTATTCCATGTTATAGACAAAAATAATTAGCTACTACAGATCTTCGATATCACCAATTGACACATATATCGTCTTTACCAGTTTCCAAGTACAGAACCTCGATTACAACGATGCTACTTCAATATTAAACCCATTTATTCCATTGGTATAATTCATTCTCCACAAAATACTGCAGCTAATTATCAAACACATCAACTGTGATTAATTCCAGATATCGTTATGAGTTGAGCGGCAATTGAAATCGAATTAATCGAATCAAGTCGTCCGTTATGGATAGATTACTTATTAGTGACGTAATCGACAAGAATGTGCAGTGGTTTCGAAATAGGGCTGGGATAGATTCTACGGATGCTATTTGAATATTCATTTTTTTTAGCGTGAGGCAAAATTCATCATGGATGCTATGCCGCACTTCTACCGACTAAAAAACCTCACGTAACGCCCAACAGCCTATGGTTGGGAGCCCCGGATAAGCCCTCGGAGGGATGTCCCAGGACTCCCAAAAGACCCACGGCCCCCTCTGCGGCCTCGCTAGAGGTGGTTCGGGTGCTATCCCGCGTCTTTGGGGGGTTTCGGGTGTGATCTCGCTTCTAAGGGGGGGGGGGGGGGCGTGCGTGAATTCCTCACGTCACGCTGCCGTCATGGGCCTGCTTAAATAGTGACGTATGCATCTTCTTTAATCCGGTGTCATACAGGATATGAACCGTACAAACCACATGGTTCCATGCTATTTAGCGCTGGTTGTCTTGGTCGCGGTTAGCTCTTCGAAAGGACGTCCCAGTTCTTCCAAGTCATTTTTCACGTGTGAAAATTCTTATGGATGCTGTGCCAGACTTTTACCGACAAAAATCAGACGGTGCTTTACCACTACCTATGGCCGAGAGCCCCGGATAAGACATCGGAAGTATTATGTTCTAGGATTCTACATTCAGACATAAAGTGTACTTTTGGTTCTGTGAATGTCTATAAATGTTGTTAAAATTCAATAAATTGTTGTATAGCATAATAGGTACCTACTGAAAAATTTATAATAATTTGGTAAAACAATTAGCCTGCTGACTCAATCACAAATTTAATATGGAAAATTTTATCAGTCTGACTTCAACAATAACGGAATATGCATTGATTGCATTTTCAGTGTATTCTATATAATTCTTTCAATTAAAATGTAAGGTTTTAATCTGACGTTCTCTTAAATTTGTGAACCATGAAAATATTAAAAAAAGCTATCCAATAAAGCATGTACCCAGAATATTTATTAAAAAGAACTTTCATTTTGTAGACAACAGAGAATACCGAACCAAAAAAATAAACCAAAATATACCAAATAAAAATAAAACCAAATAAACCAAGAAAAAATACGTCGCCGCGTCGCGGGCTGTTGCCCGTTAGCACAGGGCGCCTGGGACATCCTACTTGCCGGGGCTCCCAACCATAGGCTATTGGGCGTTACATGAGGTTTTTTAGTCGTTAGGAGTCCGGTATAGCATCCGGGAGGATTATCCCTCACGTTATAAAAAAAGGGGGGGAAACTCTATACAACTGATGTTTTCAACTCTCTCACCTACACTAATATACACATTTTCCTCTAACAACGTGGACTATTTTTGAACAACTTTCTTTTATTTAGGCACCAATGCCAGACGCACGATCTCATTGTCATTGGCATTATGAGTATAGCCACGGTAGAGATAAAACAGAGCAATAGTTATCATTTAATAACGATATTATATGAGTACATCTCTATTTAAGTTAATTTTTCTATAATATATCTAATGGCCGCTGAAAGCATAGCAGCTGCGACACCAGTAGTATGAGTGTTACATGAACCCCCCAGAATCTCTTGATCTTCATCGACAGATTTCCAAACCGCACAATCTTTACCATTTTCATTTGGTTCCTTTTCTTTGGCATCTATATTACTTGCTACACACCCAATATCTTGCTGATATTCCATAAGATCGTCTATCCATGACCGTCTAATAAACTGGGCGTGACCCTCAAGAGAGCACAGGCTAATCTGTTCCATGGTTAAATCTGGCAACCGAAAATTGTTATTTGAATGATATTCCGCTTCGTTATAAATCATTGCGCAGAAATCGTCAATCTTTTCTTTGTCTTCTACGGCAGATAATACCGTACATCCACGTGAAAATCTAGCCATTATTAAATACAACAGTCTATGTGTGATAGCATATCCATAGTTTGAGCCGTTTTGCACCATTTTCATACAGGAACTAGAAACTTCACAACCCTGCCATCGCATGTTAGGATTAACAGTTTTTTCTGATAAGGAACTTATACATTCATCTGATAGATGCGGAGATGGAGAATAGTTCTCGAAATCAAATACCGTTTCCACATATGTAGACCATTTTGAAAATTTCTCTTTCAACTCACTCTTAGAAAAAAATTTGGTAATTGACAGCAAATTTGTTTTAAAAGTTTGCAAATGTGGTGACCATGTTTTCTCTAAATTAATAAACAATGTGGTAATTAATCGCGCAAATTTTTCAGAATCTGTCTTGTCTTCGTATTCATTCAACTTTTTTTGAAAATGTTTTAATATTTTGTCATCTAGTTTTATCGCATTGTCTAATCGAGTTTTGATGCCTTTAGGTATTCTATTGCGTCTAATTTTTAAAATGGTTTTTAAATTAATATTCACTAGAAATATACCAAAGGCTAGATTCGTGTCCACACACCGTTCATGGTCTTTAACAAATGTTAGAAGTTTTTCCAACCTGTTTACATACTCGTCCATGCCATTTCTAACTGGTAAGTCATCCAATATTTCCATTTCTTTATACTTTTTTGAAGCAACAACATCTCTTGTGCAAATACTTATGTAAGTGTACATTATTGTTATAATTATACGATTGGTTGATGAATTGATTAATTTTGATACCATTATGAGTTTTGATACAAATTTTTGCCACGCGCTACTGGAAAGACGTTTTACCGTCTTAATCCATACTAACAACTGAATTAGCTACAGTAAAGTTAACTAGGTTTTTATTCACAGTGATAACCAGATTGTCAGTAGAAAATCAGATTTTTGTTTCATAGCGTTTTCAGTTCTTATGTAGCTATTTCTCTTTTAAAAACTCTTAAATTATTTTAGCTATGTAAGAATGAAGTAATTTATTGTTATTAATTTTGTACTAAGTACTTTTTAATAAACCTATTGCATTCCATTGTGATGTTCCTCAACAGCAATCATTGAAAATAATATAGTAAGCTACTATTATAGTTGGTTACACAGATAAAGAAATCAACGTGTGATATGGCCGCAATATAACTAATAATGTTTATACTACGTAGGAACGATACTTTCACGAAGTTTATCTAGGTACTACGTTCGAAACTTTTCATAACATATTTCAATAATAATTATGTGTCAACAAATAATAGTGAATAGCTTAGCTCCTCATTGAAAAACATTACCAATATTTATGTACAGTTACTTAATGATTGTAAATAAAACCACTGACATACTAAGTTTCTTTGAAAATAATAAATCAACGTCTGTTCAATTACCTATTTATTTGACAGCATTAGTATCCAAAACAAAACCATAAATTCTCCCTTTGAAAACGTTTGCACATACTTAACTAGGGGTTGTCTATGTCGCAAGAAGTTTTGCGCACGCGCCGATCTATAATGAAATCATAAGTCACGTTCTCACTCTCCAAGTATTACCTGAAACAAAATAAAACAAACCTTAAGACCTCTGTACAAGGTTTATTATAGATTGAACGCAAATATACCGTTCAAATGCTGCACAGCATTGTGTAGATAATTGCGAATTACAAAACACTGAATGGCTGCTGTTTAAGTTTATTATTCTTTTGTATGCGATAATGCATTATTTTTATATTCGATATGGCTTAAAGAACTTTCAATTTCTTTTAGTAAATTGACTGAACTGAATTGTGTCCGATTGATGGGCTAACAGCTAAGGTTTTCAAGAGTTTCTAATTCATGACATGAAACACATTTCAGTAACTTAGAGCAGATTTTTTTTCTTTTCAATTCTCTCTTATTTTTCTTCGGATTTATAAAACAGTCTTACTTCTGCTGGAACTTCACCTAATCGCGCTTAGGATTTGGATTGCTTGGGATCCACAAAATAATGTTTGTGGATCGAATCGAAATTTGGGTGTTTCTAAGTATTTAATACGAATGTATTTAGAAAGATATGAATACCTATGTTTATCAATTGTCTAGATCCTATAGTACAAGGACATAATTAGCTTAATTTGGGTAAGATTACGTTGTGGAAGAGCGTCCAAAAAAATATTTATTTCGATAATTTCACATCCAAAGCTTGCAGTATTAACTAGCTGTACCTGGCTGTGTAACTAGTATACATATTAATTCCGGTGACAATACAATGGTAGTGAAAGTAAGCCTATTTATTAAACTTAAACAATATTTGAAATCAGTAGTAAACATAATACAATAATAGACTTAAAGTAGGAAATAGAATGTGATAGGTATACGTAATCAGTCATTAAAAAGTATATATCCGTTAAATAGAAATTCCTACTACATAAATTATATTATCCAATATTTTAGTACCAAGTTAAAACATGATTTATGGAATATTAATTTTACGTAGTTATACTAAAATTTTTAGATTGTATAATGTTTGTGATTTATTTTTGTATAGGTTACGCAATATAAATGTTCACATAAACTTATAATATGTTTTTATAATCAGATCTAAAGATAGCATTGTATAAAAATGTAGAATAACTTTAATAAAAAAAATAAGACGGTTAAGATTTTAGACAATTGAGTTTTTACATTGTCTTGTTACGGTAATAGGCTCACCACCTATTACGTGGGACATAAAACTATAAGGTGAAATATTGGCGTATACTATGCCTCTTTCTACTTCTTCGGGATAAAGACGTGACCATATGTATGTATGTATGATTGTATGTGTTAGTAGATTGTAACAAATACTTCTTGTGCGATTCTAACTAGAAACTTTAAAGAGCCGTTGTCATTTATGTCTTACTGCGCCATCTAGAAAAGTGCAGCAGAACTATTTCAATAAGTACTACAAATTCTGCATCGCGCTGCAAATATTCTCGCGATAAATGTTATTAAATACCTCAACTTAATATCAGTCCTCGCTTTCGATGAGTCTCCAAGGTCTGAGAGATAGAGACTAAAGGTAGTTTAGTCAGTAAGAGTCTGACATAATCACACGGCCGGCCGTGTGGTACGCATTTAGCTTTCTCTACCTCTTACTACCCCTCTTACCCAGGTAGTGCTTTAAGGCTATAAAAAAAAAGACGTGTGGCACTCGGGGACTGCCGCGGTAAAGCTATTACATAGCATTTTTTACCAACTATGCCAGTAGGTATAATTATTTCTATATAAGAATACTAGCTGATGCCCGCAGCTTCTCCCGCGTAAAATTTGTTACCGCGGGAAGTTATTCCCGGGATAAAAGGTAGCCAAATTTCAGCCCGATCCGTTCAGCGGTTCAGCGGTTTGAGCGTGAAAGAGTAACAAACACCCACACTCACAAACTTTCGCATTTATAATATTAGTAAGATTTTAAGGCCTATGTTCAACAAAGTAAAGTACCAAGTACCTACTTGACTGTGGACATTTGGGCTTTTGGAATTTTGGCCTATTGGCCTTTTGGACTTTTGGACTTTTGGCCTTTTGGACTTTTGGACTTTTGTACTATTGGACCAGGCCCAAAAGTCCCAAAAGTCCTAAAAGTCCCAATAGTCCCAAAAGTCCCAAAAGTCCCAAAAGTCCCAAAAGTCCCAAAAGTCCCAAAAGTCCAAAAGTCCAAAAGTCCAAAAGTCCAAAAGTTCAAAAGTCCAAAAGTACAAAGGTCCAAAGGTCCAAAAGTCCAAAAGTCCAAAAGTCCAAAAGGCCAAAAGTCCAAAAGTACAAAGGTCCAAAGGTCCAAAAGTCCAAAAGTCCAAAAGTCCAAAAGGCCAAAAGGCCAAAAGTCGAAAAGTCGAAAAGTCCCAAAGGCCAAAGTCCAAAAGGCCAAAATTCCACTCCACCTAACCTCACCCCACCCACCTCACACCAATTCACCTCACCACACCCCACTTCACTTCACCCCACCCTACACACCTCAGCCCACCCCACTTCACCCTACCCGGCCCGCGATAGAAGCTATGCAATAGCTTAATAGGTATTTTGTTTTTGAACTTTTTAAGAAGAGCAATTATTTTGTAATAAATTATTTTTATGTTACTTCAACCATTACGCAGAGGCGCAACGGATACTCTTATAACGATTAAATGTTTTCCGTTTTCGAAACATTCCTCATTGCTGCACCGCTCCTATTAATCTTAGCATTATGTTATGTAGCCTATAGCCACTATCAATAAATGTACCTACTTACTATCGAACAGTTTTTGAAACCCTTAGTGGCAAGCCTTACTGAAACTACTGGTAAGTTTCAGTAAGGCTTGCCTTGGTATGATGTGATCATTGTCCCTTTGCAGCGTGTGTCCAATCCAGCGCAGCAGCTACACTTCCGACGTTTGATCTGTTGGTGGATAGGGGTCTCACTGCAGCGTTCCAATAGTCTTACGTTCGTGATGTTCTCGGGCCCGTATGTACCGAGGATCCATTGGAGGCAGCGTTTGACGAAGACTTATAGCTGGTAGCTGGTGCGAAATGTCTTTAGTGACCTTCCATGTCTCGCATCCGTACAGCAGTTAGCAGTACAGTTTTAACGTTTACTTTGTTTTGAGTTTCACTCTTCGTGTCCAAGTTCGCAACTGCCTACGGGGCGCAGCTGTGTAAAGGTTGTTCTGGCCTTGGCGAGACTCGAAATGATGTAGGGTACTCTTCTATCCCATCAGTTTCTGACACGACACTCCCGAGGTACGTGAATTAGTGCCTCCACCACATCTCTTGCGTCTGTCGATTTTAATTTCAGTCCAGCCATTCGCTGCCTCATCCTGCTCGTTGTCCTGCACGTTATCCTGCAGACATGCATGACGGCGTGTGTGTGCCTCAGCAGGCACAGGACATCGGCATCATTTAAATCCTCCAGGATATCAGTATAGGCCCCATTCTATGCCGCGCCGATTGTTCTTTGCGGTATTCAGCATTATACCATCTATTTTCTATGGATGGTTGTTAACTATCCTGTTATCTTCATAACGATCCTCTAAGGTAGGTACAGTATGTATTTTCAAAAGAGTTTGTGAACTCTTTTCTTAATTTCTTTTTCAGAATATTGATGACATTTGATTGATGTCATTTTATACACGTTACGTCTACTACATTGATACATGTAATAAAATTCTAACACGCCGGTGTTTGTATGTAAATTGTTTATACCTACTGAGGAAAATTCTATACTGAGGAATAACTTTAACGATTAAGCTTTATTTTGATTAAGCAAACAGGGCAGATTCACACGCTACTTGATGAGTATGATTAATAAATACCTCTAATTTCATAGACCTTGTGTGACGTAAACAAAGTTGCGAGGGTCAGCTAGTTAAAAGATAAAACAATAGGTTTCTTCTTATCTACTTAAAAACTATTTTTACAATTTTTATGGTAATAATAGACATTCTTTGAAATATGCATGTATGGTACTGTTGTGACTTTTATGACACGTTTAAAGTACATAGGTATGGGATAGATGGCGCTCGCGGCTAAGTCAGCGTGAAATTTTCTTCCCGCTTCCCATGGGAACGTACTCCCGGGTTTGGTTATCTTTATAGCAGTATTATATATAATTAATCCTGTAGTTGAATTATCAACAGCCTTTACAATCATAAATGCGGATTTGGCTCAAATATGTCAATGGAGCAAGCAATATGGCTTGTCAGTAAATCCTACAAAGACACAAGTCATAGTGATTGGAAGCTCTGGAATGTTGGCGAAGGTAGATCGGACTATCCTTCCAGATATTTTATTTGATGGTGTTTCACTACACATAAGTGAAAATGTGAAGGATTTAGGCATTATGATTGATAATACATTATCCTGGCGTACACAAATGTGTAAAGTTAGTCGAAAACTATTTGCCGCATCAGGTTCCTTACGTAGATTGCGCAACTTTCTACCTACGTCCACTAAAATTGCGCTTGCAGAATCCCTTCTCCTACCTCTACTTGGTTACGCTGATGTTAGCTATCTTGATGTCACTGAGGAGTAACTTGACAAACTTGAGCGCCTCCAAAATTTTTGCATTAGATTTATATTTGGTTTACGCAAATATGATCATGTCTCCGAATTTCGCAACAAACTCAAGTGGCTCCCAATTCGACTTCGACGGAATACTCACATTCTTTGTTTGCTATATAGCATCCTCTTCAATCCCGCTAGTCCCAATTATTTAAAAGAACGTTTCATGTTCCTTAATGACACACATTTGAGAACTTTGAGGTCATCAGAAACTTTGGCATTGGCAATACCTAGGCACGCGACTTCTTTTTATGGCAAGTCCTTTACCGTTCAAGCTGTACGCCTGTGGAATGCCTTGCCAATAACTGTAAGGCGAGCAAAATCTTTGAATATATTTAAACGAATGGTGAAAGAACACTATTTGGCATGTTAAAATAAAATTTTAAAGTTCTGATGAAATATGTATTGATTTATATAATATATGTGAATTCTGATATGTATGTATATATATATATATATGTGTGTGTGTGTATATATTTATATATGTACCTATACATTTATGTATTTGTATATGTGTTTATTTATGTATATTTGTGTATTTGTTTGTATGTATTTACACATTCTTATTTTATTTATCTAGCTATTGTAATTGTACTTTGTATTCATTATATGTACCACGTATTTTATAGTACCTAATAGGTACCTTCTTACTATTAAAACACTAATGAAATATCTGCCCAGTTATAAACTTGATCTCTTACACTCATATCCATCCAAAGGTTGCCTGGAAGAAATCGCACTTAGCGATAAGGCCGCCCATTGTACATTTTAAACTCTGTATTCCATATACATGTATATGTTAATTAGTGTAAAATGTATGTATATAGAGTACTCACTTCATATTTAAAACACTTTTTACACAAATTATACGAGTACAGTTCACTGTTGTACATAGATGATGAATACCTATACACCTATAGTCGAATTTTTATTTAGACGAAGTAAATTGACAGCAACTAATGTAATTGACAGCATCGAAATTGTCATTTCACATTAAGAACTCTAAATTCGACCAGCACTGTTAATTCAACTTTGGTCGAGTGGTTAAGACGCGGATCGGTACGCAGAAGGCGCAAGATCGATTCTGGGTACAAGCATCAATTTTTGGATTATTTGACATAATAAATAACGACTGCAGAGTTCATAATTGACGTAAACAAAAAATTTATGAAGTGCGAGATACACGAACGTGGCCGAAGGTAGCCGAGAGTGTGATTCGTTTTCGTGACACAATTTCTGGATTCGGTCTCCACGCAAGGCCCGCGATAGAAGCTATGCAATAGCTTAAAAATCTTTAGGTGAAAATTGCAGCTGTCTCAATGTCACGGTTTCTGAGATACAGTCTGGAAACAGACTGACGGATAGCGGAGTCTTTTGTTACATACATACATATAGCCATGCATTTATCCCTGAAGGTATACACATTCCCACATTTCACATTGTATATTGCCGTGTTGAAGTGAACAGGCGCAGGTCGCGACAACCCGCAGTTGATTTACTGACATCTGGGTCTCATTTTGAGTTTTCCCTTAGTCGCCTCTTACGATACCGTCGTGATGAACTATACGTCACCATCTTGACCTGCTTCTGTAAGAACGGGGAGCAGCTAACTTTGGAAGTGTTTTTTTGTACGGACTTCAAAATAAAAAGTAATATACATCATAACTTCCTAAATTTCCTTACACTGTAATGGGCTTTATTTCAGATGACTCATCTGACTTTTGAAGGAATACGCTTATTTTTACTTCCAGACAACATTGAACTACGAAAATCAGACAATAAAACCTGTTAAAGTTACATCGTCCCATAATCTCGTCACCTGAATGCTAATCGACTTTGCTTCGATGTGAAGTATTTTATATTTGACAATCTATAGAATTCCCAATTGTACGATGAATTGGTATGTTTGTCACACCGAAATGTTTATTGACCCTGATTAGTTGGACATTAACCTTCTTTGGTCTGACAAACACTAGGGACTAATGAAGACGGTATAGTCTTCGATATCAGTAGATAGTCAATCTCATACATTATACCAAATAGTATTACATACAGATAGGCAACTCGCTGCCGCGCCACAGCTGTCATTATAGTTGATGGCAGTGTTGAGGGAACATTTGCTTAGCATTATTGGTTACACGCACACATTCAAGCTGGAGTTTCCGCCCTGTAATAATACTAAAGTAATAATTTTATTATATAATAATTAGACTTCAGAAAATGATAAACTTAATAGCTTATGAAAGGTTTACTAGTATTTCGTGAGTATTTTTAAACAATTTGTTTCCTTGTAATAAAAGGAAATAGGTGTTCTTATAATTATGATCAAATTCTTTAAATTTATTTAGGACTTAATTTTTTTAAGCTATTGCATAGCTTCTATCGCGGGCCTTGCGTGGAGACCGAATTCAGAAATTGTGTCACGAAAACGAATCACACTCTCGGCTACCTTCGGCCACGTTCGTATATCTCGTCTCGCACTTCATAATTTTTTTGTTTACGTCAATTATGAACTCTGCAGTCGTTATATGTCAAATAATCCAAAAATTGATGCTTGTACCCAGAATCGATCTTGCGCCTTCTGCGTACCGATCCGCGTCTTAACCACTCGACCAAAGTTGAATTAAGAGTGCAGGTCGAATTTAGAGTTCTTAATGTGAAATGACAATTTCGATGCTGTCAATTACATTAGTTGCTGTCAATTTACTTCGTCTTAATAAAAATTCGACTATAGGTGTATAGGTATTCATCATCTATGTACAACAGTGAACTGTACTCGTATAATTTGTGTAAAAAGTGTTTTAAATATGAATAAACAAAGTGCATTTATTAATGAAGAAAGTCACGAAAAATAGTGAAAGAAAATGAGTGAGTACTCTATTTACATACATTTTATTATTATTATCACCAATGCAGTATTATTTTTTGTTTTGTTAATTTATATAATATATAATACTGCTATAAAGATAACCAAACCCGGGAGTACGTTCCCATGGGAAGCGGGAAGAAAATTTCACGCCGACGTAGCCGCGAGCGCCATCTATCCCATACCTATGTACTTTAAACGTGTCATAAAAGTCACAACAATACCATACATGCATATTTCAAAGACTTCTACTATTATTACCATAAAATTTGTAAGAATAGTTTTTAAGTAGATAAAAAGAAACCTATTGTTTTATCTTTTAACTAGCTGACCCTCGCAACTTTGTTTACGTCACACATGTTCTATGAAATTAGAGGTATTTATTAATCATACTCATCAAGTAGCGTGTGAATCTGCCCTGTTTGCTTAATCAAAATAGAGCTTAATGGTTAAAGCTATTCCTCAGTATAGAATTTTCCTCAGTATAAACAATTTACATACAAACACCGGCGTGATAGAATTTTATTACATGTATCAATGTAGTAGACGTAACGTGTATAAAATGACATCAATCAAATGTCATCAATATTCTGAAAAAGAAATTAAAAATAGAGTTCACAAACTCTTTTGAAAATACATACTGTACCTACCTTAGAGGATCGTTATGAAGATTACAGGATAGTTAACAACCATCCATAGAAAATAGATGATATAATGCTGAATACCGCAAAGAACAATCGGCGCGGCATAGAATGGGGCCTATACTGATATCCTGGAGGATTTAAGTGATGCCGATGTCCTGTGCCTGCTGAGGCACACACACGCCGTCATGCATGTCTGCAGGACAACGTGCAGGACAACGAGCAGGATGAGGCTGGACTGAAATTAAAATCGACAGACGCAAGAGATGTGGTGGAGGCACTAATTCACGTACCTCGGGAGTGTCGTGTCAGAAACTGATGGGATAGAAGAGTACCCTACATCATTTCGAGTCTCGCCAAGGCCAGAACAACCTTTACACAGCTGCGCCCCGTAGGCAGTTGCGATAATGGACACGAAGAGTGAAACTCAAAACAAAGTAAACGTTAAAACTGTACTGCTAACTGCTATACGGATGCGAGACATGGAAGGTCACTAAAGACATTTCGCACC
The DNA here is from genome assembly GCA_933228765.1 of Miltochrista miniata. Lineage (NCBI taxonomy): Eukaryota > Metazoa > Arthropoda > Insecta > Lepidoptera > Erebidae > Miltochrista > Miltochrista miniata. The sequence continues at coordinate 32,626,836 of OW121753.1, forward strand.
AGCTACCAGCTATAAGTCTTCGTCAAACGCTGCCTCCAATGGATCCTCGGTACATACGGGCCCGAGAACATCACGAACGTAAGACTATTGGAACGCTGCAGTGAGACCCCTATCCACCAACAGATCAAACGTCGGAAGTGTAGCTGCTGCGCTGGATTGGACACACGCTGCAAAGGGACCATGATCACATCATACCAAGGCAAGCCTTACTGAAACTATTGGTAGGGTTTCAAAAACTGTTCGATAGTAAGTAGGTACATTTATTGATAGTGGCTATAGGCTACATAACATAATGCTAAGATTAATAGGAGCGGTGCAGCAATGAGGAATGTTTCGAAAACGGAAAACATTTAATCGTTATAAGAGTATCCGTTGCGCCTCTGCGTAAATGGTTGAAGTTACATAAAAATAATTTATTACAAAATATTTGTTCTTCTTAAAAAGTTCTAAAACAAAATACCTATTAAGCTATTGCATAGCTTTTGGACTTTTGGGACTTTTCGGTCTTTGAGGACTTTTGGTTCTTCTAAAGTCCAAAAGTCCAAAAGTCCAAAAGTCCAAAAGTCCAATAGTACAAAAGTCCAAAAGGCCAAAAGTCCAAAAGTCCAAAAGTCCAAAAGTCCAAAAGGCCAAAAGGCCAATAGGCCAAAATTCCAAAAGCCCAAATGTCCACAGTCAAGTACTTGGTACTTTGTTGAACATAGTTCTTACTAATATTATAAATGTGAAAGTTTGTGAGTGTGGATGTTTGTTACTCTTTCACGCTCAAACCGCTGAACGGATTGGGCTGAAATTTGGTACATTATATATACATACATTATATAATGTACACATGTAACATACATTATATACATTATAGTCTGGAATAACACACAGGCTACCTTTTATCCCGGGAATAACTTCCCGCGGTAACAAATTTCACGCAGGCGAAGCTGCGGGCATCAGCTAGTATTCTTATATAGAAATAATTATACTAGCATAGTTGGTAAAAAATGCTATGTAATAGCTTTACCGCGGCAGTCCCCGAGTGCCACACGTCTTTTTTAAATTTGGCAGTGAAACTTACGGCCCAATGGGACTGCTGTCGTATTTTTTAAAATACTCGTGACCTTAAAAGTCAAGTGCTGATTGATTGTGATTTGTATATTGGCGAATTCTATTTTAGAGGAACTTATTGCATGTTAAGCAATTTTAAAGTTATTTCGCCATCCATTTTTAATTCGCGCTACATCAGGATCTGTAACTCTATTTAAAGAAAAATAAGTGATTTAAAGTGATGATTATGCTTTTTCATATGGTGCTTAACTAAAGCTTAAACATTTTTGTATCTCGATAACTTCTCAAGGAACTTCGAAGAAACGATTCTCACTGCAGAGTTATAACACTTACAAATCAGTAAAATGCAGGTTTTGATACCATCATATCACCTCACAAAATATTATACAAGTAACTCGAAGCAACGAAACAAACTACATGGGTTTAACCAAGACACTGATTATTTTATCTTTAATAATACCCTTTAGTCTTTAGGGTGGCAAAAATATTAGCAAATAAAGTTTATGAGGTACGATTACAGATCAAAACCTTAATATTATCACAGTTATTGTGAAGAGCGATCAGATCAGAAAAAAGGTGGCTTAATTCAAATTTTTATGTTGCAACATTTTTTCAATTAGAAGATTGTTATCAGTGGGTTACTTACGATAATAAAATGAACAGTTGTTAAATGGATTTACTCGATAATGTCATCTAGAGAGCTTTTCCGTGTAGGAAGTTCTATGGAATATTTAAAAAGACTGGATGCTGTGTGGCATTTTGTTCTTTATTGGGTGTCTTACTGTGTGAGGCAGTGTTTGACGAGGCACTCGACTAGAACATTTATTGTTAAAAATTACAGAAAAACATAATTATTACATTTCTATATGTATATTTACATTATTACTATCTAAACTAAACCTAAATAAGGCCCCCGTGGCATTGTGCCCAAAAGACTAGCAGCATTCCCGCTTTGAATAGCAACACCTATTCGCTGAGTGAGAAAACTGCCAGCCCTTGAGTCACCAGTTGACTCCACAAGGCGCTTTTTAAATTCATGGACCTTGGGTCTCAACACCGACTGGACAAAAACGATACGATGAATGATACGACTAGATACGTTTCAATATACTCCTATATTAAAAGCTTATAAAATGACCGGTCAAAATTGGTAAAATATTGTAATCAATACACTGAATTTAACGACAACAGTGGATGTCTCGTATATAAAGAGGACTTTGTGTCGACCATCGCGGACTCTCCCCGTGGGTTTGGGTTCTATCCCACTTCTTGGGGGGGGGGGGGGGTCGCCGAAGAAACTGGATAACACCCGAACCAATCCTCAGCGACACGGGATCGTTACCGAACCATTGAGGCCACGATGGTAGCCAAAGTCTTTCGGGAATCATAAAATATCCTTCCGAGGGCATATCCTGGGCAGTGGCTTGGTCTTATTCGGTAAAAGACCATCATCAATGATTTCTACACGTAAAAGAAACCGATTGCCTCAATCGAGCTGAGCCGTTCGAAATTTATTCATTAAATTGGTGGACTCTTAATTTGCAAGTGCACCAATATTTTGCTGATATATGACCGCAACGGGTGTGCATTTAAATAGCTATTATTCTCAATTCCATTCCATAAATCTTCAATTTGTAAAAGAAAAGTTAAAATCGATTAAATAATTTGAATGTTTGACATATTTAGCTTCCGCTACACCAATAGAAATGTAGCGAATAAATATTTATGTGCAAATCATTGGTTTTTAGATAATAATATACTATTTTAAACATACATACGCGTGGACATTACAATGCTAAAGTAACCAATGCTAAAGGACCCATAATACTAAAGTAACCAAATAATACTGGGTTAACCCAGTATTATTTGGTTACTTTAGTATTATGGCTCCAGATCTGTGGGACCTAAACAAGTCTCCCCTACAAGTAGTTCTACTTCTGACTAACGGACTTCATGGCGAAGAAAAGAAAAATGCGAAACAGGACCCTGAATCAACACGACGACGGGCTAGTATTGTGCAATAAAATTGCAAACAAAAAAATAAAAATCATTGACTTAGGCATTTATAATTATATTTTAGGCACTTGTAAAATGTTCCGAATATAAACCAAAGAATTACCACCAGTTCACAACGCGACCCACCTGAGAAGAAATGGCAAGAAACTTAGCGGGCTATTCTGTTTAGAGCTCTATTTACAATATTAAAGAATCTATAAACTATCAATTTATTTATTTTTTTAAGAACAAGTGCAACAGGCACTGCTACATGAGCACCGGTACGAGATGTAGATGCCCGCCGATGTCTTCAGTATACTCGTGACCTATTACAATTTAGTCGAAACCTCAAATGAAATGTTGAGTTAAGTTTGAAATTTGGAAACGCGAAAACTATAAAGAAAACCGTACATTCAACAATGAACTGTCATAAGTAGATTTTTTCGAGGCTTTGTATGATACAGTAAACATTTCATAACTTTCTACTTGCATAATATTTGCATTGTCAAAAACATTATTTTATTTTTAGACTTCACATTGTTTTATTTATCACATTGTGTTTCTAAAGTGAGAATTAATTGGCTGTGTTCTACTACTTGTAAAATTATAATAATAAAAAAGTAATGTAATTAGTACACTCCAAATTAATTAAGTAAATAAATAAAATTAATTTATGTAATATTTTTATTTATTCAATGCATTATCAAACGTGAATTGCGATGCGTACTTGTGGACAGAAAATATACTTACTGTTGTATTAGTATTAATTAGCATAACATATTAGTGACTATCTAATTCGTGCGACTCCACCTGCATAGACTTGACGTTCCGTACCGTACCCGTTACCCCACAAAACCGTTTTCCCGGGAAAAAAGTACATACATACATACATACATATGGTCACGCCTTTATCCCCGAAGGGGTAGGCAGAGGCATATTATATGCCCACATTTCACCTTTTGTATAATTTGTCCCACGTAATAGGTGGTGAGCCGTATTGCCGTGTTTTAAATGGACAGGCGCAGGTTGTGACTGCCTGCTGTGTAAAAAAGTAAAGTACGTCTTATTCTAATGTATAATTAAAATCCATTCGGTAGATTTTGCCTGCCACAGTAAGTAGTGTAAAATTCTATATTAACCCGAAAATCTAATTTAATCTAGATCAAAAAATGTAGCGTAGCGTAAGTATGTTGCGGCAACTTTTGATCGCAAATAAAAATCTCACTCCGCGATTGCGATTAAGCGGTATTTTGTTTTGTTCTTATTTGTATTTATGATGTAACAAATCGCAACGCTTAATATTGTTACGACTGGTTTCTTTCAATGTAGCGGTCAATAAGTTCCTGGTTGTGAATCATTGAGTTCCAGAACCGAATTGTATTTTCTGCAGTTGTTAATGAAACAAACAATATTTGGAAACCTATACGCGTAGACATATTCCTTCTTTAATACCTTGGTACTTGTACTAGTTGTCAAAGTTGTGTAACGATTTTTTATGTACATAAAAAAAATCGTTACACAAAGTACATTTCATTACCAAATTAATTTTTGTTACACGTTGACTAGATAGCATCATAATATTATAGGAATGTCATTTCTAATGACCATAGTGTTTGAAACTATAATAGTACCAATGAACACCCAAAAAACTCTGAATTCTGAATGCATCATAATAATATTAAAGGAATGTCATTTCTAATTACCATTGTGTTTGAAACTATATTACCACCGCTGAATGAGAAAAAAAACTGAATTTCACGAGGGCAGAGATGAGTAGTCCTCTAGTATTCACCACTGCCACCAATCTCATTTACCGTTTGTATAAAGTTGAAATGTATATTAAATAGTCTAACTAAAGAACTATGACTTGGTCAATTTGTTGTGAAGGTCAGATGACAGTCGCATCACGAAATATATCGAAGTTCAGTCACATCTCAGTAAGACTGAAAAGTCGACCAGTGGGTTGTAAACACACTCGGTGGATTATGATACAGATGAAATGTACAGTTTTTTCCCTTTATACGCGTGGAAACTCTTCGTGGATGCTATGCATGACTCTCAACGACTAAAATCACTCCTGCCCTATCACATGTACAGTTATACGAATATCAATATTTGTTCTTAAATCATGTTTGCTCTGTACTCGGAATTTTATTATTATTAAAAGAACACGTAGCTTGAGGCTCCAGACTGACATATCAAGATTTAAATCAATTCGCGAACAAATATTCAACAAGGCCTTGTCGATGCTTCCGCAAATCATCTGTCTTCTTCCTGAGAACTACGGCGTAGGGTTGTGGGCATTGTCATAAAGCGTCATCTAGCCCAAAATAAGCTAATATAAGCTTGTACTGCTTGTGGCTCTAGACTACTGATGAACAAAACTTATATATTTCTAAATACATACATATAATTTTAGATAAAGTACACCTAGACACAGAATAAATCAATGTGCTCATCACACAAAGTGATTTGTCCTGGGTGGGAATCGAACCCACAACCTCCGGATCCGTAGTCAGGCACACTAACCACTGGACCATTTTCATTAATAAAGTTGACATAATTTAAAGAGCGGTTCCATAAAACAATTATTGTTGACAAACAGTTGAAAAACAATTGACGACATTTACAAATTTTCTCCTATGGACATAAAATTTTGATTAATAAAGTTGACATAAAAAGAGCCGTTGACATAAAAGGAACCACTCTTTAAATTATGTCATCAATTGTTTTTAAAATAATTAGAACAAACTTCGATCTCATCTGAACTATATACCGTATTCGAACATACAGTATTTATTATGATCCAAAGAGGTAGGTAAGTAATACATTAAAATATCTTCTCCAAACTCGTCTCCAATCACGTTGTTAATGAAACAAACAATATTTGGTAACCTATACGCGTAGACATATTCCTTCTTTAATACCTTGGTACTTGTACTAGTTGTCAAAGTTGTGTAACGATTTTTTATGTACATAAAAAAAATCGTTACACAAAGTACATTTCATTACCAAATTAATTTTTGTTACACGTTGACTAGATAGCATCATAATATTATAGGAATGTCATTTCTAATGACCATAGTGTTTGAAACTATAATAGTACCAATGAACACCCAAAAAACTCTGAATTCTGAATGCATCATAATAATATTAAAGGAATGTCATTTCTAATTACCATTGTGTTTGAAACTATATTACCACCGCTGAATGAGAAAAAAAACTGAATTTCACGAGGGCAGAGATGAGTAGTCCTCTAGTATTCACCACTGCCACCAATCTCATTTACCGTTTGTATAAAGTTGAAATGTATATTAAATAGTCTAACTAAAGAACTATGACTTGGTCAATTTGTTGTGAAGGTCAGATGACAGTCGCATCACGAAATATATCGAAGTTCAGTCACATCTCAGTAAGACTGAAAAGTCGACCAGTGGGTTGTAAACACACTCGGTGGATTATGATACAGATGAAATGTACAGTTTTTTCCCTTTATACGCGTGGAAACTCTTCGTGGATGCTATGCATGACTCTCAACGACTAAAATCACTCCTGCCCTATCACATGTACAGTTATACGAATATCAATATTTGTTCTTAAATCATGTTTGCTCTGTACTCGGAATTTTATTATTATTAAAAGAACACGTAGCTTGAGGCTCCAGACTGACATATCAAGATTTAAATCAATTCGCGAACAAATATTCAACAAGGCCTTGTCGATGCTTCCGCAAATCATCTGTCTTCTTCCTGAGAACTACGGCGTAGGGTTGTGGGCATTGTCATAAAGCGTCATCTAGCCCAAAATAAGCTAATATAAGCTTGTGCTGCTTGTGGCTCTAGACTACTGATGAACAAAACTTATATATTTCTAAATACATACATATAATTTTAGATAAAGTACACCTAGACACAGAATAAATCAATGTGCTCATCACACAAAGTGATTTGTCCTGGGTGGGAATCGAACCCACAACCTCCGGATCCGTAGTCAGGCACACTAACCACTGGACCATTTTCATTAATAAAGTTGACATAATTTAAAGAGCGGTTCCATAAAACAATTATTGTTGACAAACAGTTGAAAAACAATTGACGACATTTACAAATTTTCTCCTATGGACATAAAATTTTTATTAATAAAGTTGACATAAAAAGAGCCGTTGACATAAAAGGAACCACTCTTTAAATTATGTCATCAATTGTTTTTAAAATAATTAGAACAAACTTCGATCTCATCTGAACTATATACCGTATTCGAACATACAGTATTTATTATGATCCAAAGAGGTAGGTAAGTAATACATTAAAATATCTTCTCCAAACTCGTCTCCAATCACGTTGTAGTATTCCAATTTTCATAGACAAAAATAATACAGATGATTTTCTTTAATCGCTTTTTAGGATACATATATTACGAACAAGTTGTTAAGATCCCCAACCCTATAACATATTTTAATGTCGAACAAATTGAATACGAGTTCTTACAACGAACCCTGCCAAATCGAAAATACGCATAGTAATTAATTATTTTCATATTCATCATAAACGATTATTTATTGACGACATGCTCTGAATTTATTGGCTCTCATATAAATACCTAGTGTTTTGTGTAATGAAGATATTTGTAATGGGTTATAAATCAATTGTTTCGTAACAGTATTGTGATATCCTGGTATATTAATTCTAGTTTTCTTCGCATTACTGCAGTATTATTAATTTTATTTCAACAATATTGAAATATTTATTGACTTTTTTTTGAAATGAAAATGTCATTATGAATACATGGGATTTTAGTATTTTCAGTTTTTAGTTTATATGCAACAAATTATCATCATAACTCATCAGTTAATTCCCGTACATGCTTTTGAATCTTCTGATTAAGAATAACCGCCCAGACGAGATTTAAAAATGCGATCCAGAACCGCCCTGGAGATTGACAAAATAGTATAGTATTAAATGATTGGCTTTAGGTTCAGTTAAGTAAATTTTCGATTAAAAATTTTCACAGTCAATTTTTTTTGTGCTTGTAATTTTATACAATTGAGTTTGTCCCATTAATAGAAAATGTCCTGTACCTCAAAGTAACTCAAACGCAAATTTGAATCAATAGGTACTTCAAGAGGTGCGTCTTGAAAGTAAGGAATAAAGGGTTTAAGGTTAACTTTGAATTACATTTTCAAATAAGTTGGTGACCTCTTTTCGGAATTGAAAAAAGTTCATGTCTCAGAATTAGCAGCAAATTTAATGAAGTTCATAAATATTGCTTGTTCCGATACATGAAAGTCATAAATATTACGTGTATTGTGAGGACTTACACTGATAAACTCGTAATGTCCAATTTGTATCCCTTTCGGCCAGTGATAAAAAATGACAGATCATTATGTTTTCGAAAAAATGGATCTTCAAAGGGCTTAGTTTCTTTCATTCAATATTAAGCTAAAGCTTGTAATTTAAGTTATATAGACAACCGATAAATATTGTAATATATTACTAAACTAGCTGTTGCCCGCGACTTCTTACGCGTAAAAATTATATTATAATGTCAATTTGATTGCTCTCCGCTTAGCCCTTAGGATATGTAGCGTGATAATAAAGCCTTTTTGATGACCCTACCCCTAATTAATATTTGTGCAAAATTTAAATCCAATCTATTGAGTACTTTTCGAAATCCTTCCGGACAAAGCAAAGCAAACTGACAAACAGAAAAATTCATTTCTAACTATATTTTCGGCTTCAGTATTTTATGTTGAACATCCAGCGAGTATTTTTTTTAAATATTTCCGAAGTACAGTTTTCACTTTTCACTTTTCTATTATTTTATTATATGTCCATACATACATTATACATAGAATATACTGAAACAAATAGTGGCCTCAGGAGGAAAAGACATGGCTGTGTGAACTTTCCAAAATTATGAACGTAGCTTCACTAGTATCTGGTTATCGGAGTACGATAAGTTCATCTTTCAGCAAAGGTAGGCCAAACAAGACCGGTAAAACAGTAGAAATATTATTTTTAAACTACCTAAAACATTTTGTTGATAATAAGAATCACCTTGCTCGGCGGTAAGGAGAATTATCCTACACCGTTAATTCGAAGTGAACCTTTTAAAAATATTATTTTGGCTCGTTAAATGACATAACAAATTTCTCTGAAGATGCTGTCAGTTAATGTTAAGTAATGTTTAAAAAAGATGTAAGAATATTTACCATCTCACACATATTTAGGCTAGCAAATAAATGTGAATTTATTGTGTGCTTAACGGTTATTGTCGAAATAATGTAAAATGCAAGACAAATAACGAATTCTTTACACGAAACGTAGAATGATGCCAAATTTTCGGATAAATCTTCACAGGTTGTTAGTCTTTGCGATTTTCTGCTTTATTTCGTTGACAATAAAGTTCATGTTTGGTGCGAATAGATGTGAGGATGAGATAGTAAGTTCATTTGTTTATTTATAAGGAAACGCAGTGTTCAGTTACGGGCGCGGTATTTCGCGAATCCTTGTGTCGTGTTATTATTGCGAATGGTTACCGTTATTGGGCAGTTACGGTTGTTTATAGAAATTATATAATCGAATCAGATAATCTTCGACAAGTAATTGTTTAAACGCCGGATATGGAAATTGAGTTTTTGGTTGAAATTTCGACTCTACCTTTTTTTTTTGTTTAACGTGAGGGAAAATCCTCATGGATGTTATGCCGGGCTCCTACCGACTAAAAGAACCTCACGTCACGCCCAACAGCTTGTGGTTGGGAGCCCCGGGGAAGCCCTTGGAAGGATGTCCCAGAGGAAGGATGTCCCAGATTTCGACTCTACCTAAGTTAAAATTAAAATTGCATTCTAATTTTGCACGTGATCAATGTAGCTGGCACCGGGTGGTACCTACTTACATAGAGAGAGACCTATTTGTCATCAAAATTTATGTCGACATAATATAATCAAAGAACTCCATTAATCTATCAACACTTATCAATTACGAGGAAACCTGTGACGCTCATTTTTATGAAATTTCGAGCTAATTAGGGCAATAAGTTCAAAGGAACTTGTGTTTTCATCACAGGGCGGAAACTCTATGCAAATAATTCAGATTCATTTATTTGATAGATGATTCGTTTTTAGGGTTTCGTAGCCAAATGGTAAAAACGGAACCCTTATAGATTCGTCATGTCTGTCTGTCTGTCTGTCTGTCTGTCTGTCCGTCAGTGTGTCACAGCCACTTTTCTCCGACACTATAAGGCCTATGCTATTGAAACTTAGTAACTATATGTATTCTGTGAACCGCCTTAAGATTCTTATATAAAACTAGAAAAAAAGCTGTAAATTTTGGGGGTCCCCATACTCAGAACTGAAACTCAAAAATTTTGTTTTCATCAAACCCACACGTGAGGGGTATCTTTAGATAGGTCTTTAAAAATGCTATTGAGGTTCCTAAAATCATTTTTTCCTTAATTGAATAGTTTGCGCAAGAGACACTTCCAAAGTGGAAAAATGTGAGTCCCCCCCCCCCCTCTAACTTCTAAACTAAGAGAATGATAAATCTAAAAAAAAATATATGATGTACATTATCATAAAAACTACCAGCGAAAATTAGATCGAACGAGATAGAGCTGGTAGTTTTTTTTTAATACGTCATAAACCGCAATTTTCGGTGAGAAAAATCACTACCACTGCGAACGTGTTAAAACATCAATCAAAGTTACAACGAACTATAAGAACATTTATAATAGATGTTACTTGCTGCTACAAAACCCTTCATGGGCGAGTCCAACTCGCACTTGGCCGGTTTTTTAAATACTGTCACCTACTCTAAAAAACGCGCTAAGTTCGGTTATGATAGGTTACACCAGGATCCATTGAGTGAAACTTTAGAATACCGTCTCTCTCGGGAGCAGTCCCACACACCATTCTAACGCAATGGTAATTTTCTAACATAAATGTACAAAGGAGCAAGAATCTCTTTATTAAAAACCGCTAAAAATAGCCATTCTCAACTAAAAATACGGCACTGAATCTTGATTTATAATTGTTATTCTTTTAAGTACCGTAACGAGGAACTCGGTCAAAGTGTAACTGTGTCATACCACCCGTGTCGCGCACGATGTACGATCCAGCAAGCTCCCGTTTTCGTCGTAAATATCCCGACGTTCCTGGGAAGGTAACAGTATCTGAATCAAGCTGACATGTTGTGACTTCTTGAAGGCCGAGGTGTTTTAAAGATTTTATCGGGTGTGTAAAATGTTTTTGTGGAGTTTTTGTATCTTTTTAGAAAGTGTTTTTGATTGTAGGTATAGTAAAGGTTTTGTATGTCAGATGTAGATTGCATGTTTTAGGTAGGTACTAATATATGTTTTAAAAGAAAATATGTTAAAATTTTGTAAAAGAATAAAAATGAATCGTAATTTAATCTGTCATGGAAAATAAATTTACATCTTTTCACGAAAACTTTACTAAAGCATGAAATACCCGAGTGTGATTACAACCGGGTTCTTTTAGCAGAGTATGAAGAACCCGAGGTTGTCAGTCCAGTTCCACTTGCAATAGTCTTATGGACGTTGAGAATGACCCCCAAATTTGCTAGTCGTCCCGTTTATTTACTTGGTGTCGTCGCCCTAGCTTTACAGGCAAGTGTTATTTTGGCGAACTAGATTTCATCTAGAAACATGTACAAGACTATTATGTAACAACATTTTTAGGGTCCCGTACCCAAAAGGTAAAAGCAGGACCCAATTACTGAGACTCTCCTGTCCGTTTGTCTACCGTTCGTCACAAGGCTGCTTCTCAGGAACCGTGATAGCTAGACGCATCTTTTCACGAAAACTTAACTAAAAAAATTGCGTGTACTTAGTGTACACACGTAAGAAGTGAAACTTCTTCATAAACTTAATTTTCACCTCACCTTAAATTAAGTCAAAAAGTACAAAAGTACAAAAGTCCAAAAGTCCAAAAGTCCAAAAGTCCAAAAGTCCAAAAGTCCAAAAGTCCAAAAGTCCAAAAGTCCAAAAGTCCAAAAGTCCAAAAGTCCAAAAGTCCAAAAGTCCAAAAGTCCAAAAGTCCAAAAGTCCAAAAGTCCAAAAGTCCAAAGTCCAAAGTCCAAAAGTCCAAAAGGCCAAAAGTCCAAAAGGCCCAAAGTCCCAAGGTCTCAAGGTCCCAAAATCCCAAAGTCCCAAAGTCCAAAAGGCCAAAAGTCCAAAAGTCCAAAAGTCCCAAAGTCCCAAGGTCTCAAGGTCCCAAAGTCCCAAAGACCCAAAGTACCAAGGTCCCATCTAAAAGTCCAAAAGTCCCAAAGGCCAAAAGTCCAAAAGTCCCAAAGTCCCAAAGTCCCAAAGTCCCAAAGTCCCAAAGTCCCAAAGTCCCAAAGTCCCAAAGTCCCAAAGTCCCAAAGTCCCAAAGTCCCAAAGTCCCAAAGTCCCAAAGTCCCAAAGTCCCAAAGTCCCAAAGTCCCAAAGTCCCAAAGTCCCAAAGTCCCAAAGTCCCAAAGTCCCAAAGTCCCAAAGTCCCAAAGTCCCAAAGTCCCAAAGTCCCAAAGTCCCAAAGTCCCAAAGTCCCAAAGTCCCAAAGTCCCAAAGTCCCAAAGTCCCAAAGTCCCAAAGTCCCAAAGTCCCAAAGTCCCAAAGTCCCAAAGTCCCAAAGTCCCAAAGTCCCAAAGTCCCAAAGTCCCAAAGTCCCAAAGTCCCAAAGTCCCAAAGTCCCAAAGTCCCAAAGTCCCAAAGTCCCAAAGTCCCAAAGTCCCAAAGTCCCAAAGTCCCAAAGTCCCAAAGTCCCAAAGTCCCAAAGTCCCAAAGTCCCAAAGTCCCAAAGTCCCAAAGTCCCAAAGTCCCAAAGTCCCAAAGTCCCAAAGTCCCAAAGTCCCAAAGTCCCAAAGTCCCAAAGTCCCAAAGTCCCAAAGTCCCAAAGTCCCAAAGTCCCAAAGTCCCAAAGTCCCAAAGTCCCAAAGTCCCAAAGTCCCAAAGTCCCAAAGTCCCAAAGTCCCAAAGTCCCAAAGTCCCAAAGTCCCAAAGTCCCAAAGTCCCAAAGTCCCAAAGTCCCAAAGTCCCAAATTCCCAAAGTCCCAAAGTCCCAAAGTCCCAAAGAGTCCCAAAGTTCCAAAGTCCCAAAGACCCAAAGTACCAAGGTCCCATCTAAAAGTCCAAAAGTCCCAAAGGCCAAAAGTCCAAAAGTCCCAAAGTCCCAAAGTCCCAAAGTCCCAAAGTCCCAAAGTCCCAAAGTCCCAAAGTCCCAAAGTCCCAAAGTCCCAAAGTCCCAAAGTCCCAAAGTCCCAAAGTCCCAAAGTCCCAAAGTCCCAAAGTCCCAAAGTCCCAAAGTCCCAAAGTCCCAAAGTCCCAAAGTCCCAGAGTCCCAGAGTCCCAAAGTCCCAAAGTCCCAAAGTCCCAAAGTCCCAAAGTCCCAAAGTCCCAAAGTCCCAAAGTCCCAAAGTCCCAAAGTCCCAAAGTCCCAAAGTCCCAAAGTCCCAAAGTCCCAAAGTCCCAAAGTTCCAAATTCCCAAAGTCCCAAAGTCCCAAAGTCCCAAAGTCCCAAAGTCCCAAAGTCCCAAAGTCCCAAAGTCCCAAAGTCCCAAAGTCTCAAAGTCTCAAAGTCCCAAAGTCCCAAAGTCCCAAAGTCCCAAAGTCCCGAAGTCCCAAAGTTCAAAAGTCCAAAAGTCCCAAAGACCCAAAGTACCAAGGTCCCATCCAAAAGTCCCAAAGACCCAAAGTACCAAGGTCCCATCCAAAAGTCGAAAAGCCTAAAAGTCCAAAAGTCCCAAAGTCCCAAAGTCCCAAAGTCCCAAAGTCCCAAAGTCCCAAAGTCCCAAAGTCCCAAAGTCCCAAAGTCCCAAAGTCCCAAAGTCCCAAAGTCCCAAAGTCCCAAAGTCCCAAAGTCCCAAAGTCCCAAAGTCCCAAAGTCCCAAAGTCCCAAAGTCCCAAAGTCCCAAAGTCCCAAAGTCCCAAAGTCCCAAAGTCCCAAAATTCCAAAGTCCCAAAGACCCAAAGTACCAAGATCCCATCCAAAAGTCCAAAAGTCCCAAAGTCCCAAAGGCCAAAAGTCCAAAAGTCCAAAAGTCCAAAAGTCCAAAAGTCCAAAAGTCCAAAAGTCCAAAAGTCCAAAAGTCCAAAAGTCCAAAAGTCCAAAAGTCCAAAAGTCCAAAAGTCCAAAAGTCCAAAAGTCCAAAAGTCCAAAAGTCCAAAAGTCCAAAAGTCCAAAAGTCCAAAAGTCCAAAAGTCCAAAAGTCCAAAAGTCCCAAAGTCCCAAAGCCCCAAAGACCCAAAGTACCAAGGTCCCATCCAAAAGTCCAAAAGTCCAAAAGTCCCAAAGTCCCAAAGTCCCAAAGTCCCAAAGTCCCAAAGTCCCAAAGTCCCAAAGTCCCAAAGTTCCAAAGTCCCAAAGACCCAAAGTACCAAGGTCCCATCCAAAAGTCCAAAAGTCCAAAAGTCCAAAAGTTCAAAAGTTCAAAAGTTCAAAAGTCCCAAAGTCTCAAAGTTCCAAAGTCCCAAAGACCCAAAGTACCAATGTCCCATCCAAAAGTCCAAAAGTCCAAAAGCCCAAAAGTCAAAAAGTCCAAAAACCCTTAAATGACATGCTATCCCTGGATAAAGTACTCTTAATTCGAATCCACCGTGGTGAGGAACAGAACGAAGATGGCGCGTAACCAAAAATCGTGACGTGACGTGACGCAAATTTTTTTCCAACGCCGATAAAGAAGTTTCACTTCAAAAATCGTCACATTTAGTTCGCCAACATAGCCTTCCAGGCGAGCTTTCTTTTGGCGAACTAAAGGTCATCTAATCCGTTCTTCAAGAGGCGTCTTAGAAGGTTTTTACAGGGTCGGCAGCGCGAGACTAGCGCCCCCGGTGTTGCAAATGTCCATTGGCTGCCGTGACCACCAGTACTTCTGGTAAGCCATATGCTTGTCTGCCGCCTTAGTGATATAAAAACATCATTTTCGAACACGTGATACGTATAATTGTCTACCACATAAGTCAAAGAAATATTACCATCCGTAGTAGTTAGTGCTACGTAGGTAGGTACCTGTCCTGGGACATCCTTCCGAGGGCTTACCCGGTGCTCTCATCCGTAGGCTGTTGGGCGTTACGTGAAGTATTTTAGTTGGTAGGAGTCCGGCTTAGCATCCATGAAGGATTTTCACTCGCGTAAAAAAAGTGCTACGTACCTGTTCTATTACTGCTTGGTATTATCATACTTTATTCGTATGTGTAGCCAATTTCCTAGATATCAAGTTATAACTTGGTGAGTTTTTTTGAACCGATTTTGATAAGTTTTGTAAAGTCATAGCCGGGATCTTGGCTATAGTTACACGCAACTCTTTTTTTGTGCAAACGTAAACACTTGTGATAGTGACCCTATTTAAATATCAGTTGTCAAAAAAGCAAATTAAGGATAATCGACAGAAATATTAAGAAAAACTCACAAAAAAGGGATTACACATTCAGAAATTCTTACAAACTGTTCAATTACAGTAAAAATAAGTATCGCGTGACAAATTTAAAATTTCATCAACAAAACAACATATAATATAGACGCCATTTTACGAATGACATAAAACATTTCATATTGGACTTAAGTTGGCACTAAGTTCAAAGAACCCCAAGGTCCTTAGGTTCTTTGACCCACACCTAAAAACGTCTTGGGTATGGATGTGTCACCTGTGCGCTTGAAAATGGTGCCTACTAAAATGGACGTAACTGAATTATGTAGTTTTATACGTAATATATTAAAGCGTATTTTAGATACTTAATATATTATAGCTACACAATTTACCATCACTTTACTGTTTATGTATGATTAATGCTTAAACAAGTTAGAACTAGGCAAAACAAAATACATGGTACTTATTTAGACCACCATCTGTGGGCCAACTTCAGTTCTACTTGGAATAGTCTTATGAACGGTAAGAACGGTCCCCAAATTTGCTAGTCGTCCCGCTTATTTACTCGGTGTCGTCGCCCTAGCGGGCCTAGCCTTCCAGGAAAGCGTTATTTTGGCGAACTAAATGTTATCTAGAAAGAGGTAGGTACAATACTAGTTATTATGGAACTTCATTTTTAGGGATTTGTACCTACCCAGAGGGTAAAAACATGACCCTATTATTGAGACTCTCGTGTCCGTATGTCTCTCTGTCCCTCACAAGGCTGTATCTCAGGAACTGTGATAGCTAGACGAATCTTTTCAAAAAAAAATACAAAAAAAAAGAAATGCACGTGTGTGTTTACAACCGGGTTCTTCTAGCGGAGTGTGAAGAACCCGGGGGTTGTAAGCTCATCATTGGAAGACAACTTCACTTCCACCTTCAATAGTCATAGACAGTGAGTATGGCCCCCCAATTTGGTAGGTAGTCATCCCGTTTATTTACTCATGTCTCGTCGCCATAGCCTTTCAGTCATCTATTCTAATATTATAAAGAGGAAAGATTTGTTCTTGTTTCTTTTTTTTTTGTTTGTTTGTAACGAATAGGCTCCGGAACTACTGGACCGATTTGAAAAATTCTTTTACTGTTGGAAAGCTACACTCTTTGCGGTGAACATACCTAGACTATACTTTTTCCCGTATACCCGCGGGAACAGGAACTACTACGCGTGTGAAACCGCGTGACGTCCGCTAGTCCTAAATAAGTATCCACTAAATGTCATCTAATCTACAACTGACTTCACAGCGTCAACATCAACAACAAAATTCTTTAACAAAGTACAATGTAACCCTTTACTCGAGAATTAGTATGAATAATAAGTTTGCACATCGTATTTTTAGCATCGTGAATACCAGCTACAACCGGGACCCACTTCATTGACGCCGTAACAAGATTACGGTATCCTTAATATTTATTACCTACTGACTTTATTTTATATACTTAATAATAAATAAAGAAGTCTGAACTTCGCAAGTGCGCGTCCCCGCTCACTGTCAAAAGTATTGATTAATATAACAGATGCACATTTTTAAACTGAAACTTTTAGGTTATGTTATGAATGAAATCATCTCTGTCTACGCTCATCTTTATGTTGAAGAAATAACTCAAGTTGACGTTTATATTGTAATATTGCAAACGGATATTTAGATATGTGACTGTACGGATAAGTAGAAACAAATTTAGATATACATATATGAATGGAGGAATGGAGGTTGATTAATCAAACCACAGATATCAGAAAATGATTTCTGTGAATCAAACCTATTTTTATGACAACGCATATAAAAGACGAAGCGACAGATAGATACTGAAATGGGATAACTCTTCATTACAAACTACAACTTACTGACATAGTACCTATACAGTAAGCAGTACAAACAGAAAAGTCTCAAATAGTTCTGTCCCAGATTGCCTAAGCGTGTACATACTAAACTAGAAGTCGCCATCCCTTTATTACTGTAAAGTTGAAAATTGACCAAAAATAAAGTAGCCATATCTGCCCCTGTCGTTTTAACTCGGCAATGGGTTTGACAGCAATGTGTAACACCGGATGAAAATGCTCATAGGCTAAGGCCACTTTCGATCACGTGATACGTACGATTGTCTACCACCTAGGTTAGTGCTATGTACTACCCGTTCGCTCTAAGTTTGCCAGTCGTATCCCCTACTACGCCTCTACACCAGCTTCGACGCCAGCTGCAAACTTAGCGAACGTACAGCCCGTTCGCTCTAAGTGTACTATTACTGCTTGTCAGTACCATATTTTATTCGTATGTGTAACCAAAAATAGGTTGACGATTGCAACAGAGCGTAAGCTAAAGATGTTTTTGTTGGCAATGAATATATCCTTTTCTGATCAAAGACCCGCAAAAGTAATTATGACAAATGTTTTTGATTGTATTCTACTGGAGCTTAGCCGAATGACAAAAAGTATACATCATGATAAGCAAATTTAAAGGTAGTAAAATACAAAATAAAACAGGTTATGGAACTTCATTTTTAGGGTATCGTACCCAAAGGGTAAAAACGGGACCCTTTTGTCCGTCTGTCTGTCTGTCGATCACTAGGCTTTATCTCAGGAACCGTGATAGTTAGAAAGTTGAAATTTTCACAGATTATGTACTTCTGTCACCGCTATATCAACAAATACTAAAGTCAGAAAAACATAACAAACGTGTTTTTTGTATGGATCTCTCCGTGCGCGAATCCGATTCGCACTTGGCCGCTTTTGTTAGTATTATTAAATGACAATGAACTTGCAATATTAGTCGAAGAACCGTCGCAAGCCATACTTCGAGACGAGTTCTGTCAAGTGTAAAGTGATGTCCTCCAAGCTTTTGGGCTAACAACGTAAGGCCTAACGTTTTCATGTCCAGCAGTGTCTGTGATAGGCTGAATTGAATATCGATCATCACAATAAATCCACTCTAATTATTCTATAATTTTCTCTGTTGGGAATCCTGGGGTCGACCTTCTGAGGGCTTACCCGGGGCCCATCCCAGCCGAAGGCATTATTCAATATAATAATATAATATTATAGTACATAAATGGCAAATAAATCGATGTGTGTTACTGGTTATTACAATTCAATTGGTTAAGGTGCTGCAGTCCTAGCTAGGTTATTAGATAAGTGTTAAGAGGGTTTATCACCCAGCGCGGACAAAATTGAAAAAGTATCAAGTGGCGTTGAGCACACTCAAAGTATTCGAATATTACGATAATACCTGACTGGGAACGCGGGAAATAAAGTGATACATCCTCTCTCTGGAAGGCCTCGGCCGGTACTAATTTCTCGCGGCCCGTGCATCGAGTTTGAGGACTCTTTTTATTACGTTATTATAGATATGTTTAAAGAGGTTTCTAGAATATTACTGATGTATTCAATTGGTGATATCATGATCAGTCTGTAAATGTAAAAAGATCACCATTTTGTAAACTAGAAGTGTACCAAAAATCGTGATGAAGTTCATCAAAGTACGACGTTTTTTGGAAACTTTATTTGTCATGTTTTGGTGATAAGAAATATATTTCGGTATAATTTTCTTAGGCGGCTTTAAAGAAGACAATACGAAGATACTTATAGCAGCTTTAATTTCTGTGTACATCAATTAATTTTATACCACCCGATTGGCAAAGATGCCTTGTTCCGTAGAATTTCTTCAAACGAGGTGTGTAAACACTGTTTTTTATACAATTTCAATAAAAACCTAGTTATGCCACGTTTATTTTGATTAGAACAATTTTTAGACAAGGAAATATATTACTCTTACACATTAATCATACTTACTAAACATTGGTAGTTTCTTTAGAAACAAACGTTTCAAACGCGTGAAATCATGTATTTGTGCGTTAACCCTCTTAAGGACTACAGTGCTGATCCATTAAGTAGGCGATGTGTGATTTTTTGTCATTAAGAGTCCTATAAGTAGCATCTATGTAGGATTTAACTAACGTCAAAAAAAAAGCCTATGTTAATTTATTTGTATATGGGCACTTCTTCAGTCAATCTTTCTTCTGACAAGAGTTTAAACTCTTGTCAGAAGAAAGACACATTTTATTTGTCTTGTCAACTTTGATTAAAAACGTTTTATCAAAGTTGACAGGACAAATAAAATGAGATAAATATTTTTTTTTTTTTTATTCTGCACCTCTGCCATGGGCAAAGCCTATCTATACATTTTTCGTACTAGCGATCTAATCATAGAATCTAGCCCCGCGGGGCTTTGTTACCTACTTCAAGAGATGTCGGGGGGGGGGGCGGGGGCACTTAATCCCGTCTAGTGAGTACTATTTTGCCTCGGCAAACGGCAGTGCCACTCTCATGCAGGGCGCACTCTCATGCTCCCAATCCTACCGGGTCACTGCGTCGCCGGCCTTTTTGCATCCATCATAGGTAGCGCCTCCAGTCCCCCCGGCATCTCGAACCTATCTAAACTAATCCTCTTTCACCCATATTCTCTTAATCATTCCAGTTCTCGCTTTTATGCCTCTCGCACTTTCACGCTTTCCCGACCTTTCATTCTTTAATCTAAACTAGCTAAAACTTAAGTCTATCGTCTTTCATTCTTATTCCTCTAGTACCATACTCGTCGCGCTTTTATGCTTCTCGCACTTTCATACTGGCCTTTCAGATAAACATTTTAAACCTACAATAGTTTAACAAACATAGATACATCTTACTATCTTGGGGCGTACGCAAGTAAGTAGGTGTCATGAATACGAGGCGACATATATCGTGTTATTTATTATATTTTAAACGATATCGGGAATCGCGCGCGTTTTCGACGCGCCCCGACTGCGTGATGACGTATCTCAAATTTATGGTGTGTACGAGTATGTAGTGTCGCAGCGTGTAGGTTGAGATCTATGGCTGACAACTCGGGCAAAAACACATATAAATATGTTGCATATGGGTGGGGAATTGAGATGATCTATGAAAGTATGAACACGGGAATAAATGTAATCTGTACGAATATAGAACGAGAAATTATTTTTTTCTTTAAAAATTAAACAAATAGCAAACACCTTTTGTATATAACAACTAGCTGATGCCCGCAGCTTCGCCCGCGTAAAATTTGTTCCCGTTCCCGCTTCCCGTATGAATTTAACAAAATTCTTGCTTAGCGGATGTCTACGTCGTAACATCTACCTGCATGCTAAATTTCAGCCCGATCCGTCCATTGGTTTAGGCTGGGCGTTGATAGGTCACTATGTCAGTCAGTCAGTCACCTTTGAGTTATATATATTTATATATATATATAAGATAAGATAAGAAGATTATTAATATTACAAAGAAACAAAAATAAACCATAATTTTAGATACTTAGCCACTTTAAGAAAACGAATTATATTATTTCGTATAAGTACAGCCTCATAATACAATTAGTGGCCACAGACATACAATTTTAACTTAAATTATTTGATAAAAAATAAAAAAATCCCGCCAGATGACTAAAAACGGTCACAAGCAATGACTGGATGCGGAAGGCCTTTATTTTGGGTGAGGGAAAAGCCTTCATGGATGCTATGCCAGACTTCTACCCACTAAAAACCTCACGTACCGCCCAACAGCCTACGGTTGGGAGCCCCGGGTAAGCCCTCGGTCGGAAGGACTCCCAACAGGAGGGCCTACGTCCCGCAGTCGACTGTCACGTGCCAATTTCATCGAATAAAATAAGATTTTATGTCCATGAAAATGTATGCCTTTATTTTGACATGTTAAATAGTTTTAAAACAACTGGTTGATTCAACTAGTAGCTTCTTGTGTCAACTTCTGTAAAGAAAAAGGCGAAGTAGAAAGATTGCTAGTTATGTCTATGAACTCATAAAGCTTTTTAGGATTTCGTAGCCATTTGGCAAAAACGGAACCCTTATAGATTCGTCATGTCTGTCTGTCTGTCCGTCCGTGTGTCACAGCCACTTTTCTCCTAAACTATAAGGCCTATGCTATTGAAACTTGGTAACTAGATGTATTCTGTAAACCGCATTAAGATTCTTATATAAAACTAGAAAAAGAGCAATAAATTTTGGTCCCCATACTCAGAACTGAAACTCAATTTTTTTTTTCTTCAAACCCATACATGTGGGGTATCTTTATATAGGTCTTTAAAATTGCTATTGAGGTTTCTAAAATCATTTTTTCCTTAAGTGAATGGATTGCCCAAGAGACACTTCCAAAGTAGAAATATGTGTGTGTGTCCCCCTCTTACTTCTAAACTAAGAGAATGATAAATCTAAAAAAAATATATGATGTACATTGCCATAAAAACTACCAACGAAAATTGGTTTGAACGAGATAGAGCTGGTAGTTTTTTTTAATACGTCATAAACTTTTAATAAAAAATTAAACAGTTAATAAAATTTTCGGTTAGAAAAATCACTACCATTGCGAACGTGTTAAAACATCAATCAAAGTTACAACGAACTATGAACTTTTATATTATCATCACCTTCATGGGCGAGTCCAACTCGCACTTGGCTGGTTTTTTTCTATTGATATCTATGGCGTTCGATATACAAAAGAGCACAAATAAAATGCGCTCTCCGAATGGCATAGTACATTTCATAAATTGGCAATTATATTTTTTTTAACTTAAATTTTCAATTACTGAAAACTTAAAATTAAACCTTGGCTTAATTCTCTTATTTAGGTTAAATATTCAGAGAAACATACATACATATGGTCACGCCTTTATCCCGGAGCAAGGGGTAGGCAGAGGCATATTTATATGCCCACATTTCACCTTTTATTTTTGAATTTGTCCCACGTATTAGGTGGTGATCCGTATTGCCGTGTTGAGATGGACAGGCGCAGGTTTTGACTGCCTGCTGTTGAAAATTTTCAAGCCGCCTATAAAGGCCTTCAACTTGGCTTAACGATTGCCATTTTACTGGCAACAGGGACCAACAGCTTTACGTGCCTTTCGAAGGACGGAAACGTTCAAATAAATGTCACAAAGTGGTCACATGGATAGTCACCTCTCCAAGGACCGGCCATAGTAAAAGTTGCTTACTGCAGTGATCGTTTATAGAACACTGAGTCCGCGGGGCCACGAGCGCTTCATTTGTTTATATTAATGTTGATTGTTCACAGCAGATAAATAAGTCAAGTCTGTTCGAACAATCAGCTTGTACTTTTAACCGACTTCAAAAAAAGGAGGAGGTTCTCAATTCGTCTGTATATATTTTTTTTCACTTTGAATTTCTAAATTAATCAAAAGAATGTCTCTAATATGTATCTAATAACCGCCGCTAACATCGCAGCTGCTGCACCAGTGCTGCGAATATTGCACAATTCTCCCAACAATGCTCCAGACTGGCGTATAAATTGCCACTGTTGGTCCTCTATAATGTGTTGCGATGAATTCCTTTTTCCCCCTTCACCTATACATCCAAAGCCAGTTTGAAGTTTTAACAGATCGTCTATCCATGATCGGCGGAGAAATTGTACCTTGTGTACGTGGCCTTCGAGAGTACAAAGAGCAATTTGTGACATGGATAAGTAAGGTAATTCAAATCCGTTATATGCAAGGAATTCAGCTTCATTATACATTGTCGCGCAAAACCTATCAACGTATCCTTTATCTTTAGCAGGAGAGATGACAGAACATCCTCTTGATTGTCTAGCCAATATAAGGTACAACAGTCTATGTAATAATTTGTATCCATAGTCAGTACCATTGGACACGGCTTCAGTTCAAAAGGTAGTGTCCTCCTTACAACGTACCCATTTATTGTCGCCATTAGGTGGAGTTGCTGCCAGACGTTTCATACAATTATCATTAACATTTGCATCGTAAGAAAACGGAAAATCTGATTCTCCCTTGACATATTCTTTTTTGTCAGGATACATACTGTTTAGTTCGCCTGGAGAATAAAATGTGGTCTTCTGCAACAGATACGTTTTCATTTTTTGTAAATGTTTAAACCATATTGTGTCCTGAGCAAACAGCTTCGGAATATTATACAATACATGGGAATTAGGTTTATCTTTGTAGACATACCACTTGTCCCGAAAATATTGAACATTTTCATCGTTCCTCTTTAGTAATTGACTCAAAACATTTTTCAAACCTGGTGGCATTTTTCTTTCTTTTACTCGTAGTATTGGTTTAAGATTTACTTTAATTAAGAATAAATTGAATGCAAATGTTATGTCTACGTAATATCGATGTGAGTTTGCTACATGTATTATTTTCATTAAATTATTAATATATATTTCTAGGTCAAGTTTCAAAGGTAAATCACTGAGTATATCATTCACATATTTGTCATTTGCCAAGAGCGATTCTTCTGCCATAACAGTTTCCACCAAATTGGTAAATAGAAAATAACTTATAAATGTAATCATTATGCACGGATCACGCAAATAAATCAATTTTTTCGCCATAATTACATCTAATGCGTAATTTTCACAGAAATTCTCTCGAACATATTAGAGTCTGGACTTAAATCAAACTAGTGGCCTATTGTAGTTGTTTGTTGCTTTTATATGCTGCGATAAGATTTTGTGTACAGATTGGACACAGCTTTACTGGTTATGGTGATTTGTGAATTCTCAAAAACTTCACGAATAATAGCATTTTCATTGATGAAATTGATTATTAATTCCAAACCAATTTATACATAATATTTTTATGTTGTTGCATTCTCCTCTTATTATAACCCCGGGATATCGACGGCTTAACGTGTATTTTTTGTTACGTTTGGAAATTCTAATGATTGCTATGCCCGGACTCCTACCTGTCGGCTTAAACCATACGGTGTCCTTTCATGGGCCTACTGCCGGAAGTATCAGGTACGACCAGAGAAGGAAAGGCCCAGGGCTTTCGAAACAGACTTAATGAGCTTTCCGAAGCGTCATCAATGTGCCATCTGAATGCAAAATATAGTCATAAAATTATTTTAGCCTTAGCAAAAATTTCTTTTTTTTTATAATCTATATGGTCTTTTGAAAATGGTTCGAATTGCACCCTACTGTGGACACTTATCAATTTCAAAAACTCTTGATAGTATTTCTTTAGAACACCCTACGATACTTTAGGACCTGAAAACAACACCTACATATAAATAGTAATAATAATTGTAACATTTCATCCGCTTAACAAACATGTTGTCTTTCAGAGTTAATGCTATATTCATTGCAAAAGAATTGTTAAAGATACACAGTTTTGCAAAACAATAGAGAATGAACTTTATGCTCAGGTGTGAAAGTATAATTTTTCAAAACTTCTGGACTTACCACGCAATAAAAAGTATCATGTCATAATGTTTATACAGCGCCATGGCTTTTGTAGTTTATCACTTTGATGGACCATAAAATGTTTTAATGTCACTTTAAAGTAGAAGTCATCTGAAATTAATCAGGCTAGTTATATTGTAAGTGAGAACGCGGTGTTATATTTACTGCGATCGTTTATTTTACATGTAATTATTGTTGTAAATGTTCGAGTGTGGTTTCATTGTCAAACATACCAGGACAGGAGATAGGATTCCTTATGTACCCTTCTTAATTCTTGATGAATGATGAGGCTGTGGAGGCTGATAGTCCAGCGACTGGTTCTAAGGTACAAATAGCTTTAGTCCTAGTTTTAGTATTTTTATTCGGTTTTTGCATTGATGCTAAATAGGAGGAAGACTTTTTAAATCCTACTAATATTGTAAATGTAAAAGTTTGTGAAGATGTTTGGCTGAACGGATTGGGCTGAAATTTGGTACGGAGATAGCTTATAGTCTGGAATAAAACATAGGCTACTTTTCATCCCGGGAATATGTTCCCACGGAAACCGGGAACGGGTACCGAATTTCACGCGGGCGAAGCCGCGAGCATCATCTAGTATCTTATAGAACAGCAGCCAGAATTTCCATCTACCTAATTAAAATTGTGTAGTGTCGACTTCAAGATAAACTTTCAGATTGCAGGTCACAAAAATATACACTGCCCCACCGAAACAGTAACGACGTAATTCATTGTACATGCGAAACATAACGTACCCACACACAACACAGACATATTCATTTATAACACCTAACGGTTCGGTATATTACATCTAAAACAAACGAAAGCTGTGGAGCACAGTCCACTTCATCTTCTGAGATAAATGAACAAGATTGTGACATAACAGCTGACAATTTTGATGTTCGTCTTCAAGGAAAATGTCAACAATCTTGCTGTTTCAAATTTGACTTTATTAAAAAGACTTAATGTATTGTCGTTTTGTCTTCAAAACATACAATATTGTATTATTTATTATGATTTTCGCGTTTGGAGCGTTTTAATATTTTAAAACTTAGCAATACTGCAATGGGGAGTAGATACATCTGATCTACTCTCGACTGACGTCCCAAAAATTTAATGAATGTGAAAATGAAGTACCTGTAATTCTTTATCGTTACGCAAAAATCTGGAAAATTATTAATTATAAGAAGAATGTTTTTGGAATAAAAAATGATTCATTTTTACTATCATAAATATTAGAATATTATTTAACACATTACAGAGTTGTAGGGATAGTCATGAGTGCAATTTTACCAATGTTCGCGAAAACGTTAAAATTGAGAAATTGAGAGTATTCATATTTTGGTGAGTAGGCCTTTTTATTTAAAGAATAACGAACGCTTACAGGAAATGAAAAACACACTAAAGTTTTCTGAAGTCATAATCACAATTTAGATTGGCTTATCAATTTACATAAGTACATCAACAATGTTTCATTTAGATAAACAAACGTACATTCGTGACCACAATCATTTATATTTCGAGACATAAAATATTATCATTAGGCTTTTCCCTGTGGTGACACATTTTTAAAGAATGCACAAGTACCTACCTAACGGACGCTTCGAGTCGGTGACATACTCCAAAACACTGTCAGATTTTATAATAATAATGTTGCATTAAAATTGATGGTTCGGTATATCAGAAGGTCAGAATCACAATCAATAAAATATTGCAAATTAATTAAACATCTTCAGTTGTGCACTATTTACTAGCTGTTTGGTTTAATGGTTAGAATACTTGACCAATGACCATGAATATGGAAATTAACATACAGTTTAGTTCGACCAAAAAATTATTATGATTTTCGTGTATCTTTTGGGGATACCGCACGATCTCAGGTGAGACGGCATGTATCCTAGCAGGGACGACCATCGCCCTCTGCGGGCTCAGCAATCTAGCCACATTGCTGGCCGACCGGGTCTTCTTGCCCACACCGGGGCCCCGTACAGGGCCATACTTCGCACGATCCCCAGGGACGGTCTGTAGGATGGGGAGTAGATACATCTGATCTACCCGATACTCTAACGTCCCAAAAATTACACAAATATGAAAATGAAGTATAATACTGTATCTAGAAATATGAAATAAGTATATAAAATTTTGAATATGTTAAATCGTTTATATGTTTTTGAAATAAAAATGCTCTTCTTCATTGTATAATAGTATAATAATAATAAAATGGGGTACAAAAATTTGAATTCAAGTATTTTCTCAGTTGTCAGTTGTCCAGATCCAATAGCACAAATTAATTTTGACTAGATTGCACTGTGCCAACCATCCAAAATACTTAGAAAATATTTATTTATTTTAGTAGCATCACCTTTTCTGTCAAGAATCTTTCCGACAGAAAACTTGCCCTAAATGTAGTTATGGAAAGAGGTGACCGCTGTAATTTTTATAATAGTTAATAATTGAGCTAAATATTTCAGAACTAGATGGCACCCGTGGGTCCGCCAGCGTAGAATTTTGTTGCCGTTCTCGTTTCTCATAGGACCTTATTCCCGCGATAAAATAGCCTACGTGTTATTCTAGTAAATATAATCTATTCCCATACCAAATGGGGTGATATTTTTTTTTCCGATACTAGATTTATTCAATAAAATATTAGACAAATGGTACAATAAAGCATAAAAACTATTTACAATATCAATAAAACTAAACTAAATCTAAATATGGCCCCCGTGGCATTGTGCCCAAAAGACTGGCAGTATTCCCCCTTTGAAAAGCGATGTCTATTTATAGAGAAATAACTGCCAGCCCTTAGGTCGCCAGTTGACACTACAAGACGCTTCTTCAAAATTTCAAAAAAATTATGCGCATTGGGGCCCCATTGGACCTGGGGCCCCAATGCGCATTTTTTTTTATGTCTCGACACCGACAGGAATAAAATTTTACGAGCCGAGACCCTAATAATTAGTTATTTTTTTATTTTATGCCGCTTCCTTCTTGTGATATTAGAGCGTAAAAGAGTAACAAACATCCAAACATCCTAACATCGATCCTGAAATCTAGACACATAAAACTACATTCCTATACTATACTATACTATACTATCTTCACGCCAAATCCCTTGCGGGGTAGGCAGAAAGAACCGAGCGCCACACGGCACGGTCCATACACACCTCACTCGCCTCTTCAACTTTCATTTTTCTTTTCATGCATGCACGGCGGTTCCTACGGCTCTTGACACCACCCTCCACTAACACATGATTAATTTGGTCGTGGTAGGTGTGTCGTGGCCTTCCCCGACTCCTACGTCCATCCACTTTCGCGTTGTATATCTGTTTTGTCATTCTTTCATCTCCCATTCGTTCCACATGCCCGAACCATCGTAGCATGCCCTTCCTTACTTTAACACCGACACTCTCTTTCAGACCAACTCTCTTTCTTACATCTTCATTCCGAACGCGATCTGCGAGCGTTACTCCGCAGATTTTGCGTAGCGCGCGCATCTCGACCGCGTTTATTCTACTTTCATGCGTTTCCTGCCATACCCAACTCTCGCTTCCATACGTTAGCGTAGGTATCAGCACCGCATTGTGTACTGCGAGCTGGGCCTTTTGACTTAAGGCCTTGGTACCTAAAAGTTTGCCTAACGCTCCATTCACACTATTTCCCGCAGTTACCCTCTTTTCTACATCAGCGGTGTACCGTCCATCCCTGCTAAATGCACATCCAAGATATACAAACTCATCCACCTGTTCCAGCACTACATCATTTACAGTTATCCTGGCATTCGTTCTGTCCTCTTCTCTTTCGAATACCATCACTTTCGTTTTAGTCGCGTTCAAATGTAAGCCTCTCATTAGACAATCATCTTTCATCGTTGTGACTAGTGACTGTAGTTCTGATGGCGATTCGGCTATGAGCACGGCATCATCTGCATACAGCAAACAGTTCACAAGTAAGTCACCCATTCGCAATCCAACATTCATCGATCTTACTCTCTTAAGACAATCGTCCAGGTACAGGACAAACAGCAGAGCCGACAGCACGCAACCCTGTCTGACGCCAATGTTGACGTCAAACCAGGGAGACAGGCTGCCGCCCACCCGCACACATGCCGTACATCCCACATATGTAGACTGCACAGCACGAAGCAGCGCACCATCAATCCCGTATCCTGGCAATATATCCCAGAGATCCTTCCGTACAACTCTGTCAAATGCTTTCTCCATGTCCACAAAACCGCAGAAAACCTTCCGGCCTACAGCCAGCTGCTTCTCTACAATGTTGCGGAGCGAGAAAACTTGGTCCATACATCCCCTTCCATTTCGGAAACCACCCTGCGCCTCCCACAGTAATCCGTCAGATTCCACCCTCATTCTCCTTTCAATAATTTTGCCATACACTTTAGCTGCTATACTGATCAAACTGATGGCCCTATAGTTGGCGCACTCCATACGTGAGCCCTTGCCTTTATACAAGGGCACGACGATAGCACGCCTCCAGTCCATTGGGACCCTTCCAGTCTTCCAGCATAGATTGCTCAATGACCATAAGGCGTCCCGGACGCAAGGACCACCTAATTTGATCATTTCAGCAGATATCCTATCAATTCCCGCAGACTTTCCATTTTTCAAGCTTCGTATCGACCATTCAATCTCTTCCAAAGTAATATCTCCGCTTGATGCTTGCACCGCAAGATCAGTTATCGCCTCCCTCGCAGTGCCCGCATCCGGGAGATATTCATACATTTCTCCAAAGTACTCATTCCACCGCTCTAACACCTCTAAGGGGTCCGCAAGAATGTCCCCAGCTTTACTCTTTATCTTATCCATTCTGGAAACTGACGAACAGCTCCGAGACTTCTTGACCTCCCTCCAAAAGAGTTTGGTATTCGTCTCGAAGCTCCTCGTCAGCTTCTCTTCCGCAATCAAATTTATCCTTTCACGCTTCTCTTTCACTAAAGCTTTGGCTTCATTCTTGCAGAGGCGGTAAATTTCTTTCTTCGTGTCTTTCATACTGTCATTCAGTTGCAAAGATGAGACATAATCCAACCACGCTTTCTTCTTTCTTGCTACGCAGGATTGAACTTCTGCATCCCACCAGGCATCACCTTTCGAATGTTCATGTCTCTTTGCACTCCCACATGCTTCTTTTGCACTATCCACTATACTTTCTTTCATAATATTCCAGCATTCATCCACATCTAAGTCGGAAAGGCTCGCGTTTGCAAGCCTTTCACTGACTAAGCCAACATACATACTCCTTACGCTTTCATCTTCCAGTTTTTCACTCTTTATCCTTTCATAGTCTCCGAAAGGGACACGCACTCGCCAGTGCCTCCACTTCTTGAAAAGACCAACAAACCGGCTTACCACCAGGTAGTGATCAGTTTCAAGAGTGGGGCCTCTGTAGGCTCTTGTATCCCTTATAGCCTGTCGAAGACGATTGTCTATCAAAATCAAATCAATCACACTTTTTTCTTCCTTCCGTCTCCATGTATACGTGTGGATATCTTTGTGACGGAATAAACTGTTCGCCACAAGGAGGTCTCGTTCCAAGCATACGTCTAAGATTGACTTACCAGCATCATTCGATCTCTTATCTCCATACGGACCAAGGACAGCATCGAAGCCATCTCGCTTGGTCCCCACCCATCCATTCAAATCACCACACATGATCAACTTTTCATTCCCGTCAGCCAAATCGAGGACGTCCCTAACGGATTCCCAGAACTCCGCGAGCACTTGGGGATTAGCCGAGCTGACGGGAGCATAGGCTGCGACCAAAAAAACTCTCGTGATCCCCAGTTTTATACGTACCCACAGGAGTCTTGGGCCTACCAATCCATAATCTTTCACTCCAGAGGCCAAACGGGAGGAGAGCAAGACACCCACTCCCTTACTGGCATGATCCTCTTGGTCCACTCCGGACCACAAAGCAATTATTCCGCCAGGAAGATCGTCGATGCCGCTCCCCCTCCGCTTAGTCTCTGTGACACACAATACATCCAGGCATCGCTCTTTCATTACATCCATCAATTCATTCATCTTACCTTCCATACCACCACGCACATTCCACGTGCCTATCCGGCACTCGGCTCCTCGCATCCCGCCAGAGTTGGCGCTGCGTGAAGGGTGGCGGCCCCCTTCGCCGCGTGCGCATGCAGTCGTACCGACGGGGGCATACCGGTACGCGTCGCCTTGGGGGGACGCCCTAGCCCTGTCGGCACTCATCGGTAGTGTTTTGTTTCGCGTTTTCGCTTTCGCCGCTACTTACGGGGAGGGCCCGAGCACAGGTATCGCTCTTCGTGAAGGCACACTACATCCCCCCCTATTCCTAACTACTACTACATTCCTAATTATCTAATAGTACCTACATGAACTTTTAAAGCTTACCACCAGCTTTAAAAGTTCATGGTACAACAGTAAAGGACATCAATCAAATTAGGCTATGGCAGTCCACTGCTGGACGTAGGCCTCTCCCTAATTATGCCACAAAACACGATACTGCCACAAATTAGAGATAGTACAGATGGAAACCTACATACTAAATTCGTTGAGGCTACGCACACATAGACAATGCCCACTGAGTTCACAGAAATGAGGTCACGTGATTGCAGCTGAATTTTCGATAGGTACTGATTTGTGCGCGAGGGTGTGTAGCAGAGGGTAGGTGTGAAAAAAGTACATACATGAGTTTTCCATCTGTACTATCTCTAATTTGTGCTTCTGCGCCTTCTGCATCCAATCACTCCCTGCGACTTTTTCAAGTCAGTTTTATACCTTAGAGTATAAATAATAAGGTACATATATTCTAAGGTTTTAACATAGTAAAAAATAATAGTACTTTTTTTTAAAGTCTATTAATAATGTAAGGATTTAATAAATACCAGTACTACTAGGTATCTCATTTCGTAATGATGACTCAATAAGGATAAAATAGATAGTATGTAGGAACCTGTCCATCAACATTTTTAGCATTGATATCTTAACCACAATCATAGATATTATGCTATGTATAACTTACAAAAAAGGATGTCGCCATTTAAACTTTTTTTGGGTATATACTTGTGTAGGTAAGTATTCTTTTCAGATTCTTGCTAAAAGGGTTGTTGGTACGTTGAATTATTTTTACTGCCACTTTGTCCACAATAATATGAGTAGCTGGCAGAATACTCACATAAGTATTTTTAAAAACATGCCACCATTTTCACATAGAAAATATCCAATTTCTAAAATAAATATCCGCGTTTCGAAGCCGAGACTTCAGCAACGGCAGTTTTATACACTACCACCTGGGCCACCAAGGTAAACTAGCAGTCTACACTAAAATTTTTTATTTTTTTTTATTTTTGTGTGTGTGCATGTTTGTAATGTGTGAAATAATCTCAAAAACTACTGTGCCGATTTCAAAAATTCTTTCACCATTGGTAACATAGGCTATATTTTATTCCCAAACTCCCACGGCATCGGAAGCGACGCGGGTAAAACAGTGTGCGTCTGCTAGTATTTTGTAATTTCACGATTAGACAAGCATACTGCCCATCTGAGGTGGTAGACTTGCACTGCCGGCCCTAAAAAACCTTCTAAAATCATTGCCTTTACATATTGCGCACGTAATAGGTGATTTAATCACATACAGATCAATCTGTACAGAAGCTGTTTGGTCACGATCTCCGCAATAAACAGTACCTACGTACACCCACGTAATGTTAAATACGAAATTTATCACATAATCTTTATGCGTAACTGTCCAAAAACGCAGCCAAAACACACAAAAAAATTCAACATTAGAATGTGCGCCTCGGAATAAGAATAGCGTAGGTAACATTTTCATTATTTATGGAAGGTGTAAATCATTTTTTATTAACTGTTGTTGCCACTTTTTAGGGTTCCGTAGCCAAATGGCAAAAAACAGAACCATTATAGATGTGTGGACACGAGTCTGAAGGGGATTCGTCGGAACCCTTATAGACATCATGTCTGTCTGTCCGTCCGTATGTAACAGTCACTTTTCTCCGAATCTATAAGGCCTATGCTGTTGAAACTTGGTAAGTAGATGCATTCTGTGAACCGGATAAAGATTTTTATACAAAACTAGAAAAAAAAGTCTGTAAACCGCATTAGGAATTTCACACAGAAATATATAATAATATAATATAATATAATAATATAATATATTTATTTGAAAAATTGTTTACACAAAGATTACAATTAGGTTTATATCTATTTTATAAAATCTTAAGTTATATATCTTAATGCAATTAATTTACCATTTTCCACAAAATTTAGAGAATGGTCAGTCAGTAATGCTATTTGGTTCCATTGTATAGTAGCGCTTTATCTGATCTAGGTTTTTAAAAAACAGTGTTTCAGACTACACCTGTTCTGTTATTTTTACATTTCAAGTATCTAAGTTATAACATGATGTCTGACGTGTAACGGTTCCAGAATACAAGTCTATAGTAAATAAAATTAAATTAAATTAATAGTTAATAAAAAATAATAATTATGCTAATAATTATGCTTATAATTATGCTACGAAAATATCCTATTATTTTAAAATTTCCAACAGCCCTTCCGTGTCCTCGTAATCAAGGGTCTGTAAATATTCTATAACTCTAATCTTACAGTTCCTATGGTTTAGATTATGTATGGTTAGTATTTTGTTGACTTTTTTATATAGATAAGGTCCCAGAAACACAAAAAATCTATTTGTGAAAGCATGTCTAAGTGGTGTATGCGTGAATATTATTTCTTTACGTCTCCTGTCCGACTTAGGTGCAAGCAAAGGTAGTTTGGAGTGTTGGTGTAATATAGTGTTCAGTATAAACAGTTGGCGCACCGTGAGTACTTCACATGCAATGTATAGTTGATGTGTGGGAAATCTAAAAGGTCGAAAGGTGGCTACTTTAAGGATAGCTCTTTGGGATCGTTCCAGCGTGAGCAAGATGGATC
Source organism: Miltochrista miniata (assembly GCA_933228765.1). Lineage (NCBI taxonomy): Eukaryota > Metazoa > Arthropoda > Insecta > Lepidoptera > Erebidae > Miltochrista > Miltochrista miniata. Next base: position 32,660,480 of record OW121753.1, read on the forward strand.
TCGCGGCACCGCCCCAGGAAGTAATACAATATGTAATAATAGATTGGCACAGCGCTAAGTACACCTGTTTTATTAATTTATATTTTGATAAGTAACGTAGATTCCTAAATATGTACATCAATTTGCGCACTCTGTTACAAAGCAAGGTAATATGTTCTCGAAAGTTTAAATTTTTATCGATTGTTACGCCTAGATATTTTAAATCATCGTTTTTAATGAGAGTCGGACAAGGGCACGCAGTGTCAGCGAGTCTACAGCTATGTGCATAGATATCTAGGTTAGTAGTGGATTTGTTAGTGTTACTCATTGTGAACGATATGTATTTTGTTTTATGGATATTTAATGTTAGTAGATGGTCCTGGAGCCAATTATTTACTGAGTTAAAACCATTTTGTGCGTGTTGAAAAACCTCGTCTCGCGAGTTTGCTGCGAACAAAAGCGCTGTGTCATCAGCATAAGAGATCACCATACCATTTTTCAGCTTCATGCTACATAGTTCGTTCATGTATATTAAAAATAGGGTCCCTCCTAGTACACTACCTTGCGGGACTCCGTAGCCACTATTTCTCGCTTCTGCGCTTGTATATTTTCCTATTTTGACACATTGTTGTCGGTCTCGAAGATAGTCAGAGAATAAGTGTATTTGAGTGCCTCTAATTCCAAAGGACTCGAGTTTCCGTAGTAGTACGGTACAAGAAATAGTATCGAAAGCCCTAGAAATATCCAGAAAGATCCCAACAGTATGCATACCTTTATCCAGGTTGGTAGCGACGTAGTCGGTTAGTGTAAAAACTGCTTGGTTAGTTGACCTCTCAGGCCTAAATCCAAACTGGCACTCTGAAAGTAATTTAGTTCTTTCTAGATATGCCATTAATCTATTATTAATAATTTTTTCTAGGATTTTTTATTTTTAGGCCTGTCCCCATACCCAAAACTGAAACTAAAATTCAACCTATACGTGTGCGTATCTATAGATACCTAGGTCTTCAAAAATGCTATTTTTTTCTAAACTGAATGGTTTGGGCAAGAGACTTCCAAAGTGGAAAAATGTGTGCCCCCCCCCCCCCTCTCCTCCCTCTAACTTCTAAACTAAGAGAATGATAAATCTAAAAAAAATATATGATGTACATTACCATAAAATCTACCAACGAAAATTGGTTTGAACAAGATCTAGTGAGTAGTTTTTTTTAATACGATATAAACCGCAATTTTCGTTTAGAAAAATCACTCCCACAGCGAACGTGAACGAACATCAATGAAAGTTACAACGATCTACAAGAACTTTTATATTATGTTACATGCTGCTACGGAATCTTTCATGGGCAAGTCTGATTTGCACTTGGCCGGTTTTTGCATTATATTGCAACATAAACTTGTGTGTTACCTAATGTATTGAGATTTTATACCGTTTATATGATAATCACATCAAATGTTATATCAACAAACAAGTGATGTTAGCGTTTCACATGATAATATCAAAATTGCTTTCTAGCGGTTGAGTTTGAGCTTCGCTGGAGGGGTCAACTGTAATGGTAAGAACTACGCTTACTAATATTCTTTAAAAAAATAGTCTTGCTATATTTTCTCATAGTGTAGCTTCCCAACAGTGAAAGATTTTTAAATTGATTCGGTAGTTACGGAGCCTATTCAATGCAAACAAACGAACAAACAATCAAATCTTACCTCTTTATAATATTTGTGTAGATAAATTTACAACTCTGTGTTACAAGTACGTAACAAACAATAAATAAATAAATTGACATAGGTACATACATACATACATATGGTGACGCCTTTATCCCCGAAGGGGTAGGCAGAGGCATATTATATACTTTTAATGGCTTAAGTGCTAGGCTGTACAATAAAGCCCACAAACAATTAAATATATACGCCTTGCCCAAGCCAGTGGTAAAACACAAGCTTAATTCCTGGCTACACGAATTGACATACACAGAAGCTGAGGAGCTTCTAACTACTATGCTGTAAAGTCAGGTTGGATTAAAAGCAAACACACACGCGCACACCGCACACGCACGCACACACACACACACACACACACACACACACACACACACACACACACACACACTAACCCTTTTATTTTATTTTTCTAAATATAGCATAAGTACAACATACATAGTCATTTTTAATGATTCTCTTCTCTAAGATACAGACAGAGTTTCTGTCTAGTTTAGGAAAAAGGATCAAACGATCATTGTAATATTATACGGGATTAGTTTCTTGTTCTTTAAAAGGATGTTACCTATAAGATCTTTGAATACATGCTTCTTTAGAAATAAGATCTTCGTATCCACGTTTTTTTTTTAAATAGATTTATGTTTATGCTTAATTAATTATTGTTTAATTCGTATTCATTCTGTCTCGTTTGTATATTTAAGGCATGTTGAATCATTTTAATATGAGTTTTATTCTTATTTTTTTTGAAAAAATATGCCCACATTTCACCTTTTTAGAATTTGTCCCACGTAATAGGTGGTGAGCCGTATTGAAATGGACAGGCGCAGGTTGTGATTGCCTGCTGTTGAAACTTTTCAAGCAACTTTTACTGGCAACCGGGCCCAACGACTTAACGTGCCTTCCGAAGCACGGAAACGCTCAAATAAATGTCACAAAGTGGTCACATGAATGGTCACCCATCCAAGGACCGGCCATGGTGAAAGTTGCTTTCTGCAGTAATCGTTCACAAAACCATTAGCACGAACAGGGGCGCGAGAAATAAATTGATTTTTTTTTAAATGAAATAAGCACATTAAAGTGGCAGTGGGCTAGCCACATCTTTAAAACGATCCGACGGCCAATGGAGCAGACGGGTTCTGGAGTGGAAACCGCGACTTGGCAAACGTGGGGTAGGACGTCCACCCGCCAGATGGGCCAACGACTTGGAAAAAGTCGCAGATTGGCACTGTATGCGAAAGGCGCAGGACCGTATATTGTGTCGTGGATTGGGAGAGGCCTACGTTCAGAAGTGGACTGCCATAGGCTGATTTGAGTGAGAGTTTAATTTATGTATTTTATTTTGGTACTATGAACATACATACATATAATCACGCTTGTCTCCCATTGGGGTAAGCAGAGACTATGGCTTTCCACTTGCTACGATCCTGACATACAACTTTCGCTTCTTCTACTTTCATAACTGTTTTCATACACGCTCGCCGGTTACTCTTGACATTGCCTTTTCCCTATATACTATGAATCCCTACTAATATTATAAATACGAAAGTAACTCTGTCTGTCTGTAACGCTTTCACGCCTAAACGGCTGGAACGATTGAGATAAAATTTAGTATAAGGATAGTTCGAGGCTACTTTTTTAACCGACTGCGCAAAAGGAGGGTTATGATTTTACGCGATAACGACTTTTCCGCGATAACGACTTCTACGCGGTCGAAGCCGCGGGGAACAGCTAGTTTTATATATTGCTACCTTACTATTAGGTAAATGGTAATGTAGATTTATGAGTCTAGATTTCAGGTTGGATGTCAGGATCTCTGGATGTTTGTTACTCTTATACGCTTTAACATCTCATGGTATCTGACTAAGATTTGGTATAGGAATAGATTATAGTCTGGAATAACACGTAAGCTATTTTATCCCGGGAATAAGTTCCCATGTGAAACGAAAACCGAAACGAAATTCTATGCTGGCGGACACATGGGTGTCTTTTTTTTTGCCGGACTCTTACCGACTAAAAAACCTCACGCAACGCCCAACAGCCTGTGGTTGGGAGCCCTCGGAAGGATGTCCCGGGACTCATAACAGACCTACGGCCGCCACTGCGGCCTCGCCCAGGGGGCGGTCCGGGTGCTATCCCGCGTCTTTGGGGGGTTTCGGGTGTTATCCCGCTTCTAAGGGGGGCATGTGTGAGTTGCTCACGTCACGCTGCCGTCATGGGCCTGCTTCTGTAAGGACGGTGAGCGACCCTCTCACCGTCCTCAGACCCACGGTCATGGAGGCCGATAGTCCTCGGCACACATGGGTGCCTGCTATCCAGTTGTGAAGTATTTATTACGACAAAATTACACCAGTCACCACTTCCATAGCTACATTTATGGCATTTTTTGTAGAAAAGGCTCTTGACAGAAAAGGCTACAGCTACTAAAATAAATAAAATATTTTGGACGATTTGCACAGCGCAATCTAGTCAAAATTAATTTGTGCTATTGGATCTTCTGTATTTCTGTACCTTGTTATTTTGTAGTTAGTACAATTAAGCATAATCTATACTTATATCTATACTAATATTATAAAGAGGAAAGATTTGTTTTTTTGTTTGTTTGTTTGTTTGTTTGTTTGTTTGTAACGAATAGGCTCCGGAACTACTGGACCGATTTGAAAAATTCTTTCACTGTTGGAAGGCTACACTCTTTGCGGTGAATATAGGCTATATTTAATTCCCGTATTCCCACGGGAACGGGAACTACGCGGGTGAAACCGCGTGACGTCCGCTAGTTTATTATAAAGAGGAAAGTTTTGTTTTTTTGTTTGTTTGTTTGTAACGAATAGGCTCCGAAACTACTGGACCGATTTATAAAATTCTTTCACTGTTGGGAAGCTACACTCTTTGCGGTGAATATAGGCTATATTTTATTCCCGTATTCCCACGGGAACGGGAACTACGCGGGTGAAACCGCGTGACGTCCGCTCGTATATCTATATATCTATCTATCTATCTAGACAATCGATAACTGAAAAATACGTGAAGTGAAATCTTTATACCCCATTTTATTATAATTATATAATATAAAGAAGAGCTAGAAACTATTTTTTGTCGAATTACTGTCCTATTTGTCAAATTCCATATTCATAGTCAAGCTTTCTAACCATAAGAACAAGTGGTTATTTAATTTTTATTTAATTATTTTACTTATTTATTTTATTAATTTTGATTCTTATCTTCTGGTATACTGATCCATCGATTTTAATGTAACTTATTATACAATCAGACAGTGTTTTGGGGTATGTCACCGACTCAGAGAGCCCGTTAGGAATCCACTTATGCATACTTTAAAAATGTGTAATCTCAGGGAAAAGCCTAATCATAATATTTTATGTCTCGAAATACTCGTATAAATAATTGTGGTCACGAATGTACGTTTGCTTATCAAAATGAAACACTGTTGATGTACTTATGTACATTGATAAGCCAATTTTTATTCTGAGTATGATTTCAGAAAACCGTTCTATTAGCGTTAGTTTTTCTGTCCCAACAAAAAGATGAAGATTCTTAATTTCTCTTTTTTAACGTTTTCGTAAATATTAATAAAATTGTAGGTACCCATGACTATTCTTACAACTCTGTGATGTGTAAAATCATACTCTAAAGTCTAAATGATAAAAATAAATCAATTTCAAAAAAAAATTGAATTAGTTTTTTCTTTTATTTTTAATTTATGGTTAGATAGATTGAATCAATTTTATTTATGATAGTACTATACATTTATGAAATAAATAATACTTTAAAAAAAAATATCCTTACTTACAATTAAAGATTTTCTAATTTTTTGGGTAACGATCAAGTTGGAAGTTTAGCTTGAAGTCGACACTTCACATTCTTAATTAGGTAGAATAGAATTCTGGCTGCTGTTCTATAAAATATTTTTAAAAATCTTGTTACGTTGAACGCACCTGATAAAAATACTAAAATTTGAAATAAAGTACCTTAAGAAACCAAATGACTCTAAACAGACTGTTACTTTGATCTATATTTCAGAACTCGTGAGGTCTAATGATCTAGATTTCAGAACTCCTGAGGTCTAATGAACTAAAATTTTAACACAGGCAACTTCCGTTCATGAACTTATAGCGTTGGAAGCCAAAAATACGACTGCTGGTAACATCCTCGATAGCTTTTTGTGTTGAAAATACATCGGTTTCGTGAAATTTGGAGCATACGATTTCATTTGTTTTTCATAATATATGACGTTTACAGGAAAGACAATATTACAATTTTTATTTGCTTAAATCACTTGTTTCTTAATGATTATAGTTCTTTTATAATTAATTTATTAAAACGCTTAAAAACCGAGCGCATCTAACTCTTTCCTGTACCCTGAAATGTAGGTTATCTGCTATCTTATTTAAACCATTTGGCGACTTAAGGCTTGTATATTCGAAAGAGACTTATCTCGGGGTGAACTTTATACTAGGAAATATTCTTTGATGAAAGTATATTATTGTAATTTTTAGATATTCTTGTTTTTTTAACGGTTCAAAACACGATTAGGAAAACTTTGTTCGATCGAAATCGCTCTCGAAAAATGAGAAATATTGCTTCTATTCTATCTTAACAAGTAATGTACTTTTTTATCTAAATATATTAGTTTAATCCTCATAAAAACTTGTCATAAAATAGATGTAGGTCTTTAGAATAATATTTTACGGCTAGATTTTTTCTTAAAACCCCTCAGATTTTATAACAGTAATATAATTTAGTAAAGTAAGTAAATAATGTCGAATCGAATAAAATCCGACAAAAGTGTACGCTGCAATCCTTCGAATTGCCGTAGGATTTGTCAAGGTCAGAAACGACAGCCTTTAAGCCAGTCACCGGCCTGAAATTCATTTTTCATTAAGAGTTATTAAGGTAAATTAGGAATCCTATCCCTATATAAAAAACCACACTCGACATTTACAACAGTAATTACATGTAAAATAAACGATCGCAGTAAATATAACACCGCATTCTCACTTCTAATATAACTAGTCTGATTAATTTCAGATGAATTCTACTTTAAAGTGACATTAAACCATTTTATGGATCATAAAAGTGATAAACTTCAAAAGCCATGCGCAGTATAAACATTATGATGTGTTACTTTTTATTGCGTGGCAAGTTCACAAGTTTTGTTGAATTATACTTTCACTGCTGAGCATAGAGTTCATTCTTTATCATTTTACAAAACTGCGTATCTTTAACAATTCTTTTGCTAAGAATATCGCATTAACTGTGAAAGAAAATATGTTTGATAAGCAGGTGAAATGTTACAATTATTATTACTACTCATATGTAGGTGTTGTTATCATGCCCTAAAATAACGTAGGGTTTTCTAAAAAAAATTTCTTGAGTTTCTGAAATTGATAGGTGTCCAGGGTGCAATTGGAACCATTTTCAAAAGACCCTATAGATTATAAAATAGTAGTTTTCGTTACATGTGTAGGATTTCTGTTATTACAACGAGTTCCTACAGATGTTGACCCGAGCCGAAGGCGAGGGTAGACAGTCGGAACGAGTTGAGATAACAGTCTTACACGTTGTATTGAACAACTATTTTTAATGAATTTGCGAAACAATTAAGGAATATAATAAAATAATAAGAACACAATAAACACAAGTAACTAATCATTTTTGATAAAAAGGCGCCCACCGTAAAAGAATAAAAGCACAGAATATGGCAGTGCACGTCATACAGCCAACTTTTTATATTTATAAATTTAATTTGGCCGATAGATACTAATTAAATTTCAATTAAAACTACTTTGAAATCTGATATTGAAACAAATTAGTAGCTTGTTTTAGAAATATTTGCATGAATCATAAAAACTTCTATGATTTTTTTTAAAGTAAAAACTTCGTGGTTGGTTTTTTTTCTTTTTAATAGACATTATTTTGACAGTTGGAAAAGAAAACGCACGAGAGATAGCCCATAACCCGAACGCTATACATCCCTGTAATACGCTACTTTTTGAGCAACTGTATTAATATATTTTGTTTTTTTTTCATACCTATTTTCTTCATACGTTTTTATTACTACCAACTGAGCTCATAAACGTGAGTGATCTTTTTTTTAATACTGTTACTACCACGACCAGTTTGAAATCATAATTTTTAATTCAGAACTTTTTTCTTCATTACATTAAATGAACATAATCGTGTTTTAATTAATAATGTTGTTACGCGGTATAACAGACAATTATCATAAATTTTGTATTGATAAAATACATGCTATCGCGTCTATAATTCCCTTTTTAGAAAGTAGCTTCTTTTTTTTTATTTTGCATATGGTTTTTTTGGAATTCCGATCGGAAATTTCGCCGGCTGCTGCCGCGGCACGCTCGCTCGCCTCGTGCGTTGTAGTCACAGTTCTACCCTAACCTAACCTACAGAACTTGGAATTCTGGTGTTTTTTTAACCTTCGACCAAAAATAAAAGCATCTCGTTTCTGGTAGCAATTAGATTTTCAATGGTGTCGCTTTTTTTACAAAATTATCATCAAGAAATGTATAAAAACGAATATTAGAATAAAACACATTTATGAATAGATATAACAATTATTTATAGGAATGATTATGAGTTTTGACCATTAATATAAACAAATAAATTAAAACAAGTATTAGTAAGAACAAGTTTATAATAAGTGATTCTTTAGATATTATTAAAATGATTAAGTATATATTTTTATAAAATTTAATGAAGAATGATCATTATGACTTGAAATGGTATGAGAAATATTTTCGGACTCTCTGCAGTAGGCCGATGGAAGGATACTGTATAGTTAAGCCTATAGATCCGGCATAGCATTCATGAGGATTTCCACACGTCACAAAATATACATGTCAAGCCATCGGTAACCCGGGGTTATCATAAGACGGGAATACAAGAACATAAATTATTCAGTTATATAATTCTATTTTCTAATTTTGTCTGGAATTAATTAACATTTTTAACAATGAAAATGCTTTTATCCGTGAAGTTTTTAGAATTCACAAATCACCATAATCAGTGAGGCTGTGTCCAATCTGTACACAAAATCTTATCGTGGCATATAAAAGCAACAAACAACTACAATAGACCACTAGTTTGATTTAAGTCCAGACTCTAATATGTTCGAGAGACTGTCTGTGAAAATTACTCATTAGATGTAATTATAGTGAAAAAATTGATTTACTTGCGTGATCTGTGCATGATGATTACATTTTTAAGTTATTTTCTAATTAGCAATTTGGTGAAAACTGTTATGGCAGAAGAACCGCTCTTATCAAATAAAAAATATGTGGATGATATACTCAGTGATTTACCTTTGGATCTTGACTTAGGAATGTATGTGCAAAGTTTGAAAAAAATAATACATTTTGCAACCTCACGTCAATATTACATAGACGCAACATTTGCATTCAATTTATTCTTAATAGACGTAAATCTTAAACCAATACTACGGCTAAAAGTAGGAAAAATGCCACCAGATTTGAAAAAGGTTTTGAGTGGCATGTTAAAGAAGAACCTAGCAAATTTAAAATATTTTTGGTACAACTGGCATGATGTCAATGATAAAGCTAAGTTACGCTATATTCCGGCGCTGTTTACTGATGCCACAACATGGTTTAAACATTTACAGAGATTTAGACCGTACCTGCTACAGAAGACCAGATTTTACTCACCAAGCGAACTAAACAGTACGTATCCTAACATAAAAGAATATGTCATGAGAGAATTAGATTTCAAACCGTTTTCTTACGATCCATATGTCAAAGATAATTGTATAAAACATCTGGCAGAAAACCCAACTAATCGCGACAATAAATGGGTACGTTGTAAGGAGGACACTGCCTCTTGCACTGAAGCCGTGTTCAATGGTACTGACTATGGATACAAATTATTACATAGACTGTTGTACCTTATATTGGCTAGACAATCACGAGGATGTTCTGTCATCTCTCCTGCTAAGGATAAAGGATACGTAGATAGGTTTTGCGCGACAATGTATAATGAAGCTGAATTCCTTGCATATAACGGATTTGAATTACCTTACTTATCCATGTCACAAATTGCTCTGTGTACGCTCGAAGGCCATGTACAATTTCTCCGCCGATCATGGATAGCCGATCTGTTAAAACTTCAAACTGGTTCTGGATGTATAGGTGAAGGGAGAAAAAGGAATTCAGCGCAACGCCGATGGTTTTTGAGGCAAGATATTTTACAGGATCAAAAGTGGCAACCAATTCGCCAGTCTGAAGCAATAATGAGAGGATTGTGCAATATCCACAACACTGGTGCAGCAGCTGCGATGTTGGCGGCGGTTATTAGATACATATTAGAGACATTCATTTAACTAATTTAGAAATTCAAAGTGACATATTATATAAACTGATTATTGAGGAAGACTTGATTTATTTACCTCGTATGCCGGAAACAATTTTAGCATTGATATAACTAGAAGAAATGTTTTGAATATTAAAGATAGCACTATTTTACCAGTTATGTAGAATACTGTTTTTTGGGGTTGCGCACCCAAAGGATAACAAGAAAGCCGTGAGATCGATCTCACCAGACTGCCCCTCTCTAACACGTTTATTGAGAAAAGTAAAAATTCAATCCGATTGACGTTGTAATTTTTGTTTTATTTCAATCTTTAAACAGATGATCCAATTCCGTTCCCACTTCCTGTAGGAACTTATAAAATTTATTTTTTGGGTTTATGTTATTCGACCGTAAAGCATTTTAAATTATTTATATTATACATACTTGGTCTTTTGAATATTGATATTTCGATTTAGGGTATTTTGGGCTAATGCATTTTAAGTAAAGGCATTGCATTTTAAGTAAAGTGATTTCTGGTATATATATGGTATAACCAGAGATATATCATAGCATCGTTGTCACGGTTTGCATTCAAAGTGAATTTTAATTTATTTTCAAATCAACTATAATCAAGCATTTAATTAGCAAAGAGGTTAACTTGGTGAAATTAATGTGTTTCGTCAGTTCAATTGATAAGTTAACATGAAGCGTAAATTTTTGATTTGTTTCTTTTTAGGGTTCCGTAGTTTATGTCGGAACCCTTATCGTTTTGCCTTTCGAATGGTAGTCAGGTTGGTAGGTAGGTAGTTTTTGAATTCTACAGTAACTAAACATTTCAAGCTAAAGAAAATAAAATTGCGAATTTATGAAATCTGCTATGCCATTCGGAGAGCGCATGCGACGTTTTTTAAAAATGTACAAAAGCTTCTACAGAATCTACGATATATCGTCGGCGTATTGTGTCCAAAATAGCTATAAATTAAGTGAGCTACACGTGAATAAATTCCATTTATTTATAGCGCGACATCGCGAGGCTTAACTGACAGATTGCAGAACGATGAACACATCTTGTAATTGTATACTATGCATGGAGGTCCCGAATTGACAATATAATAGACCGGACTATGAATACGGCCTGAAAGCGAAGCCAAGTTAAGATTACAAGCACATTGAGCTTACGCCTTGACAAGTTCGTCAGGGGATTGCAGTTACAAAAATTTTGCTACAAAAGGCTGCTGTTTAGTCAGAAATGATGGAGCAAGTAATTGATTATTTAGCTTACAAAAATACATGAAGTATTTTTATAAGCTTAATAATCAATTACTGTAACAAGATTTTAAAACCAACGATAATCTAATCTCGCATCATTTCTTTTTTCTTCTGATAGAATTATATTGTTCAATCCTATCGATACGAAAGCAATGTAATACCGTTACTATATTTGATTTGTATTAAGGATAGCGACTGCCCATTTACCTCTCAATCTATCTTCGAATCCTTTCAATGACCAAAATGTATTGGTTTTACAAATAACCATGGAGTTCAGATGTCTTGATGGTCATTTACATTAACTAAATGAACCAGATTCGTGCATATGACGTCACAGGCAAGTGTAAGGTAAGTATATTATTTCGTTCATTTATTTATATCTTTTCTGGGGGTATTTTCACAGCGACAGTTAATATTTGTAGCGTAAAGTATATCTGTGGACGTGGATAGTACATCGAGTTTGTTTTCTCTGTCTTGGGTGGGACGAGTACTTCAATTTATTTCAGAAGTTCGAGATAAAAAGTATTTTAAGTAGGTAAGATGGAATACATTGCGTATTTTGTCTTTTTAGGTAGGATATCTTTTATGGTTTATACTTTTGTAATGTACTCAATAGAATAATACTTTGTTGTTTTTAGAAAGACCCTTTTTATGATTATTTATTTTTATCGAATTATTAATATTAATTACAAAAGAACTGTTTTAAACAGTTCTTTTGTAATGAGTTTATAATTAGAGTTTGTGCTTTTTTTTTGGAACTATTATAATTTATTTTATTTTTTGACTTTTGATTTTCAGATAAACTGTCATAAATTACATAGGTACATGCGTACATACATACATACATACGTCACGCCTCTATCCCCGAAGGGGTAGGCAGAGGCATAGTATACGCCCACATTTCACCTTATAGTTTTATGTCCCACGTAGTGAGCCTATTGCAGTGTTGAAGTGACGGGTGTCATAAATTATACTATTTCCATTTCTTTATTTTCTCGATGACAGGTCCATGACAGTTCCTGTGAAAACTTGTACGAGCGTCTTTTTTACATTATGTATGCATTATTTTATAAAAATATGACATTTACGCAGGTACAAGGTTATACCTGACTCGGACGTAGCGTAAGAAACTGATAGGGATTGAGCTATCGATAAACATAACACGATAACAGATTCAATATTTTTTTACAAAATGTAAGAAACTAAACTACTTACTGCCGGATACTTTTGTACAAATTTACTAACTAGTAGATATTATATTTCAGTACAAGACGTTACACGGGTTAATTTTTGATTGATAATGCCAACTTCTATAAAATTTTCGAAGCGTTTGTAAAATAAGTAGGTATAGGTAGGTAGGTACTCGACCATGCAACAAAATAAGTATAATGACAGGTAATCTTTATTTATTTATTTTAATCAAAATCTGACGAATCGTCACTGTCACTCGATGAGCTCTCTCCAACATTTATAATAAGTTCCTTTACATCTACATTATCGAATGCCACATGATTATTTCCCAATCCGTAGCTATAATGTTTTGGCTTCTTCTCGCGATTTTTTCCCAGTTTTCGGCAGTAACATCCGCACATGCATTTTTTAATAAATCTAACATCTTGTTTGCCGTAAAAGGGGAATAGTTATTGTTTCGAGCGGCGTCCTATGATTTGTGCCCATATTAGTTCTATATAAATTGTACTGGCAATGATACGATATTCGATCAATTTACGATATTCGATCGATATCATTACTTATTTGGTCGCAACACTAAAACTATCAAATTAGAACTGTCATCGAGAAAATAAAGAAATGGAAAGACTATAATTTAACATTTGTAATGTCTCATATCATATTTTTTGAAAAGAAACCACGATTTTTTTTGAACTATTTTAGCACTTCAATAGCGCTGTATTTTTATTATAGCATGAAAAATCATCATCAATATAGTATGCAAAGTGCCCTTGTGACAACGCGGTGCGGTTCATTGTATGCAATCGTATTGAACTGCCTGCCCCTTTGAAGTTTCGTGTTAACACCGCGTGTGTGCGTTGGCGCAACTCTGACTTATTTGTGCTCTTTTGTATATCGAACGGAAAAAATTTATGAGTTCATAGTCATTTATACCTACGAAATATTCTTTATTCTAAGCCTTTTTCTATACAGAAGTTATGACACAAGAAGCTACCTACTATTTCAATCAACCAGTTGTTTTGAAACTATTTAACATGGCAAAATGAATCATAAATTTTCAAAAGTATAAAATATATTTTATTCGATGAATTCGGCCTTTGGCTGTCCACTGCCGGAGGTAGGCCTCTAGCAATTCGGAGTCCTAAGATTGGGAGTCCTGGCACATCCTTCCGAGGGCTTACCCGTGGCTCCCGACCGTAGGCTTTTGGGCGTCACGTGAGGTTTTTTTTAGTCGGTAGGAGTCCGGCATAGCATTCATGAAGGATTTTATCACATTACAAAAAAGGCCTCTAGAATACTATTTGATGAACCGTCACAGTCATAACCTTATCTACTGATGGTGAAATCACTTTGAATCCTTATGTATCACGAGTACCTAAATACGTACAATGAAGATTTTTAATCCCACTAACTATAGCTGCTATCGAGTAAAATGCTGCAATTTTCCGAAGCGTCACAGAATTGATATCACTGAAATTTTTTGTGAAGTATTTTTGACGTTACTATCTATACCTACACCCTGTGTAATAATGTATACTTTCATAAAGCACACGTACAAAGCAAAGGGTTGCTAGTTTTAAACAAAACGAAAGTCTATTGGTACATATATTCTCACTTAACCGCGTTATCTCGTGCCATTGTTGAATTCAAAGATAAATCCAATTAAAAATTGGTCAAGATAGCGTACAATCGATTGCTTTAAGAGACCTATGTAGTTCATTAGACCTCTTATAAAATGTAGATTATATTTTTACTGCATTGAGTACCTTTGGTATTTGTTTGGAAGCAAGGAATGGCTGAGCAGTATACTTTTGTAGATAAAAATAATTCTACAAATGGGTTTTAGGTGTTTGTTGTTCAATTAAGGAGAATATCTTAGATACGAACAAAAATATTCTTTGTTGTATCGAAGACAATGTAGGTATCTAATCCTAGAACGCAGCAAACGGCACGAAGTAATTCATTACGTAATTTTTAAATAACCGTGTTAATTCAAAAACCTGGCTAAATATCCAAAAAATCAGGCCAAGTGCGAGTAGCATGGAGGGTTCTGAAACAAAAAACGGCAAAAAATCCAGTTTTTTGTGTGGGAGCCCCCCTTAATCCCCACATCTAGTATTTGTTGTTGTTGTAGCGGCAATAAAAATACATCATCTGGGAAATTTCAGCTCTCTAGCTATCACCGCTCAGACAGACAGAGAGACAGACGGAAGGCGGAGTCTCCTGAATAGGGTCCCGTTTTTTACCTTTCCCGTTTTGTACCCCCCGTACGGAACCCCAAAAACGGCAATAAAATCATGCTTTTTTATTATGCTCTCAGTACCTTTTTGTTGTTATATCAATAACAGATTAAATATATTACCTTTACCTACTAATATTAATAGTACCTTTAGGTACCTACCTAAGTACCTTATCTAAAGAATATATGTTGTTATAGTCTTTCCATTTCTTTATTTTCTCGATGACAGTTCTAATTTGATAGTTTTAGTGTTGCGACCAAATAAGTAATGATATCGATCGAATATCGTAAATTGATCGAATATCGTATCATTGCCAGTACAATTTATATAGAACTAATATGGGCACAAATCATAGGACGCCGCTCGAAACAATAACTATTCCCCTTTTACGGCAAACAAGATGTTAGATTTATTAAAAAATGCATGTGCGGATGTTACTGCCGAAAACTGGGAAAAAATCGCGAGAAGAAGCCAAAACATTATAGCTACGGATTGGGAAATAATCATGTGGCATTCGATAATGTAGATGTACAGGAACTTATTATAAATGTTGGAGAGAGCTCATCGAGTGACAGTGACGATTCGTCAGATTTTGATTAAAATAAATAAATAAAGATTACCTGTCATTATACTTATTTTGTTGCATGGTCGAGTACCTACCTACCTATACCTACTTATTTTACAAACGCTTCGAAAATTTTATAGAAGTTGGCATTATCAATCAAAAATTAACCCGTGTAACGTCTTGTACTGAAATATAATATCTACTAGTTAGTAAATTTGTACAAAAGTATCCGGCAGTAAGTAGTTTAGTTTCTTACATTTTGTAAAAAAATATTGAATCTGTTATCGTGTTATGTTTATCGATAGCTCAATCCCTATCAGTTTCTTAGAGTCAGGTATAACCTTGTACCTGCTTAAATGTCATATTTTTATAAAATAATGCATACATAATGTAAAAAAGACGCTCGTACAAGTTTTCACAGGAACTGTCATGGACCTGTCATCGAGAAAATAAAGAAATGGAAATAGTATAATTAGTTTTTATTGGTTTGTAAAGATATTTTTTTTTGTTGATTTAAGTTTATGCCACTGTGCCAACGAACACAACTGAAATAAGTATAGTTTTTGAACTCCTTACATTAGAAATTTTCCTTCAGTTTCGTTCCCGTGCTAATGGATGCAAAGATACAAATAGTCACGCTTTTACCCCAGAATGGGTAGGCAGAGGAATATTGTAAGCCCTCTTTCCACTATGCGTACTGTATCCCTCATAACAGGTGGTGAGGATATTGCCGTATTGAAAAGGACATGTGCAGTTTGTGGTTACTAGTTACTGACTGTTTTAATTTTTAGGCCGTTCCTCGACAATACCTTCAACGTGGCTTACTGGCAACTGAGAATAACGACTTAAAGTGCCAACCCAAGCACAGCACCGCTTGTAAATAGATTTCTACAAAGCGGTCACAATTCTGAGGACCATTATCTATACTAATATCATAAAGAGGAAAGATTTGTTTTTTTGTTTGTTTGTTTGTTTGTAACGAATAGGCTCTGGAACTACTGGACCGAATTAAAAAAATATTTTATTCCCGTATTCCCTCGGGAACTACGCGGGTTAACCGTGATGCGCGAGTTCACTTTTTTATTTAAAACAATGATCTCATATTACTTAATCGAGTACATCCGGGCGTAGGCACCCACCTACAGACACTTTAGCCGAGCCTCTGTGTGCAAGCGCAAGCAATTGCAATTCTTGCAATTCTCCGACTACAATTTTGCGGTAAATGAAATCTCATCACTGTCCTCTTAGTATGGTGTTATTGTATTGCATAAATTAAACCAGCTATGGCCTTTTTGCTAGTCAGTTTTGGAACAAAGTGGTTTACACAGGTTTACCCACGTAACAGAAAATACTATTTTTCTGTTCCATGGGTTTATCCGTGTGCGAAACAAAGCTAATATATCAATATAATAGCTTTTCCGTTTTACAAAAGCTGCATACACAATAGTCCAAACTTTTTCCCCAATATGTGGGCAGAAACTTACCCACATTACGCCTACATTGACAGTTATATTTTACCCATGCAGCAGGTGGCTAAGCCTATAGTCGTGTTGAAATGGACAGGCACAGTTTGTTGTTAACTCTGGTGAAATCTTCAACGGGATATGATCTCAAATTTAATGTGAAAAAAATTTTGATCTCGAGCAGAATTTGAACCCGCGTCTTCTGGTTTGCCGGACCAGACGCCTTAACCAACTAGACCACCGAGATACTGCTCCCGACCGTCAAATTCTTTCACCTCATTACGTCTTGGGGCGACGTAGGCACCATCTACCGGTAACTTAGTTAAGTTGCACGGCTCGAATGTATAGAATTGCACCTATATAATCAGTCTGTCTGGTCCGGCAAACCAGAAGACGCGGGTTCAAATTCTGCTCGAGATCAAAATTTTTTTCACATTAAATTTGTGATTGAGTCAGCATACTAATTGCTTTTCAAAATTGTATATAAGGGATATGATCTGTCTATAAAATCAAAATATTATGAGTCATCATGACAAGCTAAGATTATTTTTTAAATTACGTAGCTAACTTCATTGCAAGAAAATACAAGAAAATTTTAAAGCAAGTGGTTGAATTTCTCCTCAACAACATGTTACCACACAACCGCATTCTGACATCTTGCACTAAATTAAACAATAATGTAGGCTTGTATTGAGTTTATGGCCATATAGAATTCGACACTATTATACTAACTGCCGTTTATTCTACAAATCAATGGACTTAGTAGGTTTTCTGCGCCCACGACACGGCAATGACACTTCTTATGATCTGAGATGTCGTCATCCCAAGTGTTACTGCCACAAATTATGATAAAAAGTCCAATTTATCAATTTTCTTCGTGTAATAGTTGCTACCTAACCAGGCACCCTGCAAATACTAGATAATAGTACTTATTAAGTGATTTTGATTTATGATAAAGACACCAAACATAATGGGGTTATTTATACTGTTGATTGACGGCACTTGGTGGAACTTGCTGCACATATTGAAAACGACACTTGTACTATTCCACAATATTTATTATTATAAACCTGACCGGTTTCGCTTTACAGCATTCTCAAAGGTCTAGATGGAAGGACACGGTATTACTGTCTCGAAAACACACCAACAAGCACAATTGTTAGTGTGTTTTCGAGACAGTAATACCGTGTCCTTCCATCTAGACCTTTGAGAATGCTGTAAAGCGAAACCGGTCAGGTTTATAATAATAAATATTGTGGAATAGTACAAGTGTCGTTTTCAATATAATGGGGTTAATGTTTGGTCAGGAGTGGAAATTAGAAAAACTCTGTCTAAGTAAGTGAAATAAACCACAAAGGTGGCAATGAAATATGTGGTATAATGAAAAGTAACTATCAAAGTGGTACAAGAGAAAAAAGTGTAACTGTGGTACGAGTATGTGCGGAACAAAGTATTAGTTCCCGTTGCCGACTTCAAAAAAATCTATAACTATGTACCCTTTTAGAAAACCCTGTTCTATAGTCCAGATTTTGCTTGAAAAACAGCAGTGGGAAATTTATTCCGCAATCTTGGTGTATGGATTAAATCGCCTCTTTCAGAGCTCACTTAGTTAGTCGAGGCTGTCACAGATATAGCAAAGAACATTACAGTACCTATATACTATCTATACTACAGTCATGAATAAAAATCATGTGCATGTTCGTTTTCCCACTAGAATTCGTGACTACTGGCTAATTAGGAGCTGTGTATATCAGTCTCTCTTCACCATTAACGATAACTCTCAAAAACCTAGGTACTAACAAAAAGTATATTAGACTTATGATTTTTAGGATTCCGTTGTCAAATTATAACTACCTTATTTTATTGATAGGTAGGTACGTCGAAAAACATTTCAATGTAAGATCACGTCCGTTATAATTAAAGACTTCTATATAAAATGAGGTTTATATAGAAGTCTTTGGTTCCATTTGGTTTATATAGAAGTCATCTGTAACATCTGTTTATATGTATTTGAATATAATCTGTTAAAGCGACTACACGAAACTTCCTCATCTATCTTTATTTTTACAGGTTTCGCCAAGGACCCGGTCGACTGGACGAGGTTGTACCCGATACAGTGTGCCATTATTGACTGAGGAAAAACCACCTAGAAATGTAAGTACATGCCGCAAGCTCTCGATTCAATGGTATCGCCCAGCAGCTTTCATGCGCAACTTCGAAAAGATAGGGCGAGGGAAATAGGCCGTGGTCACACCAACAGTCTAATACCGTTTGGCAGTGAGTTCAGGGGAGAGGGTCTTAGCGGTCTCTCACCCGTTCTCTATCCCGTCTGAAATGAGAGAGGGCCTCAAGAGCAATAAAGAGGGCACTAATACTTAAAGAGTCGCCGCCGTAGTAAGTTGCCGCCTAACCTAATGCCATTATGTGATGTCAGCACCTAGTCAATTTATCAGTAGTTTTTTGGCTTGGAAATGAGCAGTAAGCATGAGACCCCGGGGCCGTAATGTATGGGTACACTCTTACTAATCTTACTTCTTACTAATATTATAAATGCGAAAGTTTGTGAGTGTGGATGAGTGGATGTTTGTTACTCTTTCACGCTCGAACGGCTGAACGGATCTGCCTGAAATTTGGTACAGGGATACATTATTGTCTGGAATAACACATAGGCATTTTTTTATTTCGAGAATAAGTTCCTACGGGAAGCGGGAACGGGAACTAATTTACCACGGGCGAAGCTGCGCGCCTCAGCTAGTATTTTAATATTTTTGACTAAGAAGAAAACTTACTAAAAATACCCACTTACTGAAAAAAATGTGATATGCTACGGAACTCTACATCACGCGTGGCGCAAATCTCGTTTGACTATTTTTTTGTTTTAATTTGATTATAATGCTAACAAGGAAACTATCAAATCGAACAAAGATTTACCGTTCGTTTTGTTTTGTTCTCGGGACTCACATGCCAATTTGTTCAATATTATCAGATGAGCCGTACCAATTATAATATGGGCAAAAAGTAATTGAGTTATATCAAACATGCTCCGTTTGTTCTGTAATAATTAACATTCTAATGTCTGTCTGTCAAATATAGTTGTGTTACTTTTGGTGGCATTGACCTTTTATTTGATACATACAGAGGGTAGTGGGGCAAAGGAATAAATATATCTTATTACTGTTGTAAAGTATATCTACTTAATATTTTTTGTTGAGATAAACCCCAAAACGACTAAATCGATCGAATTTAAAAAAAATAATTTATTCATATTTTTACCGGAGCCAAGTTCGAGCAAGTTAGGTAGGGGAGACCGGGGCTGGTTGACTATAGGGGTAGGTAGACTAACTATCAATAACTTGGCGAAAGCAATGGCTTGGAGCCAACCGATGACACCCGAGAGTCCGCTACCTCTCCTCGCTCAGGCACCGGGAGCGTGGCGTCGCGCACGCACACAGTTTGAGTGAAGGAAATTAAAGTTGAAAAATAACGTAGGTACGTTAGTAATTATTTTGATCGTAAGGTTTTTTGCAATAATGCCTATTTATTCATGGTTACTGATTGTCAAAGAATTTATAATGGATGTTTGATACATGTTCTTTCTTTTATGTAAGATGTTATTTGATTTCTTAGCAGTTTTGTGGTTATGTCATGTGATTGAAAATAAAAATGTGGTTCGGGGCTAGTAGACTAATATATAACGGGGCTGGATGACCAATAAAAAGTATATAAAAGAAAGAACATGAATCAAACATCCATTATATTTTTTTTGACAATCAGTAACCATGAATATTTGGGCATTATTACAAAAACATTACGCTGAAAATAATTACTTACATACGTTATTTTTCATCTTTAAATTCCTTCAATCAAACGATGTGCGTGCGCGACGCCGCGCTTGCGGTGATTTATTGTATGTGTTTTATTTTCAATAAAAATAATAATTGTTTAAGTATGTTGTGCCCTTTAGCCTATTTCCTCGTAGATTGTGCCCTTACAAGTCCATAGGTCAACTTACCCCAGGCGAATAGTCAACCTACCCCAAGCATGGGGTAGGTTGACCAGTTTTTCTTATTGTATAAGATTTAGCCTGTATCCTATATTATAATGAATTATGTGCTTTTTGCTATATTTTTTCAAAGCTTAATAGTTTCCCTATGAAATAAATCTATTTTTGAATTAATATAAAGAAATAAAAATATAAGCCTTTAAGCTGAAACCTAGTCAACCAGCCCCGGTCTCCCCTACTAGTAGCTAACTTGCTTATAAAAATGTTAAATAAAATAAAGGTGAATCATAAATGTTTCACCTTATACTTATTGTTCCATTGTCGGGATCATTATTTTTCGAATTGGAACCACTTAAAAAGTCAATCGGAAAAGTACATAATGAAACTAGCACAGTCTGCCTATTGACTATTATCTGTTTGATTATGTTATGACTTAATTTTTTTTATCAAATAATATTTATTTATACTTACCTAAAAATATTATTAAATAAACATTCATAAAAAAATCTAAATTCGCGTCATTTTACTCAAAAATTTGATTTTCAATATAGTCGACTAACTTGACTTAAAAATACTAATAACGCCACCTAGCGGCACACGCCTGAACTATCAACAAACCAATCGAAGTAAAAGTGAAACCTCACACTACGTGTTTCCAACTGATACCGTTAGTGACGTGTTGGCGTGGTAGTGCTAAGTTTGTACAATTTTTTACCGCTAGTTCATTGTTATGAATGATTTATCATCAAGGTGTCATGAAACAGTAAATAAAATTCAGTCCTTTCATCGAACCTGAAAGTAATAAAACTTCTGGAACTCCATATTTACTTATAGAAAACAAGGGTTTTTTTTTCTTAACGTGAGGAGAATCCTACATGAATGCTACGCCAGACTTCTGCCGATTAAAGCACACGTATTCCACCGAACAGCCTACAATTGGGAGCCCCGTAAGCCCGCGCAAGGATACCCCAGGACTACTAAGAAAACAAGGGGTAGTTTGTAGGTGTGTTACAATAAATATCAACATCTCGGTGTATTGACAGACTCTCTGGGTACAAGCCTTCCCTTAAAATCGCCACTTTTACGCTCACTCCCGTGGCTTTCCTAAGAGCATCTGCCCACTTGCAAGAGATCTCTCCACGCTGCCTTCAGGGTGGTTGAAACAGTCCATACAAAAAATTTGCATGAAAATCTTGCAATCGCCTCTATCGCCAAAATTTTTATGCCTTTATAAGTAACTATAGTATAATATTAGAGACCCGGCTTATATTACATGCCGGGCAACCTTATTATTGTGTGGCTTTAAGTTGTTGGGTAGGTACCCTAGCCCTCGAAGTTAGAAAGTGAACCGGGACTTGATTCAACTGAAGTCATTTAGCCAAATAAAAAATGTATCAAATCTGGTCTCTCCAGAAACCAGACTTTGAATCCTTTAGACGCCGCACGGTGGATCCTGTTGTATGGGATGGTTGGTCAATATTATTTAACTACGTTCCGAGACTTAAGCTAAGTCTTAAAGGTGTATAATACATTCATACGTACCTAAATACATAAAATCACGCTTATTTCTCACTGGGGTAGGCAGAGACCACTGATTGCCACTTGCAACGCTCCCGGCAAACATCTTTCGTTTCCTTAACTTTCATAATTGTCTTTATTAAAGGTGTTTTGAGGCAAAATAACTTTATTAATGTCTTTATTACTCTAAACAATTTAAATATATATCACAATAAATGGATTTATGAAGGCTAGATTCTTTTAATCTGGTAAAATCATTTCTAGTACCTCACTAGGAAGAGTAGTTTTATATTTTCTCACAACCCTTGAGCACGATATACTGAATCCGAAAAAATTAAAAACAAATTAAATACATCCGTTAGAGTGTTCTTTCTCGAAGTTTTACGAGCGTTAAATTAAGAGGGAAAGATATGAGGCGCGTAGCTTTGTACCACGTTATACTGCTTCTTACTTTATTTCGCTTCAGTATCTAATCATAGACAAAGCGGTTTGAGGAGATACTGCCTCTTGTTCATTTAATGTGGTTTTCGGTGATAGAATATCTTTTAATTTATTTAGCTGGGAATGGTGGCCTTCAGTTCGAAAATACATTAAGAATAAAGAAGTTCCCTGCCAGAACCGGACGCACGTAAAACTTCGGTCTTCCTACGCATACTGCGGTCACGACACTGCTCAAAATCCTTCAGGGGCCTACCTGGGCTCACCCTTAGATTAATAATATATTTTAAAAAAATGCAAGTCTCATCTAGCTACGTTCGGTTATTTTTTACAAATCTTTCTTTGATTCTGTTCGACGATTGCCATTTTATTTTATAAGATTTTAAGGAAATATGCAGTGTTTCTTTAAGGGAAGTTATATCTGAAGCAGGGCAGTTGGTTTCTGCAATAATTATCTCCTCTAATTTTAAAAACTTGCTATCTAATTTCTCGTATTGAATTAAAAACAATTTGTCACACAAATCTCTCCTTTTTACTGGATAATCCACCATTCCTAAGAAAAAAAAAACAAAAAATAACCTATATAATTGGCAACAATACAATTCAAAACTATTCATTCATGTTAAAGACGAAAATTTTCACAGTTAAGTGTAATAACTAACCGAAATACGACTGGCTCATATTTTTAATCTACTACCGTGAAACTATAAACCACTGCCATTTGAAAAGGAGCATTTTGTCTGAACTTTTGATATCAACTATATAAAATACACTAACTAACGAGTTACGGAGAACTAATTAGTACCCTGACAAAATGCACTTTTTCGAAAAAAACAGTATCAAAACTGCACTTCTGCAGAAAAAGTGGTTTTTAAATAACAATTTATTATGAAGAAGTAATTTTATCGTGAAGAACTAAATTTATAAATTTTAAATACTACATACCTTCAGCATCACTCAGGATTTTTTTTATTAATTATACCCTGTTACTTTTAAAGTAATGCAATGTTTCTATACTGCACCAAACTTAAAAAACGTAATTCACTACAAGGAAAATACAAATATGGTCAACTTTGTCGTATCATAAAAAGTATACTAGACAACCAATACTACTTTAATTACATATAATAAATGTGGTATACCCTCTATTTGCTAAATCTATGAAAAAATATTATCTACCGACATTTTTTTAATTTTGATTAATGACCAACCAGCTCATACTACAGGATCCAACGTGCGCCGTTTGTTCTATTCACAATTAGTCCAAGGCACTTTTATAAAGGACACCCTTTTTTTAACGTGACGGAAAATCCTCATGGATGCTATGCCGGACTCCTCCCGACTAAAAAACCTCACGTAACGCCCAACAGCCTATGG
Organism: Miltochrista miniata; assembly: GCA_933228765.1. Classification (NCBI taxonomy): domain Eukaryota; kingdom Metazoa; phylum Arthropoda; class Insecta; order Lepidoptera; family Erebidae; genus Miltochrista; species Miltochrista miniata. The sequence goes on from OW121753.1 coordinate 32,684,582, forward strand.
TTAGAAGCCCCGGGTAAGCCCTCGGAAGGATGTCCCAGAACTCCCAACTTAAAGGACACCCTAATAAATATTTCTACTTATGTATTATTTCTAAATAATCACTAACATTTACTTTTTCTACAGAAATACATTATCTGTGTTTGAGAAAATTCAGCTGTCTAGCTATCACGGTTCATGAGATACAGCTTCGTGACAGACAGTGAAGTCTCAGAAATAGGGTTCCGTTTTTACATTTCGGGTACAGAACTCTGAAAAGCTGGGAGTCGGTCACCCTTCTTTACTTATCACTGAATCCGTAGTCATTCTAATCGTTAGGTACACCAGAAAGTCAGTAAAAATAATCTTACTATCTTACTAATATTATAAATGCGAAAGTGTGTGAGTGTGGATGTTTGTTACTTTTTCACGCTCTAACGGCTGAACGGATCTGACTGAAATTTGGTACAGGGATACATTATAGTTTGGAATAACATATAGGCTACTTTTTACACGGGAATAAAATTCACGCGGGCGAAGCTGCGGGCATCAGCTAGTTTCTAATATTTTTACTGACTTTCTGGTGTAATGTTTATCTATAACTAGCTGATGCTCGCAGCTTCGCCCGCGATGGCGCTGTATGTGAAAAATGATTTTCCCGCTTTTCTGTTGACATTTTTCCTGAATTTTCTTTGCTATAAACCTCACGGAGCCCAAGACCTTTCCAACGAATGCAAAACCGTGGAAATCGGTTCTTGTGTTCTGGAGTTATAGCGTCAGGAAGGAAAACCCGACTTATTTTTATATAATAGATAATACTGAATCTGGTGTAATATTGAACCAATCACGAATTGAACCACTCCCTTCTAAAACAAGCTTTGAAATAGACTTTCAAGAATAAGTTGATTGACGTTTTTAGGCTGCTAAGTTATGAAACTGAGATACGGTTTAGTTTAGTTTAATTTACAATAAAAAATCTTAAGTAGATTCTAATCTTATGGTTTTCACTTTTTGAAAAGCAGACTTTTTACCATAAACTGGTTGAATAGAATGTGGCTCGGCAGGTTTGAGATTCACGGTTCCGCTTTTGTACCGATTGATAACGATGTTCCCAAAATATCTAAGTATGTCATACTTTAAAAGCATATTATTTTTAAATCAGCCTAAGGTAAACGCAGCTATTAACGACCCATCGAAAATTCGCAGGTATTACCGATCCATTCCATTAACCTGCAATTTTTACGTTACTGGATGGGTTTATGCTAGAGACGTTTGACGAAATACGCACATTTGTTCATTGAGTGTAGCAAATACTTACGTTAGTGTGCGTGGCATCGCGGGAAATAGACGAAATTCGATTTTTTCTGTGACGATAGCAAAAGTCGCCGATCGTGTGGTACAAGTCCTTGTTCTTACAGTTAAGCACATCAAAATTTATGTTAAGACTTTTTAAAGAAATGTATGAAACCTATGATTGTTCTATATTATTGAATGTGTTAATTTAGGTGTGAGGTCTTACTTTCGTATAGTAGTTCATAAAATCTTAATAATTTAATATTATAAAACTTCACATTTTAATTGAGCGATAATACCTTCAATGATTTTAATGGTAGCAGCTATTGCCGACTCATGGGTCGGTGATTGCAATGTATATTAAATTTAGTTTTACCTCTTTCTCGTCGATATGTGACAATAAAGCAATTATTTTAATATGACATCTTAATCTAATACAATCAGCCTTTGTAACACACCATTACCGATCTATACTATTTGGTCTAGTTTACTTATTTTTTTGTTTTATTTTGACCACGAATTACAAATTTTATCATTTATTGTTATTATAAAGAAACATTATAAAATTACTTTCTATTGCATAACAATGTGCGCATTAATTAATATTATTCACAAAATTATTTATTTGAAATCTCTGCTTCGTCTAGAAAAATCAAATAAATACATATAATCTACTTTTTATGAGTTGGCCATACAATTTCGTAATGTGTTTTTTCTTTTCTGCCTATTACATTCTTCTTGTTGTTTACACTCGGTAATAGCTTCATAAAAATCGGTAAATAGCTTCATAGCCTTTCATATGGGTGGGTAATGCAAACCATGGACTTGTTCACTAAATGATTTTTTATTTTAAGAGTATTAGGTAATAAGGGCAATTTAGGGTTTTAAGTATAAAATAGACAGACTAGAGTTTCATATAAAAACAAAACATTGGGTGTGATGCCAATCACCATTCTTAATAATTGTCATCGATTTCAAAAATGTCTTAACAGGGTTGGTAATACCTGCGTTTACCTTATAGCTGTCCATTGCTGGACTTAGCTCTGCCAATTCACGCAACAACACACGTTCCAGCGCCTTCCACGTTCAGCCCCTGGCCTGCGAACTTATCTAGGTCGTCGGGAAAGATTTACGTACAAGCAAATGAGGATTGCTTTATTAAAAATTGGTTCATATCTACAGATTTAAATTAGATAGAACACAAGCACAAAAAGATAAAAAATAAGTAAAACTAACCTTCTTTCCCGTTTCTTTCTTTTGGTAGTACTGGTTCCTTTAATCGTCCTGTACAAGGTCATCATTTTAGCCGCCATTCTCACTAACACTTATCACAGAACTTATTTTTACTCTCAAATATGTTATATAAATATTTTTTTCACTATTCTATAACCACTATGTAAATAAACAATATTACTACTGGTGTTCACTTCACAGCATTCATCTGAAAAGGAAGAAATGATATTTTTCAAAAAATAAATACAAATAGGTTCTACAAAATATTGAAGAATAATCAAGGACCCATACACAATCTCAGTAATAATGACCTAGAATAAAAATATTATTTACTTAATTACTGCAGTAAGCAACTTTGACTATAGCAGGTCCTTAGATGGGTGACCACTTGGTGACATTTTCATTTGCAAGCAAACTCAAAACACCTTTATTTCACATTCCCTTGCTTCGGAGGGCTCACCACCTTTATTACATGTGACTGGAACTAATGGTTAGATGTAGGCTTATAGTACGCCTCTGCATACGCTTTGGGGGATAAAGGTCTGACTGTGTATGAACCATAGGCTACATACATGGTAGGTAGTTTTAGTACAAATACATTTATTGTTAAAAATTACAGAGAAGCATAATTATTACATATCTTTAAATTTACATTATTACTATCTACTAAACTAAACCTAAATAAGGCCCCCGTGGCATTGTGCCCAAAAAACTAGCAGCATTCCCCCTTTGAATAGCAATACCCATTCGCTGAGCGAGAAAACTGCCAACCCTTGGGTCACCAGTCGACTCCACAAGGCGCTTTTTCAAATTCTTGAAAAAAATTTGCGCATTGGGACCCCATGGACCTAGCGTCTCGACACCGACTGGACAAAAACGATACGATGAGTCGAGACCCTTATATTTATTAATTTTAATATTTTCAGCCGCTTCCGCTGCTGCGCTGACTTTTAATTTTGTTTTAGGAAGATGGGACAGTTTTAGTTATTCTGTGCCACACTATGCACCTACCTATAAAAAACCGGCCAAGTGCGAGTTGGACTCGCCCATGAAGGGTTTCGTAGCAGCAAGTAACATAATATAAAAGTTCTTATAGTTCGTTGTAACTTTGGTTGATGTTTTAACACGTTCGCAGTGGTAGTGATTTTTCTAACCGAAAATTGCGGTTTATGACGTATTAAAAAAAAAACTACCAGCTCTATCTCGTTCCAACTAATTTTCGTTGGTAGTTTTTATGGCAATGTACATTATATTTTTTTTTTAGATTTATCATTCTCTTAGTTCAGAAGTTAGAGGGGGGGGGGACACACAATTTTCCACTTTGGAAGTGTCTCTTGCGCAAACTATTCACTCAAGGAAAAAATGATTTTAAGAACCTCAATTGCATTTTTGAAGACCTATCTATAGATACCCCACACGTATGGGTTTGATGAAAAAAAAAATTTTGAGATTCAGTTCTGAGTATGGGGGGGACCCCCAAAATTTACTGCTTTTTTTCTAGTTTTATATAAGAATCTTAATGCGGTTCACAGAATACATCTAGTTACCAAGTTTCAATAGCATAGGCCTTATAGTTTCAGAGAAAAGTGGCTGTGACTGTGACACACGGACGGACAGACAGACAGACAGACATGACGAATCTATAAGGGTTCCGTTTTTGCCATTTGGCTACGAAACCCTAAAAAGGACAGTTACTGTCTGTCTGTAGGTACCTATGGATTTTATTAAGGACAAAATTCTACACTTGAGTTCCATGAAGCAAATCAAACCGGATATTAAACCATATTAAAGACCTTTACTAGGTTAATTGGGTATCGCGTCATAAATATTTCACATTTAAGTAATAGCCCTGTGTGATTTCGTTAACCAGTTGTATATTAATGGAATTATTTAATAAAATGTTGTTCTTTATGACAAAATAATGTGCGACATCCTTACCTTATATTATACTTGCGAAAGTTTTTAAGTATGGATCTTTGTATAGATGTTTTACGAGAAATTTGGTACAGCCATAGAATTATATACTGGATTATGTGAGGATGACCACCATTTTTAAGGTTCTAGACCTCAGATAGAAAAATGGAACCGCTATGTAATCACTTTATTCTACATCCGTCCGTCCAACCATCTATCTCGTCACCAGTCTATCCCTCTGTCATACTCTTATTATATCATGGGCCTCACAGCACATCGATCTATTACCGAGGTAAGGATGTTGGCCTGGTAACAACAAACCGCACGGTGTCTTCTGTCTGCCTAAGTGGTCGAAGACGCAGTTACTTCTCCTGAGGATGGATCGGGGAGCATTCCCCGGAGCAAAGTATAACCATGGCGAGGTCAGGGCGGCACTCGAGCAACTCAAATACACCAAATCACCTGGAGAGTACGGAATTACGACTGAGCTCCTTAAAGCGGGTGGGACTCCGGTCCTAGAGAGCTAACGATTTCTCCGAAATTCCGTCCTCCAGCAGGGTCAAACATACAAAGCGTGGAACTGGAGTGCGGTAGCTCTTTTCTTCAAAAAAGGCGATAGAACCTTATTGAAGAACTACAGACCCATCTCACTTCTGAGCGTATTTACAAGTTATTCTCGAGATTAGTCACAAATCGCCTCGCCGGAATACTCGACGAGTTTCAGCCAAAGGAGCAAGCCGGGTTTCGAAAAGGCTTCAGCACCGTCGACCACTTTCATACTGTTCGGCGGATTGTACAGAAGACAAACGAGTGCAACAACCCGCTTTGTATGGCTTTTGTGAACTACGAGATAGCCCAAGATAGCCGGACTCCGGTGCATTGGGTGTCGTGTAAGATAACGGCTATAGACACTGGATTACCTAAGTAAGTACTTAACTCAATATTTATTTACTAATAGTAGTAATCGTCAAAGTGTTTTTGACCACGATGGCAAATGAGTAAATTATATTTATTTACTCATGTTACTGTGTGGTAGGAGACCTTGGCCCAATTTCGACACAGATTTCATGAATGAATAATTAATTAATGATTTTTGTAAACACATTATGGTGGGCAATTAAATGTACTTTTATTTGTTTGTTAGGCTATTTCTCTTTGCGTTTGTACACCTGTAACGTGTTTGATGTGTATTAATGGTACTCAGATCGGGATAGTATTGGTTGTTGAATCTGATACAGTATACGTATGTAGTGCAAGTTTATTTTTGACGCGTTCAGAGTGATATCTTATTCGTATTATAAGCGTTTTAATAGGTTTTAATACCCGTTTCCTAAGTTCTTTCTGTGCATTGATTTATCAATAGTTTGTGAGAGAAATGGTAATGCTATTTTCTTTACATCAACCTCACAGGGTGATGTACCGTCGATAGTAGGAAATTTAACGAAATTAAAAAGAAAATTATCACAACTGTACATACAAGTAATAATTGACCCTCAGTCAATTATTTATTTTTAAAGTCAACAAGTTGCATAAACCTATTAGCTACCATTACACATGGTCCGTCAGACACGCACTAGGCCGGTATAATTATTGTAAAAAAAATCGCTTCGGACTTCTTCGCGGAGTCGTCCCAAAAGTATTCCACACAGGGACGAATTTGCGTCTTGAACTGAGTATTTTTCCCGTTCCTAAAAACTAAAACTTATATTTTTTTGTAAAATATGAAAGTGTTTCTTGAAGGACCTTAAGAATTGAATAGAGTACTGCTTTCTACTACTACTTCTAATAGATCGCAGCGACATGAAGCCGTGAAGTGTTGACACATTACAAATTAACCGCACAAATATCCAGGAAATGGTTATAAGCGCGCCACTAGAGCGTGGTCTCTGCCCAACCGGTTAGGTTGACCCACTGGGCGACAAGCTATCATCTGCATACATACCGATCGCTTGTTTACTATAATTTCACTTTCGAACGTGAGATCATCTTAAATGTAGGTAAATATGTGAGGAGAGTACGAATATGATAATTATGTGTATTGGACTGACTGACACCCAACACAAGAAGTCAAACCACAGCCGCTCCCAAAAATGTATTTTTTTATTTTACAATGGCGACAGACTATTGCTGGAAATAAGTAATATGTGTATGGGACTGACACCCAACAAAAGAAATCATACCACAGCCGCTCCCAAATATGTATTTTTTTTTACAATGGCGGCAGACTATTTGCTGGAAATAAGTAATAATAACATTAATAATCATTTAATCTTGCTCTTACAATTAAGCAGTATCCACAAAGAATAACAAAATATTTTACAGCATAATAATTGAATGGTTACATTGGTTTTCGCCCTTGACCCCCAAGCTAAGAATTAACTTGTGTTATGGGTGTCAAGTCTTTCAAATGCGTGTTACATTCATGTAAGCACACAAAGTTCCACGCTATATCTAGATCTACATTATCGTACCGGTCATGGACGAGTGGCTGGAGAGGAGACACGGTGCTTCACAGACACTTACCGGGCACGGTAGCTTCAGTAGGTATCTGTGGCGAAGACACCGGGAAACCACGGCCGAGTGTCCGCACTGCGAGGACCGCAGCGATGGCACAGCGCTCCATACGCTGGTGGAGTGCACGGCGTGGGCGCAATAGCGCCAGGTCCTCGTGGTGGGTCTGGACGTGGACACTCTCTCGCTCGAGACCATGGTGCGAGCCATGATCTCCAGCGGGAGTAAGTGGGACTGCACCGCCTCTTTCTGCGAACAGGTAATGCTCGTGAAAGAGGCGGCAGGGCGGGAACGGGAGAGAACTCTCCCACCGCGCACGAGAACTCTTGCACGCTGCCGTCATGGGCCTGCTTCTGTAAGGACGGTGATCAACCCTCTCACCGTCCTCAAGCCCCCGGTCATGGAGGCCGATAGGCTTCGGCGAAGACACGTCGGCGACGCCGTCAAGAAAGCAGCCCTTGGTAGAAGCTTGTCATTCATTTGACTAGAAACAGATTCCAGACATTAAAGAACCATGACATTGACCTGTCAATATTTGACCAGTGGTCCTTTACTCGACGACTTTACTTTCACTTTCACTAACCACTAGAACCTAACTTAAGTGGTGATACAGGAAACGTGTTATTATGCTTCCTAGATTTTCTTATTCATTGGTAAAATTCAATTTCCGTCTTGAATGAAACTACTATCTACGCTTGAATGTATGTGTGTTATTTTATAATGCACGTGTAATCGCATTTCTCTTATAAAATATTCATTTTATTCTGCAAGAAGGAACGGACTAGTGTTCATAACATGAACTTTGTTATATTTTATACAAATCTGAAGATTATGTTTTAAAAAAAAATATCACTCAATGAATGTCAGCTGAATACTATTGAAAGAAGGGAAGAGAAACGCGCATAGTCCTGTTGACTCATTATTTTGTAATCGATTTTATTTTTAAAGTGAGGAAAATCTTACTTGGATGCTATGCCGAACTCCTATCGACTAAAAACCACACGTATCCTACCTAATGCCTGCGATTGGATGCCCCGGATAAGCCCTTGGAAGGATACCCCAGGACTCCGAACAGACCTACAGCCACCACTGCGACCTCACCTAGGGTTTCGGATGCTACCGCGCATCTTAGGGGGGTTGTTCGGATGTTATCCCGCCGGATGGTCTCCAGCATTTTGTAAACGATCACAACGTTAAGCATCTTAAGGGATGGCTGGTCCAGAGAGGGGTGACCGCTGTGTGACACTTCCAAAGCCTTTCTTATTCCAGACTGCAATCTATCCCTGTACAATTTTTAGCGAGATTCCTTCTTATGAAGTCCTCTTATATTATTCAATCACGCACGCTCTACGTTATGGTAGAGCGTTAAACATAACAAACATTCTAACATCTTAAAAAAAAAGAAGTCTCCGATTCGACAGTATGGACGATTTTGCTTTCGTCCTATGTATGTGTGTATGTATGACGGATCCGGTCTATAAAACTCATTTATTAACCGATTTTTACCCAACTTAGCATACGTGTTCTTGCGTGTTCTTTAGTTTAAAATACAACTTTTGCCGATAGCTTTATTTGATAGGGGGGAAAATGGGGAAGAAAAGGGATGAAGTTTGTAGTCGCGTTATTTAAATTATAACCGGATCTTGATGATTTTTGGCTTCAACATAAAGACTAAGGTTCCTCACAGGTTGTTTTTTTCCTGGGTGCTCGCAAGGTCTACTCTTTGCAGAAGTACTAGTATTTAGCAGGATATTACTAGGATTAGTTAGACACCAGCGCCTTAATAAAGCCAACAATAAGAAAATCAATTTCAACATCGCAGACGTACAGTTACAAAATCTAAGAAGCCAGCATACCACAGATTCCTTTTGTAATTGTCAGAATGCTAGACTTGAAGTTTCGACATCGACAGACGTCCATCTTAAGAAAATAGACAAACCGGTACTCGATGACGTGTACAGTAGGTTAATATCGATACTGGATTTAACTCGATTAGTTACGATCATCGATTTGCTACTTGACTATTACAGAATTGCAGTACGATCGTCGTATGACTCAGCTGCAACTTCTTCTTGTATAGGAGACACCTGTAGTAGTTACTCGTAGATTTAAAAGTAAATTCTGACAGATAGCAGAAGTATATATATCATTAGGTATAAGTGTTAACTTAAAACTTCTCATTCAACTACTAAATATAGGTGTGCAAGAACGAGCAAAAGAACAAAAAGAAGCCAAGTTGAAGGCCTGTAAGGGCGGTTTAAAGAATTTCAACAGCGGGCAGTCACAACCCACGCCTATCCATATCAACACGGCAATACGGTTCACCACCTACCTATTACGTGGGACAAAATCAAAAAGGTGATGTGTAGGCATATAGAATGCCTTTGCCTACCCCTTCGGGGATAAAAGGCGGGACCATATGTTTTTGTTCATTCTGAAGCGCTCGTGGCCCCGCGGACTCAGTGTTCTGTAAACGATCACTGCAGTAAGCAACATTTACTATGGCCGGATATGGATGGGTGACCACCACGTGGACCACTTTGTGACATTTATTTACGAGCGTTACCGTGCTTCGGAAGGCACGATAAGCCGTTGGTCCCGGTTGTCAGTAAAATGACAGTCGTTAAGCCAAGTTGAAGGCCTTACGCCCGTAAGGCCTTCAACTTGGCTTGAAAAATTTCAACTGTGGGTCGTCAACTGTGGGTCGTCACAACCTGCGCCCGGGTCGGCAGCGCGTGTGTAGCGCCTCTGGTGTTGCAAACGTCTATAGGCTACGGTTACCAACCTTCCGGTGGGCAGTAAGCTTGTCTGCCACCTAAGTAGTATAAAAAAAAATGTATGTATGTATGTGCAAGAACGATTGATTAAGAACAGCTGGACTAACTGTTGTATCTTTCTGTTCTGATCAGCCCGAAGTTAATAGCTAAAAAAGAGAAGTTCGTTACCCCGGTTTTTTTAACGTGAGGGAAAATCCATCATAAATGCTATGCCGGACTCCTACCGACTAAAAAACCTCACATAACGCCCAACAGCCTATGGTCAGGAGCCCCGGGTAAGCCCTCGGAAGGATGTCCCAGGACTCCCAACAGACCTACGGCTACCACTGCGGCCTCACCTAAGAGGTGGTTCGGGTGCTGTCCCGCGTCTTTGGGGGGTTCGGGTCTGATCTCGCTTCTAAGGGCGGGTGTGTTGTTGGTAGATCAGTTTTCCGCCAACAACATAAGCCATGAATAGAATGAAAATATATTTGCAAAAATCTTTGTTTGAAAATATATTTCAAACAAAGGTTTGACGTCATCTGGTACCGGAATTAATATCCGTAACATCAATGTTTCCAATGAAGTTTAGGTCAATAACATACACAATGTATTACAACGGCCGTTTATCTACGGTCACAAAATTACTACGCTATGGAACATATCGAATCATATTTATAAGATATCAGTTCCTCGTTTAAAAACAGCTATGCGTAGGTAACGAAGGCATCGCAAACAAGCTTCGCTAAAGTATACAAAAAACTTTTCTTTATCAATGGCCCAGTTTAATGATTCACGAATGACAACTGCTAGAATATTAAGGGTGGCTTAACGACGCAGCGATGACACAGCGCAACACACGCTGGTGGACTGCACGGCATGGGCGCAACAGCGCCAGGTCCTCGTAGTGGGTCTGGACATGGACACTCTCTCGCTCGAGACCATGGTGCGAGCCATGCTCTCCAGCGGAAGTAAGTGGGACTGCGCCGCCTCCTTCTGCGAGCAGGTCATGCTCGTGAAGGAGGCGGCGGGACGGGTACGGGAGAAAACTCTCCCACCCGAGTACCGCAATCGGCGGTCTGGGCGCCGCCGACGTGTCTTCGCCGAGGACTAATGGCCACCATGACCGGGGGCCTGAGGACGGTGAGAGGGCGGCATACAGAAGCAGGCCCATGACGGCAGCGTGACGTGAGCAATTTACGCACGCCCCCCCTTAGAAGCGGGATCACACTCGAAACCCCCCAAAGACGCGGGATAGCACCCGAACCACCCCCTGGGCGAGGCCGCAGTGGCGGCCGTGGGTCTTTTGGGAGTTCTGGGACATCCCTCCGAGGGCTTCTCCGGGGCTCCCAACCACAGGCTGTTGGGCGTGACGTGAGGTTTTTTAGTCGGTAGGAGTCCGGCATAACATCCATGAGGATTTTCCCTCACGTTAAACAAGAAAAAGGGTGGCTTAACGACTGCCTAACTACTCTCTTCGACAAATAAACCAAAGGCATTGACTACCGTGACCACGGGCGTACCTGAGCTTTCCTGCCACCTCAGTAGTATAAAAAAATAAGGATTAAGGTGCCTTCCGAAGCTTGGAAACGCTCTCGAATAGAATTTTTGACAAAGTAGTCCACCACATATGGACTTGCTCTATCAAAAATTTGTTATTGCAGTGATCGTTTACAAAACACTGAGTCAGCGGGTCTACGTTTCTGGTAAATGGACCCTACAAGATAAATCGGTATTTGTTTTCATTTTTACGGTTCCGTACCTAAAGGGTAAAAACGGGACCCTATCTAAGATTCCGCTGTCGTGACACATTTGCTTAGTACTTCCTTGTGATGGAATGATTCCATCACAAGGAAGTACTAAGCAAATGTTTATGGAGCTCCCTTAAAAAAAATCAGTAAAAAAGCCATTTTTGGCACGGATCCCTCCGTGCGCGAGTCCAACTCGCACTTGACCGGATTTATATAAACAGTCACACCTACCAACAAACTTCTGATCGTGCTGTGTTTAATGAGTGCAGTGTATACTTATTTTTCACCAATTATTTTGATTGGAGGGCAGAAAAGAAATCGTCCGGTGTTGCTGAACATTCGATTTTACTTAATTGTGATAATAATTAGAACAACCAACCGATTTTACACATATTGATTAGTTCTTACAATATTATGATACTAGCAATGCATCGCGACTTTTTCTGAGACATTCTTCGAACGGCTGTTGCGCCTCATTTCTACATTCTATATGAACATCTGCTGGCTTTATTGACATTTTGCGACGCCTGCATAGCACCTCTAGGTATTAGCGAGGCTATATAGCCGAACAGCTTTTTCACTAAAGCGGCAGAAAAGCTTACTTACTGCCCACCTGATGAAAAGTGGTCACCGAGGCCTATGAACGTTTGCAACACCATAGGTGCTACACTCCCGCTGCCGACACTGCAAGAACCTTTTAAGACCCCGTTAAGGAACCCCATTACTGTAGGTAGGCGTTCGTGAAAACCTAGCAGGAAGATCATTTCACAATCTAAGTGTGTGCTGAAGAAAGCCCTTATCAGACCTTCCGTGCTCGACCGCTCCAGACGCAACTTGTGAGGATGAAAACCCTGTCTGTGCCTCTGTGGCGAGCGGTACGATGGTAGAACGTAGCTGTAAGTGTAAGGCACTAGGCATCATATCAAACCATTTCTCAGAGTACATAACATTTTACATGTGTTAGAACACACATAGAGAGGCAAAGTCTCTCCTATTTTTTTAACGTATGGAAAATCCGTCATGGATGTCATGCCGGACTCTTACCAACTAAAAATCACACGTTCCCTACCTACTGCCTATAGTTGGGAGCCCCGGGTAAACCCTCGGAAGGATGTCCGCAAGAATACGGAAAGATGTCCCCAAGAATACAGGTATGTCAGGAAAAGTCTATTGCTAAGCAATAATTTCCAGGATACCAGACATTTTTATCATGTCTCCATGTGAAAAATTTGCACCATAGCCACTAAAATTGCATACATAAAGTACTTAACTCTTTCGTAAGCGCCTGAGTAACCACAATTTTGTAAGAAAGTGGTATCATGAGTCACGAACTTACCCGAACATAGCCGATCATTGCCGACACAACGAAAATATTGTTATTAGGATAAATAGTACTTTATTACCCAGTTATGAGCAAAAACTTATGGTACTGCTCGTTTTTCGAAATTTATAAGGCTTTATTTATAGGTATTGGGTCAAAACTTAGGACCAATGTACGAAATTCAATTATTTTTCATAATTTATGCGGAAGGTGAAGTTCATAATTGGTGTTATTTGAAGCCATTTGGCGCCTAAATTAAAAGACCAATTTATACGCCGATTACTTTTTATGGCCTGCTTACACAGCGTAGATTTAGTGTCAGATAAATTCTCTTCCTCATGCCTCAGTATGGGGTGGTATGGTGTTCTTCAAAAATAGTCTGAGAAGATTCTGGCAATGTACTACATCTTTGATGCCGAAAACGCCTATGGGCTGTTGTGACGAATTAAAATTTAATTTAAAAAATATAATGTCCAGTCCTGTTCGTGCCTGCTGTTTTGGTAGAAGTTTTTCCTTATACATGAGACGAGATATTTATATATTAGATCGGCATTGGGTCGTCAATAGATTAAGGAAAATAATGTAGGTAGTCAATGATTTCGTTTATCAGTAAGATCATTGACATTAGGTATGTGAAGTATTTGCGGTCAAAAACACAACACCCACAGCTATTTACCCCTCGGGGTTTCGGGGACATGCGTTACTTCTAATGGAGTTAACGTTACACCCTGAGGGTACAGTAGTGGCTTCTTCAATCAGATCCCTAAGATCCAATATCTTAGGGATTAACGAAAAAGCCCACATTAGGAGGAAGGGCCTAACGGTACTCCGTTCGTTGAGCAGCCCGCCTGGGGCAGTACCTCCGCCCTGCAGAAGACCGCGGTAATAGTAACCTGACTCCGGTCGGGTTATGTTCTCCGTCGGTTAGCAGGGATCCAGAGCTCATTGGGGTGACATTGTGCCGGTGACGGTGAGACCAGAGGCTTATCTGTCTCCATTGGCAGATCGAGGCGCGGAATATTGGTACGGCGATCAGGGAGACCCGGTGAAACGGTTGACCGCTGACCGCCCGCAGGCTGTACGGGACCCGAACCTGGGGATTACTTAATCTCCGCCCCAGGAGGCTGAACCAGCAGCCTGTGTAAAGTCCCTGGTGCTGTGGTCGTGCCGGAGGAGGATACCGGAGTGGACGCGGCTACTGCATCGGGGGGGGACCGGGGGCCCTTCCGTACGCCGTGCCAATCTACCGCACTACCTCTGTCTGCCTTCGGTGAGTTCGAGCCTCGCCTAGTCTCCTGCGCCACCGGCACAAAAGCACCCCCTTCACCTTCTTAATTCCCCATATTTTTTTTTAAGAACTATGGCTAGAAACAAAAGAAAGAAAAGGGTATACACAGCGGCATCGTCGTCCACACTTCAAGTGGACTTTTGCAACATCAGAGGTATGCGCGCGAACATCGACGTAGTCCACCACCATCTTGAAACTGCGAAGCCGACCCTTTTTTTCTTAACGGAGACGCAGATCTTACGTCCGGGCGATACATCTTGCTTAATGTACCCTGGCTACAAGCTTGAGTACCACTTTAGGCAGAAAGCCGGGGTATGTATGTACGTCCGGGATGATGTCTGCTGTCGTCGTCTTTCAAGCCTCGAAGACAGGGACCTGTCTACGTTATGGGCACGCTTGGATCACGGGGGCCGCACTCGGATCTACGCGTGCGTGTATAGGTCTCACAGCGGTGGTAACACGGACACAGTTCGCCTTTTTGACCACCTGCAACAAGCGACTGACAAGGTGATTGAGCAGTATCCCTCCGCGGAGATAGTGATTCTGGGGGATTTCAACGGACATCATGTTGACTGGTTGGGCTCCCGGACCACCGACTTTGCGGGGAAAGCTGCTCACGAATTTGCCCTGACCTATGGGTTCTCTCAACTGGTTAAATCCCACACAAGGATACCAGACAAGAAGAACGAGCATAGTGCATTGCTGGATCTCCTGCTGACAACGCGTCCGGACGGATACAGTGTTTCAGTGGATGCTCCACTCGGATCGTCGGACCACTGTGTCGTTCGGGCGCATGTGCCTCTCGCAAGGCCTGAACCACCTCGGCCCAAGGAGTGGCGACATGTATGGCACTATAAGGCAGCAGACTGGGATGGACTGCGAGAGTTTTTCGCGTCGTACCCATGGAGGCGGCTTTGTTTTGCCTCAGAGGATCTGGATTCTTGCGCTGCAGCAGTCGCTGCGGGGATCTTGGAGGGCATGGAATGTTACATTCCTAACCGTTGGATCCCTGTAGGAGCAAAAAAGCGACCGTGGTTCAATCGGCTCTGCAGAGAAACTTTGATGTTGAAAGAATCTGCTTGCAGGGCTTGGACCACGGCTCGTGCAAATTCAGATCCAAACATCTCTGAGGTGAAACGCAAATTAAATGCCGCCTCGAGAGCCAGCAAAAGAGCAATTGTCAGGGCTAAGTTCGATTTCGTCGGCAGAATTGGTGAACGGCTAGCAGGCTACCCTTCAGGGAGTCGCGAATTCTGGTCGCTTGCCAAAGCTGCCGAGGGAAATTTCTGTCGGTCAGGTTTACCACCTTTACTTAAACCCGACGGTAATTTGGCCCAGAGCGCTAAGGAGAAAGCCGACCTTTTGGGTTTTCTCTTTGCCTCTAACTCGACCATGAGCGACGGGGGTGCTTTGCCGCCGGATATTCCGTGGTGTGGAACTTCCATGCCGGAAGTAAAATTTACACAGCGGAATGTCCGACGTGAGCTTCGATCCCTGGACGTTCATAAGTCGAGTGGGCCGGATGGTATACCCGCGGTGGTACTGAAGCAGTGTGGTCCAGAGTTGTGTCCGGTACTTACACGTCTTTTCACGCTTTCATATTCCAAGCAACAAGTCCCGGCGTCGTGGAAGATCGCGTATGTGCATCCTGTGCCCAAGAAGGGTGACAGGACCGACCCGGCCAACTATAGGCCTATAGCCGTCACCTCCCTTTTATCTAAGGTGATGGAGCGTGTAATTAATACACAGCTCCTGAGGTACCATGAGGAACACGACCTGCTCAGTGACCGGCAGTACGGTTTCCGTCACGGTCGCTCGACGGGCGATCTTCTGGTGTGCCTCACACACCGATGGGCGACGGCTATCGAGAGTAAGGGCGAGGCTCTAGCAGTAAGCCTTGACATCTCTAAGGCCTTTGACCGGGTCTGGCACCGTGGTCTTCTTACGAAATTGCCCTCATATGGACTGCCCGAGAGATTATGCGGATGGGTGTCTAGCTTCCTGGCCGGTAGAAGCATCAAGGCCGTCGTTGACGGCAGCTGTTCAGACTGCATGGCCATAAACGCTGGAGTACCGCAAGGCTCAGTGTTGTCCCCTACTCTGTTTCTGCTGCATATTAATGACATGTTGTCTATTGACGGCATTCATTGTTATGCGGACGACAGTACGGGGGACACTTGTTACACGGGCCGCCCCGGTATCTCTCGGGACACAGTGAAGGAAAATCGTGAACAGCTTGTGTCTGAAATCGAGGCTACTCTTACTAGAGTGTCCGATTGGGGTGGACAAAATCTTGTCCATTTCAACCCTTCCAAGACACAAGCGTGTTTTTTCACCGCTAAGCAAACCCCAATTACTGTAGCGCCGCAATTTCAGGGCACATCTCTTTCCATCTCCAAAAGTATAGGGATCCTTGGCGTTGACATCTCCAGTGACGTTCAGTTCCGTAGTCATTTGGAGGACAAGGCTAAGCTGGCGTCCAAGAAGCTAGGTGTGCTCAACAGGGCGCGGCGGTACTTCACTGCTGCGCAAACACTGCTTCTGTATAAGTCGCAAGTGCGGCCGCACATGGAGTACTGCTGTCACCTTTGGGCGGGGGCACCTGAATATCAGCTTCGTCCATTTGACTCGGTGCAAAGACGTGCTATAAGAGTTGTCAACGATCCTATACTTACAAATGGTGTGGAACCTCTTCGCGACAGGAGAGACTTTGCCTCCTTATGCGTGTTCTACCGACTGTACAATGGTGTGTGCTCTGAGGAATTGTTTGATATGATGCCCACGGCTCCGTTCTATCACCGCACCGCTCGCCACAGACAGAGAGTTCATCCTCACACTCTGCGTCCGGAGCGTTCCAGCACGGTTAGATCTGATAGGGGTTTTCTTCCGCGCACGCTTAGGTTGTGGAATGATCTCCCTGCCTCGGTTTTCCCAAACGCCTACAGTATGGGGTTCTTCAAAAGGGGTCTTAGAAGGTTTTTGCAGGGTCGGCAGCGCGAGTGTGGCGCCTCTGGTGTTGCAAACGTTCATAGGCTGCGGTGACCACCGGTCCTTCTGGTGGGCCGTATGCTTGTCTGCCACCTTAGTGGTATAAAAAAAAAAAAAAAAAAAAAAAAAAGCGTCATATCTCAGAAACACAACAGTTCAATAAAGTGATATTTATGTAAATGATAGTATCATTGTGATATGACTAAGTTCGTTCGCATGTGTTGACTAACCTCTCTACCATTTTAGTAAAATGTAAAAGGGAGTATGTGTAGTTACGTCAGTTCGTCCAAATACTAAATAATCTACGGCTACATTCTGTCATCGCACCGCTCGCCACAGGCAGGGAGTTCATCATCACACTCTACGTCCGGAGCGTTCGAGCACGGTTAGATCCGATAGAGGCTTTCTTCCGCGCACGCTTAGGTTGTGGAATGATCTCCCTGCCTCGGTTTTCCCAAACGCCTACAGTATGGAGTTCTGCGAAAGGGGTCTTAGAAGGTTTTTACAGGGTCGGCAGCGCGAGTGTGGCGCCTCTGGCGTTGCAAACGTTCATAGGCTGCGGTGATCGCCAGTCCTTCTGGTAGGCCGTATACTTGTCTGCCACCTTAGCGGTATAAAATAACTAATATTATAAATGCGAAAGTTTGTGAGTGTGGATGTTTGTTACTCTTTCACGCTCAAACTGTTGAACAGATCGGGCTGAAATTTGGTACAGAGATATATAATAGTCTGGAATAACGCATAGGCTACTTTTTATCCCGGGAATAAGTTCCCGCGGGAACAAATTTTACGCGGGCGAAGCTGCGGGCGTCAGCTAGTAACGAATAAGGATTTGATTGTTTGTTTGCATCGAATAGGCTTCGAAACTACTATTTTATAAACTAAGTTGTCTGTTTGTCAGTCTGTTGGTGATAAACTTCAAAACGACAGAGCGGATTATCATGCGAGTCTTACCAATAGATAGGTAGAACAATTCTTGAGCAGGGTTAAGTTACATAATTTGTCAAGGTATTTTTCAAATTGGTTGACACATTCTGACGACTAGGTACCCTGAAACTATGAATAATTCATAGTTTCGAAAAATCAATCGAACGCGATTGGAAACGAGTTCGGAATAACGAAATAAGCAGGTGAAGCCGAGAGTATTATTAGCTAGATTCTCTTAGTTATGAGAAGTTACATCTTAGATAAGTATCTATTTAAAACATAACCCACATTACAACATGACACTACATTTACATTTTAAATGAATTATTACATGGCTTGCGCTTTCCGTCATTCTTCCAAAAAAAAACTAACGGTACATTACTATTATGACGACATACGGTCAAATTATACTGATCTATCTCTGGGACGTCCTTCCGAGGAATTACCCGACGCCGGCACTCTTAGCACTAGACGAATTAGTAGGGAACGAGTGGTTTTATACAGGGTGGAATTTAAAGACGGTAGTTGGAAGGAAAGTACCCTTAATATTGATAATGGCAAGTTTTGCTGAAAGGAAACATTCCTTTATTTTCAAAAGTAAGAAAAACTGCATTTAAAGATTTTTGAAAAATCACCTGCTTGAGCCGGGAATCGAACCTGGGATATGTGAAAAAAAAACATTCTGTATTTTATAATACCAACCGAAAGAGTCTGTAATAAGGAACAATTTCTTTTCAAAAAAATAGTATCTTAAATTAAAGGAAGAGCAAGTAAAATATGTTTTTATTGTAAAGCTTACTCACTCTATCTAAAGAAAAAAAACAGTAGAATTGAGATTCTTCTCCTTTTTTTTGAAGTTGGTTAAAAAAAAGTTCTAGTTTCTGTGAATGGAAGTATACGTTCTGGTCACTTAACCAACCAACTTTTAAAAAAAGCAGGAGTTTCGCCATTAGACTGTTTTTTTTCTTCAGAAAGTGAGTAAGCTTTATAATAAAAACATATTTTCCTTGATCTTCCTTTAATTTAAGATACTATGTTGTTCAAAAGAAATCGATCCCTAATAAAACTGTTTCGGTTGGTATCCTAAAATACAGGATGTTTTTTTTTTCACATATTCCAGGTTCGATTCCCGGCTCAAGCAGGTGATTTTTCAAAAATCTTTAAATGCAGTTTTACTTACTTTTGAAAATAAAGGAATGTTTCCTTTCAGCAAAAGGGTACTTTCCTTCCAACTACCGTCTTTAAATTCCACCCTGTATAGTCACTTCGACTCCGGTAAAACGAACGTGGAGACACCCTAAGATTACTCTGGGCGAGGCCGCAGTGGTGGCCTGTTGGGCGTTACGTGAGGTTTATTGTCGGTAGGAGTCCGGCATGGCAGCAGCCAGAGCAGGATTTTCACCCTAAAATTACTCAAAATATTTAGGTTTTTAAGTATAATTATATTATAGTTATTTCACAATATTATTATAATTAATATTATTTCTTATTAAATAAAAATCATTTTTAAATCTAAATATTAACTAATTTATTTCTTTAAAAATCAGGCGATCAGTCCAAGAAGTTAAGTATGTACAAGTAATTATTCATAATTTCAAATGTTTTGCTAGTTCATAATTTTAAAAGTAATTTTCAAAATGGTGCGTATACTTAACATTTCATTAAATTCAAGCTTCGCTCAACAATATTCTTATTATCAACAATATATCAAAGAATCTAAGGATTAGATGAAACCCATTAATGCAGTGAACTTCACGCTAAAATTAATCCTGAGAATGTAACCCAATAACCTTATAGAAGGGAGGGTTGGATTATTTATTTTTAATTGTTTATACTGTTGGTTGATGGCATTTGGTGGAACTTGCTGCACAGATTGAAAACGACACTTGTACTGTTCCACAATATTTATTATTATAAAACTGACCGGTTTCGCTTCATTAGACAGTACTAACTTGTTTTTCCATCTAGAACTTTGAAAATGCTGTGAAGCGAAGCCGTTCAGGTTTATAATATAAATATTGTGGAACAAAACAAGTGTCGTTTTCAATATTTATTGTAAACTTTAGCACTGAGTAGGTACAATGCGGACTTAATGCCTTTTTTAAGACATTTTCTACCAGTCTACTTGAGGGTGATGCAGAGATAAGATTACCTGGTCTATACGATACACACTGATACTTATAAAATATCATCACTGATACTTATAAGATACGCGATCTTGACGAAGTAAACAATGCCCTCTCTAGGGTAGTCCACTGGTTTAACGCTAATAATTTATTGTTAAACAAAACTAAAACAAAATGTATTAGATTCACCTTGCCAAATGTTAGGCTCGTTAACACCAGTATTAAGATTAGGGATGATCAAGTAGAATTGGTCGATGAAACTGTCTTTCTGGGCATAAAGTTAGACTCCAACTTGCAGTGGGGGCCTCATATCGAGAAAGTCTCGGGCAGACTGAGCGCTGCAGCCTATGCCGTTAAAAAGATCCGACAACTGACAGACATTAGAACAGCGCGTCTTGTCTACTTTAGCTATTTCCACAGTGTCATGACCTATGGCATACTATTATGGGGTAACGCTGCCGACATCGAATGTATCTTTGTGTTGCAGAAAAGGGCTGTCCGGGCTATCTATGGTATGGGGTTTCGGGAGTCATTAAGAGAAAAGTTTAAGGATATCAACATCCTTACTGTGTATTCACAGTACATATATGAAAACTTATTATATACTCATAAAAATAACAGTAAATTTATTAAAAATAGTCATATCCATAACCTAAACTTAAGAAATAAGAATAAATTGGCTGTACCTAGATTTAGGCTTAATAAAATAAGCAATTCTTTTGCGGGCAATTGTATTCGAATGTACAATACATTGCCGACAGCCATAACAGGTTTGTCAGTTAATAAATTTAAAAAACTAGTAAAACTTAAATTGTGCCAGAAAGCTTATTATAGCATTAAAGACTTTCTAGAAGACAAGACTGCCTGGCAGTGACACGAATTGCTCCTTTCTACTTTAAAAAAAAACTGTATTAGATACTAAGATGAATAAGAGGGACCGGACTGAGTTTCTTGGGGTGTTCTTCTCAGTCTGTAGCATTTCCGAACCCCCGGTAGAGTCACAAAAATTTTGACAAACCTAAATATTTTTTTAAAAATTTCAAAGGGAATAAATTTTATTTTATTTTATTTTATTTTGGCCCTTCACCGGAAACCTATTGAAACGGTAGCTCCTAATTTCAAATAATTCCACGTAAGAGGACCCTAAAGGCCAGCTTTATGTGTCGCGTTTATCATTCAACTGGCATGAACATACCATAATCCATGACCAGAATTTGATTACCGGTCTAGAAATTCAAGAACCACCGTCAGTAGGCCTGGTACTCTATTGTAAAGTTCTTGGTAAAATGGTTGTCAAGTAAATATTGCATCGAGTTGAAGGCTGGTGTATATGGATGCTTTTGTAATAGTTTGTAATCAGGTGTAATGTAATTATTGATATGATACTGTCCTTTATTATAATTTGAACGAATACTATCATTAAAAAAAATGTATAATATAACTAAGAAATGTACCTACCTTTTTTTTCCTGTGAAAATCCTCACGAATACCATGCTGAATTTCTACCGATTAAACTTTACGATGCCATAACTTCCTACGGAATTAAAGAAAACACATCTACAATTCTACATACAATACATACACAGACGTATAAAGAGATATACCTAGCTTCATTGAATTTCAATTCATATAATACGCAACGACAGACTGACTCAACACACTTAGTTGCCCCTGGTCTCCTGCTTTGCACTTTCTATCCGACTCCCTCAATTTATCTTCTGATTAATTTAGGTGCGAGTTCTGGGCAATAGTCCTTGATTCGTGATTCTTACTGAGAAACCTGCTGTAACAAATAAGGCTGGAAGCAGCTATGCTCGCGAGTGTCTTGAAGATCCAAAGAATGGTAATCGAACTTGCCGAAAGAATTGACCTAAGGGATTTTAGCTTTAACCAGCAGACAACCGCATAAACAATTCGCAAAGGGAGGCTACTAGAGTGGTTCTCATTAAAATGGGAAGATTCTAAAATGTTGAAGAAATATAATCCCATAAAAATTAAATAGCGCTAAAATTTTGAGCAAATGTTAAAGATAATATTGAAACGAGTCAAATACAGATTTAAAACAAACTACAGCAGGTCAAGCACCTATACGACTTCTAGCAAATTTGCGCTTTCGACACTTCACCATCAGGGTAATAAGGTAATGTGTGCATATGGCAAATAAATCGCTGCGATCTGCGCACGATTTCGTTACTGACGTATTGTACAGATTGCATATAGATTGCGTGTGCCCTCTTTTCTCCTGGCACACACACAAAATTACTGCGACCCACGCTTTAATATGAATATGAAGCAAAGTTTTTAGGTGACATTATAGTTTTAAAGTAGGCGGGTAAAATGGAAGTGTTTTAAAATGATTGCCCTAAAAAAGTACCTACGGCATTAGTATTAAAGTTTGCGGGATATTTACCATGTATTGTTGTGAGTTTCCGATATTTCGGCGCTGTTACAAGCACCATGATCACGGAGGAACTGAAGTACTGGCGGTTGACTGGGTTGACTGTAATTGTGTGTCGTGAACGTAATCGAGTTAGTGAAATCGAAAGTGAGACCAGTGGTAGTGGTGTTACGCGTAATAAACGACTGCGAAGGAGGGTAGATCGATATATGTGCTGAGACTTTCGCTTTCAACCGCCAGTACTTCAGTTCCTCCGTGATCATGGTGCTTGTAACAGCGCCGAAATATCGGAAACTCACAACAATACATGGTAAATATCCCGCAAACTTTAATACTAATGTCAGTGACCATGAAAGTTTAAATACCAGTACCTACGGCATTTCAGGCATAAGTAATTGAAAATGGAAAAATAACGAAGCTGACCGCGAGGTGATTTAAAAGAAGGATCTCGGAATCTTACAAGATTTACTTTTTGAAAATATGTTATCTAATTCCTGTACAATATGGTGAGCGGCCTCTCATAAATCATTTATAGGTGATTAGTCTTTCGGGGATAAGTCTTTTTGCATTTTTAACGAAAAGTTAACCTGGTATTAATCAAGAGAAAAACGGATTCGTGTAAATTAGTTAATGAAGATTTCTTATAAATATCAAAAGCTTATGAGATTCAGCTTAAACGAGATATTTACAACAAAATGAAAATTTCGTAAATTTTATCTTTTTAGTTCATGAACTGAATGAAGTTGCTTGTGTTAAAATGTTAATTCATTAGACTCACGAGCCCTGAGATCTAGATTATTAACGTACCATCCGAAGCATGAAAACGCTCGCAAAATGGTCACCTATCCGAAGATCAGCCACAAGTGCCATAAGGAAAGTTGTCCCGCAGAGCCACGAGCGTTTCATAGACTTATATCGATTGAAATAGCATTTCATTTCGATTAACACGAGGAACAACAGTAACAATTTTTAAACGATTAACTAATTACGACAGTAGTATACAAAAAAGTCTACAATTACATTTTTTAGGATACTGTGTCATGTTATAGTTATTTATGTATTACATTTGGATATTGGCGTGTCGAACTGAATTAAAACATTAATATACTTAGTAAAATCCGATCGCGTGCATTGTATGTAACTGTTTCGTTAGAAAATGAAAATAGTGGCATTCATGCCGGTGAAGTGCGAAGGACGGCGAGCAACCGATAATAGTCTTAGACGATCAAAAGTCGAGTGGACCTCGGGGTGAAAGAGTTCTCTCCTACTGCCTCCCGCCGACTCATTGACGAGCCTATCACACCTAAAACATTCCGTTGACTATTTCCAAAGAAGCTACGAGCTACTAAGCAATCTCAGACAATATTCAAATATTTAAACTATACGTTGGCAAAGCAAGCAGCTACCTACCCTCTAATCAAACACAAATATTGCTCAATGCTATTATTTTGACCACACACAAAGGCATGGACGTTCAAGAGCTGTAAATTTCTCATATCCACATCGCCCTGTGTCCAGCTTTCTAAACAAGTATCCGTCACAGAAATATAAATTTTATGATTTGAAAACGTTCACACACACACATAACTAATTGGAAACGTTGATGACTATTTGTTGAAATTACTATAAATTAATCAGTAGTATGGTCGAAGGGGTCAGCAAGATTGTATTTGTGAATGTGTAGTTTGGAAAATGTCTGTCTGTCCTGTGTATTGGAATTTTTTACATAATGGTATAGATTTAATCCTGAATAAGTGGCTGGTGATGGAAATAGAATGGCCCCCTATCACTTGGGAATCACAAACTTACGGACAAAGTATAATTATTTTCCTCAGCCTACCCTATCGTGAAATGCGTGATTCTAGGATTGTATGTATGTTCATAAGTGTATGGATCGAGTCAACTTGAGACCAAGGATCGCAGTATAATTAGCCCATACAAAGAGAGGTGAGCGCAGTTTAAAGTGATAAGCACATTACACTTCCTTTGCCTCGCGCAGTCGTATAAAAAAAAGCTGTAAATGACAATGTTAATGGAATTCTCTGACTTCCGGTTGACCTATGGCAATGCCGTTGCTCCTCTTCTAATTGACCTGAACAATATATCCAAATACCGGTTAGTAAGTTCCCGGATCGATCAAACGGTTTGGGAGCTACACGTTTAACAAGCAAACAACAACGCAAGGACTTCAAGAAGTAGAGAGTACCTAGATGCCATTCAACAAGTAAAAAAGCCCGACATTCATAATGATTTTACAAGTCGTGTGAGCTAAAAGCGATTATGTACGGCAAACATTCAGCAAATTACTTTGGCGGGTAAGGTCAATTTTTGTGGTGAATTTTCTTGAAAAACAATTGCCTGGACTATGTCTAGTTGTGGCTGAAAAAGTGGACATTTTTTATACATCGCAGACATGACATTTTATCTTACGAATGCCCGATTCTTGTAATCAACGAATCGTAAATGTCCAAAAGCTAACATTCGTTTTTGAACTACCATTATTGAACCGTACATCATGTTCAGTCCTATTTAATTTGCGTTGTAGTGAGAAATGGAAAAGCATTTAATATGAGGACATCGGATGACAGGGGTATCTGTTTTAGCACCTCTAGTGTAGCAAATGCATCCATCCATCCATAGACTTCAGGGACCATTTTCTATCTATCAGGTCTCCTGCGCTTGTCTGCCAACTACTCAGTGTTCGAGTGCGTTTTTACTGTTGCATGTTTGTACAGTGCAATCAAATACAGTAACCACTTTCGATTGCTTGCGCAACGGAACATCTGGAATCTGCATCGCACATCCAATGCGTTTGAAGGTCCGCGGTGTATCATTTCTCATTCGTCACGAGTAGGTAGGCAAGCAACCGCGATGTTTGCAATATTGTAATTGCTATTGTCAAGTTTACGATAAGTGCATAAAAAAATTGTTTTTGGACAACGAGTTTTTTTGCGAATGCGTTGTTACATTCTAGAGATATCAATTCGTCGTTGGCTAAAATTACGGGGTGACTAACTTTCTAGAAACGTCCACGCAAATTTTGGCTGTAAACCTAGAAACAAACCACTTTTCAGGGCTGTGCTTGTTACTTATGAATGATTGATTTATGAATTTATAACTACTAATAAACAAAGTATTCATACAATTTTTATACAAATGAAGTGACAAGCTCTGATTTTCAATATTTATATTACCCAAGCTCTCTGGGCACTATAAAAATTGAAAATCAAAGTTTGGAAATGGAGAGGCTTTAGTCAAGTTGTCACTTTGATATCGGATCCATAATGAGGAAATCCAAAAGAGGATCCGGGTCATCGACACAGCCGAAATAATGTCCTCAAGTGGCAGTGGGCGGGACACGTTGCTCTTACATTGACTGTGATGAGACTTAAAGGTTCTCGAGTGTCGATCGGACAGACCCTCAAGCTGGACAGACGACCTATTAAAGGTCGCGGGAATCTGTGGAATATGGCATAAGGCCAGTTTATTTCATTTTTATACCATTAAGGCTTCAGACAAGCCCTCGACTCACTTGATGGAAAGTGAAAGACCTTGATGTGGCGATAATTAATCTTTGGTTATGCTCAGCTACTTTTGTAGCTGACCGTACATTGCATTCGGTACATACAAAATTAGATAACCATGTTTATACAGTAGTCGATTGAATACGATGTTTATTATTTAAGAATTTAATCATCATTTGACAATAAGCAATGATTGACTAGGTACCACAGTATTAATAAACATTTATTAGTTTTTGAATGGGTGTCAGGTTCATCGTCGTAATTAAGGTCAGACATTAATATAACGTCTTTAGATTTCGTAGAACTCGTAACCTGTGTCCTCAATATATGATGAACAATGAATGTGGTATGCAGAGTACGTTAAAATAGGTCTTGAGATGGGTAACCAGTTGTGGTCTTTTCTTCTACAAAACTGTCTCAATTCTGTTGAATTCTGTAATAGGCTGACTATCAGTCATGTGGGACGAAATAAGTACGTCTGTTGTCATTCGTGTGAGGTCAACGAGGGGTGGATTTAAGCACTTACACTTTACACTTAGACACGTCTCTAAGCCTAGACAGAGATTACGATTAATAAAACGTCAAGAGCATTAAAAGACCACTGTCAGAAGTCGTATGGACTGTGAGATGACGGTAGATGTGGCCAGCCATAGTTTCAGGCAGGCGGCGTCAATTTGGAGAGCAAAATTTAAAAAAAAAAAATTGCGTGTACTTAGTGTACACACGTAAGAAGTGAAACTTCTTCATAAACTTAATTTTCACCTCACCTTAAATTAAGTCAAAAAGTCCCAAAGTCCCAAAGTCCCAAAGTCCCAAAGTCCCAAAGTCCCAAAGTCCCAAAGTCCCAAAGTCCCAAAGTCCCAAAGTCCCAAAGTCCCAAAGTCCCAAAGTCCCAAAGTCCCAAAGTCCCAAAGTCCCAAAGTCCCAAAGTCCCAAAGTCCCAAAGTCCCAAAGTCCCAAAGTCCCAAAGTCCCAAAGTCCCAAAGTCCCAAAGTCCCAAAGTCCCAAAGTCCCAAAGTCCCAAAGTCCCAAAGTCCCAAAGTCCCAAAGTCCCAAAGTCCCAAAGTCCCAAAGTCCCAAAGTCCCAAAGTCCCAAAGTCCCAAAGTCCCAAAGTCCCAAAGTCCCAAAGTCCCAAAGTCCCAAAGTCCCAAAGTCCCAAAGTCCCAAAGTACCAAAGTACCAAAGTCCCAAAGTCCCAAAGTCCCAAAGTCCCAAAGTCCCAAAGTCCCAAAGTCCCAAAGTCCCAAAGTCCCAAAGTCCCAAAGTCCCAAAGTCCCAAAGTCCCAAAGTCCCAAAGTCCCAAAGTCCCAAAGTCCCAAAGTCCCAAAGTCCCAAAGTCCCAAAGTCCCAAAGTCCCAAAGTCCCAAAGTCCCAAAGTCCCAAAGTCCCAAAGTCCCAAAGTCCCAAAGTCCCAAAGTCCCAAAGTCCCAAAGTCCGAAAGTCCGAAAGTCCCAAAGTCCCAAAGTCCTAAAGTCCCAAAGACCCAAAGGTCCCATCCAAAAGTCCAAAAGTCCAAAAGTCCAAAAGTCCAAAAGTCCAAAAGTCCAAAAGTCCAAAAGTTCAAAAGTTCAAAAGTTCAAAAGTCCCAAAGTCTCAAAGTTCCAAAGTCCCAAAGACCCAAAGTACCAATGTCCCATCCAAAAGTCCAAAAGTCCAAAAGCCCAAAAGTCCAAAAGTCCAAAAGTCCAAAAACCCTTAAATGACATGCTATCCCTGGATAAAGTACTCTTAATTCGAATCCACCGTGGTGGGGAACAGAACAAAGATGGCGCGTAACCAAAAATCGTGACGTGACGTGACGTGACGTGACGTGACGCAAATTTTTTTCCAACGCCGATAAAGAAGTTTCACTTCAAAAACTTAGTGCCTAAAGTCTCAGTCCCTATTCGTCGTCTTGTGTTTCATCTATTAATCCAAAGCTATGATCCCAACATCCGCTATGTAATTCGAAGTCTAAGACATGAACTATGGTACTTTAAAATCTCCTATTTTTTTAAGTTAGTTGTAAATATGACTTCATTTCCTGATATAAAACTAAGAGTAAAGTCTAAAGAACTAACGCAATTAACATCGATTGAGCACGCAAATCTACCAACGAACCTGTGCTAACGATCTACGAAACAATTTCTTGACACAAGTGTTCGGATTGCTCAATATAACAAAATGTTTTCCTATACACCATATATAATATATAAATTGTTACGTATCACTACACTACGTAACATGTTATATTTAATGCAGTAAATGTCGAGTGCAATCGGCACCACATAATACATTATTAGGTCGAGCCATTCACGAAGATGCGTCCACATTTTCTCATTTCGCTTACAGTGCAAGTGTGCTATCTTCCACATGTATTTTATACTACGAGTATGAGTACTAACTCTTGGCGGAAACTCCATACAGATAATTCGTTTTCAATTAGGTCATCGTACAGAGCTGTTTTATGGAAATAAATAAATAAAAAAAATAAAAAAAAAATTGAATGCACACATTCAAGCTCTGTACGATAGTATGACCAATCAGGCTAAGCAAATTTTAATGTTCCCTCACGACATCCGTCAAACTATAATGACAGATGTCGCGCGTGACTGGCGAGGATGGGGACGCTTGGTCAGTGAGGGGCAGGGAGTTGCCTATCTGTATGTAATACTATCATATTATCTTTGGTACTACTAATTAGTACTCATCGATATAGTGTGTATCGACAGAAGAAAAATACATGTGAAAATTTGCAAACTTGCACCGTAAGCGACTTGAGAAAACACATTATGCACTTTTTGCTTATTCACTTGTACTTTATTCCACAATCCTCTGACAATGCTATAAAAGCGAAACCGGTCAGGTTATATGTAATAATAATAAAAATTGTGGAATAAAGTACAAGTGAATAAGCAAAAAGTGCATAATGTGTTACAAGAAATTCCACCAAGTGCCAACAATCAAGAGTATAAATGACTTGAGAAAACATTGCGTTTTGACATGGACAGGTGCAGGTCGTGACTACCCGCACTATTTTAACCGCCCCCTATTGCCTTCAATTTGGGACTAGCCAAATCGTTTGCAGAACACAGACCCTGCAGGGCTGCGAGCGCTATACAACTTAAAGGCTCTCTCTCACCGGTAGCATTCATGTGTAATGTAACATTATAGATTTGACTTAGAGCATTACGTTAGGTTCCATACTACCTCCCTGACCGACGAGCGTTCGCGTGTAATGTAACATTTAGTATAGATTTTTTGTAATTTCAGCGCATTGATACTCCAAGTTGTATCAAAACATTACACATTTTATCATTACGAGGTGCGCATTGTAATGCTCGGTTCTCCTCCTTCACTTATGTAACCTCGTCTTGTATCATTACAGTTTGTGCGCTGTAATGCTCAGTTCTCCTTCCTCACTACTGTAATGCTCGACTATGTAACGTTACATTACAAACGTGGACAAATACAAAACGGCGAAATGCGTGTGTATTATACTATGCATGCTTCTGTCTGCTAATAAATACGTAACTTTATGTATGTATTTATGTAAAGGAGAACGCCCAGAGATAGTTTCTTTTTGAAAAACCTTAATAAAAAGTGTATGGCCATCTAAGTAAATTGGTAAATCATGTAATATTTTTTTAACAATCTTTTAATTCAATCGATCAAAATCTTTTGTGGCGTTTTAACTTTGATAATAATTCGTGGTTGTATCGTTTGTACGCGCCGCGGACTGACCAGATGAATGGTACTGACGTGACGAAGATGGCCGCCAATCGCAAATATCAATGTGTGAGGCCTACATTTCGGTGTTCATGCAACAATGTCGTTGAGATCATAGATTTACTATCAATAAATTCTAAATCTATGGTTGAGTTGGAAGTAGGTTCTATTAATAGCAGATTATTGTATTTTTTATATAAAATAGCATTCTAACCATAGATTTAGAATGTGATTTGAGAGTAGCGAAAAATCCTAAATCTATGATTCTAACTATAGTAAAAATCTAGGCTGGTGATATATTATTCACCGCGTTGCGAGCATATTAGACATTTGAACGAAATACGAACTGTCAAAAATTGAAAAGTTTTTAACAAAACGTCTTTTCGGTACTTGACTTTGAGTGTCCTAAGAGGACGAGGACCGAGAAAAATGACATAAACAGCTGAATATTAAATAATACAAGAATTGGCA
Source organism: Miltochrista miniata (assembly GCA_933228765.1). Classification (NCBI taxonomy): domain Eukaryota; kingdom Metazoa; phylum Arthropoda; class Insecta; order Lepidoptera; family Erebidae; genus Miltochrista; species Miltochrista miniata. The sequence continues at coordinate 32,714,768 of OW121753.1, forward strand.
GTATGGTTTTAAATACCTTTGCCTGTCCTTTGGACGAATAAAGCAGCAACAACAACAACAAGGAAAAATGACAGTTTAAAATGTTTATCACCGAAGGATTTTTCATGAAATTATTTTATATAAATCGGTGTGAAATGTTTATATAAAACAATGTACGGTTCCATACAAAGTGATTATGATCAGGATTGATATTTAAATGGTAAGTAATTAAGGAACAATCGAGATCCAATTTGTTTATTTACTACAATACATTATCTCAATAAGTTGATATGTGGTAAGTAAATACATTTTCAGGGTTTTTTATAAGTGTGATGGAACTATTACTTTTATCTTTTTTGAATTAAATACATGTTCATCAATGTAACGATTACACTTTTTGGACAAATTGATTTGACGGATTGATGGACATTTGCTTCAAAACTAACCTCTAATTTGAACAGCAAAACGAAGAATGATAGAAAACCCTACAAAATAATAGAATATTTTTTATTTCCTATGAAAGTACGATATCCATTCAATTCAATCTCCGATTTTCGCTGTCATACTAAATTATTTGTTATGAAACGGCGGTCCATTGAAAGATGGGCAATCGCCTTTCGGGTGAGGTTGAACACTCTTTCCGTATAAGTACCTAGCTATTACGATCTATCAACCACTAACTCAGTGTTTCTAAACGATCGACGACTGCCTTTAGCATCATATACGGTTAGTTCCATAATGGGACGTTTGTGGTTATTCCATTTGCGAGCATTTTACGTTAAGCCGTTAGTTACGGCTGCTGGTAACCATGGTAGACGTTATAGACAAGTTGAAGATCTTAGCTAGAGAATTTCAAAATACACAGCCTGCGTATGCTTTTCAACACGACGAATGTTTTTGGGACAAAATTCAATTATAGAGGTAGAGTGGCTCGTAGCTCAATCTTGGTAATAGCACAAGTTTTATTCAGTTAAAAACTAGACGATTATTAATTTTAGCACACCAAAACCATGACACCTGAAGTCCGCCAGCATTTATCCGTCTGACTAATGATGTCATCATATTCAAACTTGACATATTCATAATCATAATTTAATATAGATTTATAGGTAAAAGATTCAAATTTCAATCATTTTTTTTGCATAATTCTAATCAACGTGCGGGGACAAGCTATTGAGGGGACACGCCGGATTTTTTATTTGAGGCCAAAGTTTGTTTGAAGTATCGTCTCTAGGGTTCCGTAATGGTAGATGACCGTGAGACATTCAATATTTGTAAGCAATAAAATGTAGTATCTACTTGTGTTAATATTAAATTAAAATCTTGAGGTTAAGGACGCCAAGTACTGTAGCTGTCGCGATGGCCAAGTGACTTGAGGTGACTGATGTCATAATGCGGCTTCAAAATACCAATAAAATTTTTTGTTGTGACATATTTTTAGGATTCTGTCCCCAAAGGGTAAAATCGGTACTCTGTTCATGAGACTTTCGCGGTCTGTCTGTCCGTCATGAGGCTGTATCTCAGGTCAGGAAGCCAGATCATTATTTTTTTTTACAGATGAAGCATTTCTGTTGCGGCTATAACAACAAATCCTATAGTCTGAAAAAAGGGGAGATAAAGGGGGGCTTCTATCCAACGTGATATTTTTGCCCGTTTTTAGTACGGAACCGTCTGTGCGGTTTTTATTTTACACTATGCTAGAGTGCAATGATTCTCTACCGAGATCTTCGGAGCTCAAGCCAGACTTATCTACAAAGTCGAGCTTCAGCGTAAACGAAATTGCGCGATTCAGCTGCCGCGACAGTATTGATGACACGACCAGAACCTGCGTGGGGCGGAGATATTGTCAGCACTCTTTTACAATATTTTTTCAAGTGCTGCATGCCGGAAGAAAATCCCAACTAATATTTAAATGCACAAGAAAAAAGGTAATTAAAAAGGTTTAATTTATAAAGGTTGCCTGGTAGAAATTGCTTTTTAGCGATAAGGCCGCCCATTGTACATCTTCTTGCAGTGTATTCGTGTACCTTAATTGTATTTACTTGGCGTACAATAAAGTGTAAAATAAATAAATAAATAAATAAATGCGAAAGTCAATTTGTCTGTAAAATCAGATTTCAAGTCAATTCTGCCAGACATAATTATAGTAGATACACCTTGGGAAGGATATAGTTTACTTTTTATCCCACACAAGTTTCTGTGTGAAACGGGATATGGAAAATGCGGGCGGAGCCACAGGCATGAGCTAGTAGGTATACACATTTATTTTATACCTATAATCAATACACCTGTGTACTTAGGTAGACATTCAACTTTCTAAACAACTCATAATTTTATGAGTTTCAACAACGAAGTAACAAGAGACAATCATTTAATACCGTTTTCATCTTATCGTGAATACGTTTTCTTCCACCATTTTCAACTTTGGAAGCTGAGATCAGCTTTAAATGACTACTGGAAGCGATTGCCCTCTGACCTCACTTCCCAGCTTCTTTTTTTTTTCTACCGTCTAAAACCACACGGTGACTTACTATCTGCCTATCGGCGGGAGTCAAGGGTTGGTATGTAATCAAATATTGTAACACGGGAGGAAACACTGTCTCCTGCAACACAGTTCATACTAGCGCAAGAGACAGGAAATCTGTAACTAGATGTACCGTAATTATGTCAAACAACATTATTATTATTATTGGGGGTACGCCTTCGGCACAGATTTTCTTCCATCGCAGACTTTCCACTGAGGTTTGGGTTTTATCTCCTTTCTTCTTCTAAAGTTCGGGTGCCTTCCCGCTTCTTGGGGAGTGTGGGGGGGGGGGGGTGAGTACTATCCGCCTCACAGTCCCTTTACAACCGTTATACACCTATCTTCGGTTCGTCAGTGGCCAAGACGTTTTTTTTTTATACTACTTAGGTGGCAGACAAGCTTACGGCCCACCGGAAGGTTGGTAACCGTAGCCTATAGACGTTTGCAACACCAGAGGCGCTACAGGTTGTGACGACCCACAGTTGAAATTTTTCAAGCCGCCCGTAAGGCCTTCAACTTGGCTTAACGACTGTCATTTTACTGACAACCGGGACCAACGGCTTATCGTGCCTTCCGAAGCACGGAAACGCTCGTAAATAAATGTCACAAAGTGGTCCACGTGGTGGTCACCCACCCATGTCCGGCCATAGTAAATGTTGCTTACTGCAGTGATCGTTTACAGAACACTGAGTCCGCGGGGCCACGAGCGCTTCAAAAACGTGGGTCACTTGCATGTAATCTTGGAGCCTTGACATTTTTATTTAGTTCTCATTTGCTAAGTTTTTAAAAATTGCGTACTAATCCAATAGTAAGTAGTGAATAGGGTTGCTCAATAATAAAATACTGTGACGGAAAATTAGTCGATAACGGTATTAACATAATTACTAAGCGTTAAACATTAACATTAAAAGATCGTTAATGTCAATTAAGGCTTAATAAATAAGGCTTTGCTGAATGAAATAAAATACTTAATCTATGTTGTACAATGTATTTTTCTTGTTACGAAAAATTTGGGTGGGGTTGATTCCTCGAGAATTTTTGAAAAGAAAATTAATTTATATTGTGATATTGGCAAGACAATATAAAATGTCTGAAAAGAATTTGTTGAAGTTTTACCCAATTTATTAAACACCTGGTATACAAATCTTAATCTAATTTCTGTGTTTAAGAGTTGCCAGTTTATGAAGACTTGCAATTCTGAAATTTGTAACAGATATGCCTAGAAATTTAAAAAACAGAACTGTTACGAATTTCAGAGTTCTTCAGAAAACTAGTAAATAAATTAGTTTCTGTGGTGCCTGTAAAAGCAGCTGGAGTAGTAAACCGGTATTATAGTTACTTCAAACATTGTAATTGGTGTACCCGGGTCCATTTTTAGAGCAATAAATAATAAATAAATAAATAAATAAATGTTGGTCCCGGTTGCCAGTAAAATGGAAATCTTTAAGCCAATTTGAGGGCCTCATGAGAGGCTTGAAAACTTCAACAGTGGGCTGCCACAACCGGCGCCTGTTGATTTCAACACAGCAATACGGCTCACTACCTACTTATAATGTGGACAAAAATTAAAGGTGAAATGTGACCTCTGCCTGCCCCTTCGGGGATAATAGCGTGACAATATATGTTAGTATGTAATGTATGTATTAGGTATACTTAGAGCACTATTTCTATATAGAATGAGATTATTGCGGTTAATTTTTGCGTTCAAACACCTCACTATGCAGAAAATAAAGTATCTGTCTGTTTCTCCCCTCCGGTTCACCCTAGTAGGGTTAGCCGAGTGAGAAGCTACCCATTGGTTCCATAATCTGAGATACAGGTACAACTGAGGGATATTCAGGGATTATTTTATGAATAGAAATATCGACCTCAAGCTTCGAAACGAGGGCTTCAAATGTTCAGGTTCAGGTTCATCATCACGCCTTTATCCCCGAAGGGGTAGGCAGAGGCATATTATATACCCACATTTCACCTTTTTATAATTTGTCCCACGTAATACGTTGTGAGCCGTATTGCCGTGTTTAAATGGACAGGCGCAGGTTGTGACTGCCTGCTGTTGAAATAAAGCCTTCAACTTGGCTTAACGACTGCCATTTTACTGGCAACCGGGACCAACGGCTTAACGTGCCTTCCGAAGCACGGAAACGCTCAAATAAATGTCACAAAGTGATCACATGGATGGTCACCCATCCATGGATCGGCCATAGTGAAAGTTGCTTACTGCAGTGATCGTTTACAGAACACTGAGTCCGCGGGGCCACGAGCGCTTCTTATGTAACCGGTAATAACGCTGAGATGATGATGTTGATGAACGGGACCAATCGTTTTTACATACAATAAAGTATTTTTTCTCAAAACATACCTAAGCAACCTCTGACATCATCCTATCTATTAAAAACCTATTCATTCATCACCGTTTATCTTCAAAAGACTTTTTTTTACCAAAATTCTAATGTTTACGTAATATTGACAAACGTGTTGATTTTAGCTGACTTTAATTATGAACAGTTATGTACAAGGGTCAAATTTTTGTTAACACTTTTTTTAACTCTTTGTAGCTAATTCATCTTAATACACAATGTAATCATGACTATTCATGACTTAAACGATTTTACATAAAATTACATCTATAAAAAATTTAAAAGTTTAATTTTAATTAGTAAATTATGAAATTATTATCCATGTCGCAATTTTGTATTAAAGAAATACTTACACAAATAAATCCAAATTCTTTCGGTTTTGAAAAAAAATACTGTGTCCACAAAAAAATAACAACAACACAAAAATCACCCACACTAGTTCACAAAACACTCGGAAAATCTCGGGAATTATCACTTCGCGAGTATATTTACAAATTTTGCTACGTTTACAGGAATTTTAACCGTAAGTTGTACGTCATAAGGTGGTATATCGATAGTGTAACAGGTGTGTTAGTATGATCGCGATTGATGCGTGTGAGCGGCGACGTGTGTGCCGCTAGTTTGCGCTTCGCCACTTGCCACTTGCCACCTGCGGCCGCCCACTGGCTTGTAAGTGGGTGACAGAATTTGGGTGAGCGAAGTTCAAAGATTACCATGGGTTTAGAAAATTTAGAAATTAATAATTCGAACATGTTTTTAAATAATTTATTACTATTTTCCTACTGCCGTAGTGCTAATTAGTTGGGTCATGAGCAATGTAGAGCTTCGTAGTTACCTACAAAATTTTACTTCAATATACTATTTCAAAAGCTTTTTTGATTCAATTGGTCGAATAGTCACATAAACTTTTAAAGATAGTTTTCCTTTCAACCGTAACATTTTCACATGACGCCAAAAACAATCGTTAGTGGGCAGGAGGAACTTGACCGACAAAAAGACTATGTATCAGAAAATGTTATTTTAAATAACCTTATACAGATTATAACGAAATATAAGCAATTCGAAGTGTATGGCGAGGTAAGTCACAGGGAATGAGTTTAGTAGCATTTATATAAAGAAAAATTGTAAATATACACTAGCTATCATATCGTTACTTTATATGAAATGACGAGCGAGCGCAGACTGTGATTTACACATGTTATTCGAGTGAGACATGTGTAATTCACAGTCTAAGTTAATGTGCTCCATGTCGTTGTGTTTTCAGTAAAATCGAAAGAAAATGAGCATATTTCAGAATATTTTGAACTGTGTAGGTAACCTGTAACTACATCCGGTAGCTGATAAAAATAACTTTATCCAACTATGATAGAAAAAAATCTCTATAATTCTTTTGAGTGTCATGACGGCAGCATGACGTGAGGAACTCACGCACGCCCCCCCTTAGAAGCGGGATCACACCCGAAACCCCCCAAAGACGCGGGATAGCACCCGTACCACCCCCTGGGCGAGGCCGCAGGGCGAGGCCGTAGGTCTGTTGGGAGTCCTGAGACATCCTTCCGAGGGCTATCCGGGGCTCCCAACTATAGGCTGTTTGGCGTTACGTGAGGTTTTTTAGTCGGTAGAAGTCCGGCATAACATCCATGAGAATTTTCCCTCACGTAAAAAAAAAGAAAAAAAATTGCGTGTACTTAGTGTACACACGTAAGAAGTGAAACTTCTTCATAAACTTAATTTTCACCTCACCTTAAATTAAGTCAAAAAGTACAAAAGTACAAAAGTCCAAAAGTCCAAAAGTCCAAAAGTCCAAAAGTCCAAAAGTCCAAAAGTCCCAAAGTCCCAAAGTCCCAAAGTCCCAAAGTCCCAAAGTCCCAAAGTCCCAAAGTCCCAAAGTCTAAAAGTCCAAAAAGTCCAAAAAGTCCAAAAGTACAAAAGTCCAAAAGTCCAAAAGTCCAAAAGTACAAAAGTAAAATATCCAAAAGTCCAAAAGTCCAAAAAGTCCAAAAGTCCAAAAGTCCAAAAGTCCAAAAGTCCAAAAGTCCAAAAGTCCAAAAGCCCAAAAGCCCAAAAGTCCAAAAACCCTTAAATGACATGCTATCCCTGGATAAAGTTCTCATAATTCGAATCCACCGTGGTGGGGAACAGAACAAAGATGGCGCGTAACCAAAAATAGTGACGTGACGTGACGCAATTTTTTTTCCAACGCCGATAAAGAAGTTTCACTTCAAAAAAAAACCTTTGGTGTATGGCGATTTCTATCATTTCTTTCTGACTATGGTTAAATAGAAATTGAAGTAGTCATGAAATGATGGTATTCATGTATTTATGAATTCTTTAAAAGTGATGGTGTTACGCAGACCACCATGTCATTAAATATCCACCTCACGTACGGCTGCGGAAGGAAAGGAGGAAATATGAATACAAATCAATTTATGATTGAATGTGGTGAGCGCACCACATCTGAACGGTTGCAACTTGGTTCGCTTTTTGATGTTGAAGGTGAATTGAAACGATATTTTGGAATACTTTTCAAAGCTTCGTAAAAACGCTTTTGCATAGTTTACTTTGTTTCATTTCATTAGCATAATTAATTATTTTCAAAGTGGCATAGCCCAAATTAAGCCAATATAAGTTTGTGCTATAGAATTTAGATTTTTAAGTTATAAAACGGATTTGTATTTATTTCTCCGTCTTTCATATTCTAGGCAGGCAAACGGATTTACTTTAATTCATTTGCTTATATTAAACGAAAATCTGTACCCTGCCAAAAATCTTTTTGTAAGGGTCAAGTTTTAAATCTAAAAAAGTCTAATTACTTTTTGTTAAGTGAAACCACATTATTCCAACGGGAACCAGGAAATATATCAACTTCCTTTTGAAACTCCGCACTTTCAACTGCATCACAGACTAGTTAAGCACCCGTTGCACACACCACTTCAAGGAAGGAGTTTTCAAAACCCATGTCTTACGTCATCATGTCTATTGTCCCGGTTTAGGCAAAGGTTGTGGGTTCAAATCCCGTGTGGGCCAAGTTGTTTTTTTTTTTCACTTTATATTAAATATCATGTCTAGTACATACTAATTTTGAGAAGAATTCGTTTAGCAGTTTGAGCTCTGCGATGATAGATCTGTCAACGGTTGTCATTCACTTCAAAATTTAAATCGACGTTGTGACACTTCTCTCAATTGTCTATTGTAATCCCAAAGAGTGAATGAATGATCAGCGAAAATTTCTTTTTTTCTCCGTTAGGTTAAATTCATATACAGCAGCGATGGCTCGTGCAGTCTGACATACAACATTAATTACACTCAAGTATTCAACTTTCACTCGCATTCGATTAATTTATTCACTATCACTATTATTACATGGCGCTTAAGATAAGATGCAAATGATGTTTCTGTGTTTTGTTACGTAAATCTCTTTCACTACCGTGTCATGTACAGGTAAAACTTAAAAGTGTAAACTATCACAGCTACGAAGCTGTTTGATACAGTATTGCGAAGGGCTTTTTTTTAATGTAAAGGAAAATCCTCATGAATGTTATCTTTGTTTATTGTTGAAGAAGGCTTACAGACTAATTGACAAATGAATAATAAAATATGGTACCTACATTAAGTTACTAACAACAAGCCTCCGACTATATAACTTTACAATATGTTATGCCGGACTCCTACCGACTAAAAATCTTCACAATGTCTCCTGCTAACAGCCTACGGTGGGGAGCCCCGGGTAAGTTCTCGGAAGGATACCCCAGGACACTAAAACTTGAAAAAACAGAGTATAAATTATTATTATATACGAGTGTTTCCGTGCTTCGGAAGGCACGTTAAGCAGTCGGTACCGTTTGTCAGTAAAATGGCAGTCGTTAAGTCAAGTTGAAGGCTTTATGGGCGGCTTGAAAATTTTCAACTGCGGGTCGTCACACCCTGCGCCCGGGTCGGCAACGCGTGTGTAGCGCCTCTGGTGTTGCAAACCTCCATTAGCTACGGTAACCAACCTTTCGGTGGACCGTAAGCTTCTCTGCCACCTAAGTAGTATAAAAAAAAAAAAAAGACGTGTGGCACTCGGGGACTGCCGCGGTAAAGCTATTACATAGCATTTTTTACCAACTATGCTAGTATAATTATTTCTATATAAGAATACTAGCTGATGCCCGCAGCTTCGCCTGCGTAAAATTTGTTACCGCGGGAAGTTATTCCCGGGATAAAAGGTAGCCTATGTGTTATTCCAGACTATAATGTATCTCCGTACCAAATTTCAGCCCGATACGTTCAGCGGTTTGAGCGTGAAAGAGTAACAAACATCCACACTCACAAACTTTCGCATTTATAATATTAGTAAGAAGTAAGATTTTAAGGCCTATGTTCAACAAAGTAAAGTACCAAGTGCCTACTTGACTGTGGACGTTTGGGCTTTTGGAATTTTGTTTTAGAACTTTTTAAGAAGAACAATTATTTTGTAATAAATTATTTTTATGTAACTTCAACCATTTACGCAGAGGCGCAACGGATACTCTTATAACGATTAAATGTTTTCCGTTTTCGAAACATTCCTCATTGCTGCACCACTCCTATTAATCTTCGCATTATGTTATGTAGCCTATAGCCACTATCAATAAATGTACCTACTTACTATCGAACAGTTTTTGAAAGCCTACCAGTAGTTTCAGTAAGGCTTGCCTTGGTATGATGTGATTCATGGTCCCTTTGCAGCGTGTGTCCAATCCAGCGCAGCAGCTACACTTCCGACGTTTGATCTGTTGGGGTCTCACTGCAGCGTTCCAATAGTCTTACGTTCGTGATGTTCTCGGGCCCATATGTACCGAGGATCCATTGGAGGCAGCGTTTGACGAAGACTTATAGCTGGTAGCTGGTGCGAAATGTCTTTACTTTAGTGACCTTCCATGTCTCGCATCCGTATAGCAGTTAGCAGTACAGTTTTAACGTTTACTTTGTTTTGAGTTTCACTCTTCGTGTCTATTTTCGCAACTGCCTACGGGGCGCAGCTGTGTAAAGGTTATTCTGGCCTTGGCGAGACTCGAAATGATGTAGGGTACTCTTCTATTCCATCAGTTTCTGACACGACACTCCCGAGGTACGTGAATTAGTGCCTCCACCACATCTCTTGCGTCTGTCGATTTTAATTTCAGTCCAGCCATTCGCTGCCTCATCCTGCTCGTTGTCCTGCACGTTGTCCTGCAGACATGCATGACGGCGTGTGTGTGCCTCAGCAGGCACAGGACATCGGCATCATTAATATCCTCCAGGATATCAGTATAGGCCCCATTCTATGCCGCGCCGATTGTTCTTTGCGGTATTCAGCATTATACCATCTATTTTCTATGGATGGTTGTTAACTATCCTGTTATCTTCATAACGATCCTCTAAGGTAGGTACAGTATGTATTTTCAAAAGAGTTTGTGAACTCTATTTTTAATTTCTTTTTCAGAATATTGATGACATTTGATTGATGTCATTTTATACACGTTACGTCTACTACATTGATACATGTAATAAAATTCTAACACGCCGGTGTTTGTATGTAAATTGTTTATACTGAGGAAAATTCTATACTGAGGAATAGTTTTAACCATTAAGCTCTATTTTGATATAGCATACAGGGCAGATTTACACGCTACTTGATGAGTATGATTAATAAATACCTCTAATTTCATAGACCTTGTGTGACGTAAACAAAGTTGCGAGGGTCAGCTAGTTAAAAGATAAAACAAAAGGTTTCTTCTTTCTACTTAAAAACTATTTTTACAAATTTTATGGTAATAATAGACATTCTTTGAAATATGCATGTATGGTATTGTTGTGACTTTTATGACACGTTTAAAGTACATAGGTATGGGATAGATGGCGCTCGCGGCTACGTCAGCGTGAAATTTTCTTCCCGCTTCCCATGGGAACGTACTCCCGGGTTTGGTTATCTTTATAGCAGTATTATATATAAATTAACAAAACAAAAAATGATACTGCATTGGTGATAATAATAATAAAATGTATGTATATAGAGTACTCATTCATTTTCTTTCACTATTTTTCGTGACTTTCTACATTAATAAATGCACTTTGTTTATTTATATTTAAAACACTTTTTACACAAATTATACGAGTACAGTTCACTGTTGTACATAGATGATGAATACCTATACACCTATAGTCGAATTTTTATTTAGACGAAGTAAATTGACAGCAACTAATGTAATTGACAGCATCAAAATTGTCATTTCACATTAAGAACTCTAAATTCGACCAACACTCTTAATTCAACTTTGGTCGAGTGGTTAAGACGCGGATCGGTACGCAGAAGGCGCAAGATCGATTCTGGGTACAACTTAGATCATCTAACCACAGGATGCGCCTTAATTAAGCATTGTTTTCTGCCATTGCACATGACCATTTGGTCTTTTTGCTTTATGAAAAGCCTGTACATCAGTACATCATTTTATATGATTAAACTAGTACATTACATTGTAGTTGACTGTACAATAAAAATTAACACACAACAGCCATTACGCGTTTGTCGATAAATACATTTTTAAATGCAATGAAATTTTATATGTCTTTGTGTTTCCCCCTTCATTTGTATGAAAACTGGCAGAATATTTTTGTATGCGGTGGTTCGCAAAGGCTAGTCCCGTGTTATATGGTCTAAGGGGTACAAGCATCAATTTTTGGATTATTTGACATAATAATAATAATATATAACGACTGCAGAGTTCATAATTGACGTAAACAAAAAAATTATGAATTGCTAGACTAGATACACGAACGTGGCCGAAGGTAGCCGAGAGTGTGACTCGTTTTCGTGACACAATTTCTGGATTCGGTCTCCACGCAAGGCCCGCGATAGAAGCTATGCAATAGCTTAAAAATCTGCTCTACTTTATGTTCCCGAATTGTTCTTACTTCATCCTTCTGTAGTAGTAACCAACCTTGGGATCCTTGATGGTATTTGCGGTCAACTCCCCCTTTCACTAGTGAACTTCCTCTTTCACTACAGATATGCGCAAGGGAACACGTCCACCCTACGTATCGCTACTGTCCACTTCTCATCAGCTGGGTCGTCATCCACGTTCATGGCTGGAATCACGAACAATCGATGTCACTTGTTGTTCGTCGAGGATACCTGGCCGCCATACCTACCTAGTCAACATCTTTCAGCATCTCATTGTTTTACCAAATAAGACCAATGGATTGTTGTTGCTAACCATCTCCACTACTATACCTAGACCAGATAACTCAGTCCTCGCCCAAAGACAATATATATTCACCACGTAGTACTACCACAGATTATATAATATATTCTATAGTACTACTACACATTATGGTACCTACTACGTTTCATCTTACTTCTTACTAATACTCGTATTATAAAGGCGAAAGTGTGAGTGTGGATGTTTGTTACTCTTTCACGCTCAAACGGCGTAACGGATCGGGCTGAAATTTGGTACAAAGATAAATTATAGCCTGGAATAACACATTGGCTGCTTTTTACCCCGGGAATAAATTGTCACGGGAAGTGGGAATGAGAACAAAATTTTACGCGGGCGAAGCTGCGGGCATCAGCTAGTACAAAATAATGATTATATTGTCTTTGAGCGAGAAATGAGTTATGTTGTCTAGCTAAGTATAGTTCATAGCCCGCACTGCTAATCATCAACCAAAAAATATATTCCGCTGTAAGTACCCGTAAATAATTAAAATGTTTAATACATTATGCAAACTAAACACTACAATAAAAAGTTAAAGTAGGTACTTAAATTGTGGAACAAGTACCTACAAGAAGTGTTGAATTTGCATAATGTATTACTACATGTTTCATCAAGTGCCAACAATCGAGAGTATAAGATTTAAGACTTGTTTTAAATTAAATCAATGATATAAGTATTATAAGACCAGTAAAAGTGATTTTAAAATTACGATCATTTCTAATGTAAGTGACCTTGGCAATGAATGCTTACAGTACTTGCATCATCGCTAAATTGCCACTTAACGTTAATTGAAATTAATAAAAGCTTTCACTTTATAAATACTTATCTGTTTATTACCGGTTTCTTTTCTACACAATATCATTAATTACAAATATATTTGATACTTATCTATGAAATTGCAATTTAAAATAATAATATTGACTATGAATTTTACATGTTATATACAAAATGAAGCGTTCCGTCATGAAAAACAATGTGAGCGTCGACGTCAATATTATATCATCTATGGTCGACGTCTAGAGATCGAGAAATACTGGATAAGAGATCTGGAAAGACTCAACAGAAGGCATGTAGTTGATGGAATTAAGCCACAGAGTAAATAATAGTTAAAGGGATTTTTTAAATACTGTTTTTGTTCTGATGTTTAATTTTCCTGCACACTAGGTAACTCCACTAATTTACTGAATGCAATCCTGAAAATTAAATACTGTGCAAAAAAACCAATTGATTAACTAAACATGTCCTACTTAAAAACCTTAAATATTACTCAGGACGAGATGACCTTATAAATCAATTTCACACCAAAAATGTGGTTTGTACATCGAATATATAATTTGTAAAACAGAAATACGAATTGTAAATCAAACATACCTACTAACTTGCACTCTAAATTGTACAATCTTAAAACGGAATGGCTTAGGTTAGGTTAGACTATTATTTTTTTGATCAATAAAAATTAATTTTGTAGAGGTGACTGATTAAATTGGGGTTTTACTTAGAATAAACGATGTTCCTAAAAGTATATTAGCCGTTGGTTTTCCTTAAAAAAGTTTTAATATTTTTGTTGAACTTAGGAATTGTTAGTTATACTATTTTGATAATATTTATTAATTCAGTAAAACAGTTCTGCAAATACCATTAAACAGTATAGTGAATTTGATTTATTTAGTGTGTATAAAATTAGTGTGCAAGTCAGAATGTTTGGTTTAAGGTTGAAATATTTAGTTCAGAAAAAGGGAATATACAGATATCGATTTAAATACATGCCATAGTTAAATAAATAAAAAATAATAGTAACGGGAAGTAGATTGTAGTCTGAAATAAAACATAGGCTACTTTTCATCCAGGGAAGATGTTCCCATGGGAAGAATTAAAAGTGTAAAAGTTTGTTAAGATGTTTGGATGTTTAGATGTTTGAATGTTTGTTACTCAATGACGCTCTAACGGCTGAATGGATCTGGCTGAAATTTAGTACAGGGATAGAGTATAGTCTGGAATAACACATATTAGGCTACTTTTTATGCTGGAAAAAGGATCCCACGGGAAACAGAAAAGGGTACCAAAACTTGGACGCGGGTGATGCCGCGGGCAACAGCTAGTAATATTATAAGTAAGAAGATTAGTAGGATAGTAAACGACGCATTTGTGTGTTCCCCGACCTCAGTGGGTCGACCTCACGCCTACGACTGTCTTCGCGAAGTCAATGTTAGTTGTAAGGAGAATGTAGGTACGAGTACATACTTAGCTTTAATTATTCATTGAGTACCGAGATAAAGCTACTACATAGATTATTCTATGCGTAGGTTTGTTGCCAGGTAGGTCCCGGATAATATTGTTTACTATAGTCTAGCCATAACTGCTGTACACTCCATGTTGTCGATGATTTTGATCTTGGAATTATCAGAAGAAAAATTAATCAGTTTTAAAAATGTAAACTGATATCGTAAGATTTGTCCGACGTGTATTAATCGCATGTGTACTTATGTTCTTTTTTCCCCGGCCCCCACCTCGCCGCGCATACCTCAGAGAGTGCAGTTTTGGACAGACTATACTATACAGAAACAACTTAGAATAGTTCTAAGCATAGTATACCTACCCAGAGAGTAGCAGTTACTGCTGGACAGGCGTTTAAATCTTACCAATATTGTAAAGGCGAAAGTTTGTGAGTGTGGATGTGTGGATGTTTGTTACTCTTAGGCTCTAACGCCTGAACGGATCTGGCTGAAACTTGGTACAGGGATCGATTATGGTCAGTTTTTATCCCGGGAATAAGTTCACACGGGAAGCGGGAGAACGGAAACAAATTTTCGCGGGCGAAACTGCGGGAATCAGCTAGTATGTTAATAAAACCAATGACAAAGGAAATAATATTTTCGTTCGTTTGTTACTAATTGTTACTGGTTTGCCATTAAACTTCAATAAATCAAATTATTCTTGACTTATTGACGGATGACTAAATAATTTGACCCAGGAAGTCAATATTGTAAAGCTTAATAATTTTAAGCGTTCTGCATTTTTCGGAGTATTCCCGTTCGTCCCCTTGACTTCGTCCCCCCGAGGGGGACGAACGGGAATTCACAAAAATAATATTTAATCAGTTCCCGATCGTCCCCCTCCTAATTCAAGAGGGGACGAATGGGAATATGTTCTTCGATTAAGTGCCATTCGTCCCCCTTTCGTCCCCTCGACCAAAATCAAATGAAAAAAAAACAAATGACGATAAACAGATGAAAAAAAAAGCAAATGAAGATCGACAAAACACATGACCTTCGGATAAACAAATGATGATCGTAAAAACAAGTGACGATCGGATAAACAAATGACGATCGAAAAAACAAAT
Source organism: Miltochrista miniata (assembly GCA_933228765.1). Taxonomy (NCBI): domain Eukaryota; kingdom Metazoa; phylum Arthropoda; class Insecta; order Lepidoptera; family Erebidae; genus Miltochrista; species Miltochrista miniata. The sequence continues at coordinate 32,730,191 of OW121753.1, forward strand.
GAAGATCTGTAAAACAAATGATGATCGGATAAACAAATGATGATCGAAAAAACAAATGAAGATCTGTAAAACAAATGACGATCGGATAAACAAATGACCATCGAAAAAACAAATGAAGATCTATAAAACAAATGACGATCGGCATAAACAAATGACCATCGAAAAACAAATGAAAATCTATAAAACAAATGACGATCGGCATAACAAATGACGGTGGAATAAACAAATGACGATCGAAAAAACATGCAGATCAGTAAAACAAAAGACTATAAGCAAGTTGATAAGGTCAAAAATTACTTGCAGCTATATTTTGTAATCTAGATGCGATTGCCATTCGAAAAGATAGGTACAAGCAAATCTCGACCTTAATAACACTTCTCCAAAAATGTGCTTTTTGGCGTTAATAGACATCACTGATCATGAATATGTATAAAATAAATAAATATTATGCATGTCCATAAGGTAAAGAATAGCTTGCACCTATTTTTTTGAATGTTTATAGCATCTAGAATACAAAAAGGTCCAAGCAAATTTCGACCTTATGAGCATGCATAATATCTATTTATTTTTTTATTATATTCGTGATCAGTGATGTCCATAAACGCCTAAAAGCACATTTTTAGATAAATGTCATTAAGGTCGAGCTTGCACCTATTTTTTTGAATGGCTCTTGCATCTAGATCAGTGTCGGCCGTACCTTAAGTGCGCTCGTGCGGTGAACCACCAGCTCAAAAGATTTAAAAATTACGCCTTCTTTATTATTAAATTACTTACCAATCCTACCATTAGGTATGTAACACTTATTATTTAAACATACAAAAACTCAAAACTAATAACATACCTAATTATGACGAAACAATTTAAGCCCTTTGCTACACTACCAAATAGTACCAAAGCCTAGTTTCCCTGTAAAAAAATCGGCGTACGCTTTCCCGGGCTGCCCATACATCTTGTACTAGATACGGGCTAACACGCTTGGCGCATGAGACAAAACATCGTTCATAGAAAATGTACCGGGCAATGAGTCGCTTTTCGTGCGTCGCACGCGTTCGGGCAATCCGAAGGTTACCGAGAGTACTCGATGTTTGACGAAATTCAAATTCTCCCGGTTTATTGTTTCGCTGTATCTGTGACGCGTTAAATATTTATTGATTGGTTTGATTTTTAAATTGTTATTTCCTGGATCCACCAGCCGCCACTGATCTAGATTACAAAATAAGCTGCAAGTAGTTTTTGACCTCATCAACTTGTTTAGTCTTTTGTTTTATTGATCTGATTATGTTTTTCCGATCGTCATTTGTTTATCCGACCGTCATTTGTTTTGCCGATCCTCATTTGTTTTGTCGATCTTCATTTGTTTCGCCGATCTTCATTTGGTTCGTCGACCTTCATTTGTTTTGTCGATCTTCATTTGTTTCGTCGATCTTCATTTGTTTTGTCGATCTTCATTTGTTTTGTCGATCTTCATTTGTTTTGTCGAATCTTCATTTGTTTTGTTGTACTTCATTTGTTTTGTTGATCTTTATTTGTAAATAAAAATAGAATTTAAAATTTGATTTTTTACCAACGCACCTGTCTTATATATTTGTTGGGAGCAATAGAACAAAAAAAGAATGAAAAAATTATTCCCGTTCGTCCCCCCAAAAAAATCAAGGGGACCATCGGGAAAATAAAATATTAAATTCCCGTTCGTCCCCCTAGGGGGACGAAGTCAAGGGGACGAACGGGAATACTCCCATTTTTCAATATTTGAAGAAATGCCTGCTTAAAATGTGCCAAAAAAATTGAATGCAATAAATAATATGAAGTTAGTAACTTCACATATTCATCTCCTGCGTCTTTTCTATATATTCCCTTCTATTGAGTACTTTTAGAGATCCTTCCGGCCAAAGCAAAGCAAACAGACAAAAAAATTTCTAACTATATTTTCGGCTTCGGTATCTTATGTTTACCCCCAGCGAGTTTTTTTCTTTAAATATTTCAAATGTACAGTTTTGACTTTTCTATCGTTTCATTACAACAGTTTTTCTTACATACTTCTTTTACCAGCTATAAAGAAGAACACACCTCATGACGATTCTAGAAAACGCTTCTTTTTGGAATATTATGTTCACAGAAAATTGTTAAACGAATGTACAACATTGTTACCTACGCAACCTACATAACCCCTCTATCCGGGCAGTGAAGTGTAATTAAAAAGAAACCAACCCAGGATTAGAACTGCCACTTTTAACGTCCAGTGACCGCGGTAGTTAGCGAAGCACACTTTCGATATAATTGCTTGTACTATCCAATTAGACGCACAGTTGATATACTATCGTGATTGCTGTTTAGAAAAGGTTCTGTAAATAACAAATGGAATTTTAGGAATTGACAGGTAATCAACTGCTTATATTTTCTAATCCTTGGTGCCTAGTTAGGTGTCTTTCTCAAAATCATGGGACAACGCAAGTAACAATTATTATAGACTCATCGACACGTTGTAATAAGTAAAACTTTGTTACTTAGGTACAGACTTTTAGTGAAAGCAGTCTACCAACTACAATTTGTAGGTTAAATAAAGGTTTAACCTTAATATTTTGTCATGATAATGCCGACAGCCTTGACCATAACGTGAAAGCCACATTTCTTTTTACTCTACCAGTTAGCATCAGAAAATCACTTTCCAGCTGATTATTGTCTTCTGATCTGAACTGCTATATAGCAACAGAATTAAGAGCAAAGAATATAACAAAAAAGAGGCACTCTTGCTGCAGAACAACCAGTATAAATATAGGCGTGAAGCTGTTATTTTCTGTCGTGAAAGCATGTTAGGAATGGAACAGAATGGGATGGAATTAAAAATAATGCGGAATGAAAGGCAAGAATAAATAATGACGGAGTAATCTTCCATCCATCATTTCAGTTTCTTGCCAGTTCTTCCCAAGCGGGCCGCGTTCCGAACTAGTGGTATACTAACTTTGATTAGTTTTCATAGACGTGTCGCAAGTGCCAATGTATTAGGAATACGCGAAATATTTTGTTTTTAGTTTGGGTTTGGTCAGATATAATGAACTCTGTGTCAGCCCAGATAAATAATGAAGGATAATTATAAAATACTGTATAAAAAAATGCAGAAATACTTGATCATAGAACACGGAAAAGATCGCCTTGGCGCTGTCAATTGACCCATAATTATCTGGCATCTTTTTGCAGTATGGGGGCGGAAGGATTCACAGACGCATCATTAAATTCAAACAATTATTTTAATGAACCTCAATGTGCATGTTGATAAAAGCACCGGTGCATTTGGCCATACTGTTATATCAGATTGGTGACACAGCGTTTTATCCAGCGTTATATTTATGTAAGTCGAGTGTTCAACTGTCATCTCCGTAGAGTTATTCGTGTTGAGCAATACATTTTATTCTACATCACTTCGGCAAACCAGGTCTACTTCATCTAACGCGGTTACACTAACAGTAGATCATGGGACGTTCTTCTTCGCGCTCTCCCGGTTTTTTTGGCTGTAGGAAGTTGTTGGGCGTCGTGTGTTTTTAATTAATATTTAAAGGAATCCGGAATAGCATCCATTAGGATATCCACACGTATGTAAATAAGAAAAGCGTTTGCTACACCGGAGGCCTTGCACACTCTCTCTCTCTCTCAAAACCTTCTAAGGTGACCCCTACAAGAAATTCCGCCACCTAAATAAATTCTATACAGGGCGGAATTTCTCCTAGGCGGAATCATTTACATAGGGCACGCAGTGAAAGCTCCCAAAAGGAATAAACTATCCCCATTTTGTAGCATTATATAATTGCTGCTTGACTATTCATCTTAACGGGGTGTTACATTACCTAACCTACGTGTCCCAATAAATGAACCATCGATCTCTAAAATATTTTTTGAAATCCAACCTGTACTTTCCGAGATCATCGCGTTCGGACAAACAAACTATTCAGGTTTATACTATTAGTAACAGATAAAAAAATCGATAAAACCGCTAGATCTAACTTGAACACATAAATCCAATAGATATCTAACATTGCTAAACGGTGAGGCTTTAATAAACCAGAATCTAGTTTTTTAAGACTTTGATTAAAAACTTGTTTAGGTCTTTTAACTGATAGAAAGGCAAGGTTATCGGCATGGAACTTTATTTACAAAACCTAGATATACCATGATATTATATTGTGTTCACCTTCATCAAAATCCGGTGCTTAGGCTCAAAGAACAACATTAACATTACCACACATGTTATTTTTCTAGTCTGAGCTACTTACTGTCTTTAAATTTTGGAATACCCGAGAAAAGATCATTTGTGAAACAATGGTACTCTCTTTTCCTTCCTGTATAGAAAGGAGGGAAGTTTATTTTGAAAACGAAATAAAAACAATTTCTTTCTGCCAGTTGCAATAACATAAACGTATTTTTGAGGTTAATGTAAGAAGGAGAAACGTTATGCATATAGTCACACCCCAATTTCCGCCCACATTTCATTGTAATGCCGTGCTCTAAAAGAAAAGTTGCGGATAATTTTTGTAGTAATTTTTCCAAGCCTCTTTTCTCATAAATGGAAATACCACGAAAGGTGACCCATCTCAGGATTACTAGTAGTGATGCTTGACGCAGTGCTTCAGTGGTCGTTTACAGAACACTAAACAAGTTGGGTTATTTGTGGTTCTTTGGAAAAATATACATATATCTAATATTTATTATTTGGCTACTTCGTAACAAAACAAACCGAATGTGTGACAATATAATTAAACCTATAACTTCAAACAATATTATGCTCTAAAGTCATTCGTATAAAATCTATTTTGTATTTCATAATATGATAGACATTTAATATATTCAATCGATATACTGTATCAGACAGTGAATGGCAGTTTGTCGCATAGTAACGGGTTCGATTCCTTATTAGGAGTGTGACCGCTTGGTCCCGGTGTTTATGAACTGTGCCTGTCCATATTTATAAGTTGCGGATACTCTAGAGCAGGTGTTCCCAACCTTGGCGCCGGCCGCAGCGCCCTGGGCCGCCGCCTCGAGACGCTCCGTGGTGCCCTTCAGGGCGGTAACGGTTGCTAAGCAATGCCTATTACAGTGGAGTAACTGCCGCCTACGAACAAAACAGTAATGGACACCGTGATCTGAATTCGGTCAGTTAGATCCGGGAAATCCATTACGCCACCAGTGAGACCCAAAACCCCACTGTCAGTATCTCAGGTGATGAAGAACGGTAAGCGATCTACGGGTCAGCAGTGGCTTGGCAGGGATGGTACACATGACATCAGCAAGCAGCGTGTAGCTGCTAGGGAGATTAACTCCAGCGGCCAAGCGGTGTCTGAGCATGGTGATGGAAGAAAGTAGTCCCCCCCCTCCAGTCGTCAACACGCTGACCGTCTTGAAGTGTCTTGATAAGCACGCAGAGAACGCTGCATCTTCATCACCGCATGCTCTTTCTTTTTTTCAATTACAATCTTCATGGATGCTACCGACTACACTACCCCGCCGTTGCAGTCTCTCCTAGGGATTAAGTTTCATAAACTTCTTGCTTCGACTAGTTAGGTTAGGGAGCTGTGAAAGATTTCAAATTTTATTAGTGCGCCGCCCCGCGCCGTGGGCTCAAGAAGGTTGGGAACCCCAGCTCTAGACAAAAATATATAAAGTATTACATATATCGCTAAAATCCATACCAATATTATGGGTTGGTATATGTATTGGTCTGTCCTTCTTTAATTTTGTGAAGAAAAATGGTAAAAATGTTTTTTTTTTTAATGGAGGATGTTATAAAACTACAAGTAGGTACATAATCTCTTTATATGAATATTTTATATTGGTCTGCAATAGAGCTCTACTCTGTGTAATTAAGAATGCCATAAGCTTCATCATTCAGGAAATCCTATGACAACCCGTTTACGTTATACATATACATATAACGTGCTCTAGTTTCTATTATAAAATCTATAGGTTTAACGAGCTTGATCATTAGTGTTAGTTATAAATATTATTGATTTATTATGTGATCTATGACATGATTGCATCGTAGGTACGTAGGCGTAGTAAGTAGGTGGGTACCTACTATCAGATATTCTATGGTAGGAGTTGTTCAAACGACTGCTACTGTGAGATCTGGAGTTTGAATCTCAGGTCGGAACACATATTTACTTATGCAATGCACCATAGCTATGTAGATGAAGCTGTGCATAATAATATCAGTGGTGAAAATTTCAACCGTGAGGAATTACATCAAAACCACGAGATTTTTTTTGGCTTGCAATTTGGTAAACTGGTTGACTATCGCTTGTGTAGGGTTGGTAGACGTGGGACTGCGAGTCTGCTTTTTCAAATCTGTCACAATCACAACAGAACCGTAATCGTAGCTTAACCATTGCGAGATGTCGCCAAGACTTTCCATCAAGCGGGCGGCGCCAATTTGGCGAGCTTAATAAATAAATAAAAACCGGCCAAGTGCGAGTCGGAGTCGCGCATGGAGGGTTCCGTGCCAAAAATTCGAAAAAGATCACATTTGTTGTATGGGCCCCCCTTAATGAAGGCAACAGAAATACACCATCTGTGAATTTCAGCTCTCTAGCTACTAGCTATCACGGTTCCAGAGATACAGCCTCGTGACAGACAGACAGATGGTCAGACAGACAGACGGACAGCGAATGAATAGGCTCCCGTTTTTACCCGTTCGGTACGGAATCCTAAAAAAGGTACGATACTGTCAACAGTACGCGATGCGTCGGCTTTATATTGAGCTACGATTAGGTACGATTCTCACACGACTGAAATATCAGACTTGGAATCTAGATTTCATTACATATCACAACTGTAGCAAACCTGAGTTCCTAGGTACGCCGTTGCTATAATATCTAATATAAATATCGTGTGGTTTAGAAAGTCTGTATTATGGGCCCTTCTGCAATGGTCAGGAACTTCACACAAAGCACCCAGCTGTCCCCGAAAAAGGACCGCAATGAGCGTATTAAATACGTTAAGTAAGCCTACCAGAGTTGTCGAGTCCTTGGTGGAGATTTGGTTGCCAAGATAAGAAAGAGTTATTTTATCCAATCGTTGATATAAAAATGCAATCTATCCTAGACACAAACATGTTGTTGTTGACGGTTACTTTCACTGACCAATCATTATCTGCTACATCCAACACGCAATCTTCTCTGCAATATTGCTTGTCATGGTATCCTCAACTTTATTGGGTAGAAGTCACGGTTGAAAATGATAAGATATTTTTTTTTAATAAATTCATAAGAAAAAGAACAAGTATCTGGACAGTTCATTTGTAATTAGTGTGAACCTTTTATACCTTTGTGTTGATGACTACATGTAGGTACTTATTGGTTCCAAGTGTGAAAGTGCCCAGTATCAGAGGCCCAATTCTCATTATAATTTAGCTCGATGATACCTGATTTCAGACCTAAATCATAGACTCTGGACCCAAGACAGCTGTAAATATCTCACTTCAGAGCTAGAACCTGGAGCACAGACTCTGGAGTATGTGCTCTGAGTCTGTACTTTGGGGTCAGAAGTCTGGACTTTTATACATATACTAGCGGTACCCCCCTGCCACGCTTCGCTGTGACTTTTTTATGTACCTATGAGAAATGAGTAACAAACTAAATGATGGGTACCTACATTAAAAAAAAATGTGTGCGTGTACTATTGTACACACGTAAGAAGTGAAACTTCTTCATGACCTTATTTTTCGAAAGAAATATCATGAAATATATATAAGAGTTAGTAGTCCAAAAGTCCAAAAGTTCAAAAGTTCAAAAGTTTAAAAGTCCAAAGTCAAAAAGTCCAAAAGTCTAAAAGTTCAAAAGTCCAAAAGTCCTATAGTCCAAAAGTCAAAAAGTCAAAAGGTCCAAAAGTCCAAAAGTCTAAAACTCCAAAATTCCAAAAGTCTAAAGTCCAAAACTTCAAAATTTCAAAAGTCCAAAACTCCAAAAGTATAAAAGTTCAAAGTCCAAAAGTCCAAAGTCCAAAAGTTCAAAAGTCCAAAGTACAAAACTCCAAAACTCCACAACTCCACAACTCCACAACTCCAAAACTCTAAAAGTCCAAAAGGTCAAAAGCCCAAAACTCCAAAAGTCCAAAAGTCCAAAAGTCCAAAAGTCCAAAAGTCCAAAAGTCCAAAAGTCCAAAAGTCCAAAAGTCCAAAAGTCCAAAAGTCCAAAAGTCCAAAAGTCCAAAAGTCCAAAAGTCCAAAAGTCCAAAAGTCCAAAAGTCCAAAAGTCCAAAAGTCCAAAAGTCCAAAAGTCCAAAAGTCCAAAAGTCCGAAAGTCCAAAAGTCCAAAAGTCCGAAAGTCCGAAAGTCCAAAAGTCCAATAGTCCAATAGTCCAAAAGTCCAAAGTTCAAACTCCAAAGTTCAAAGTACAAAACTCCAAAACTCCACAACTCCACCAAAACTCCAAAAGTCCAAAAGTTCAAAAGTCCAAAAGGCCAAAAGTCCGAATGTCCAAAAGTCCAATAGTCCAATAGTCCAAAAGTCCAAAGTCCAAAAGTTCAAATCTCCAGTCTAAAAGTCTAAAATTCTAAAAGTCCAAAACTCCATAACTCCAAAACTCCAAAACTCCAAAACTCCAAAACTCCAAAACTCCAAAACTCCAAAACTCCAAAGCTCCAAGACTCCATAACTCCAAAACTGCAAAATTCCGAATGTCCAAAAAGTTCAAAAATAACATGCAAAACATATCTGACCTCTTTATTAAGTAAGTACTCTCTTTTATTATTCTGAATGCAAGGAGGCCGCAATCAAACTTCTCTTAAAAAACATCAATCTGGTAGGTACCTTCTAAATAGGTTGTTTATAATATTTTGTTCTGAAGCTGGCAGAATATAATTTAAAAAAAACGACCAGCGCCATCTATTGGTAAAATCACTTTTTAAAGCTATTTTATTCTAATTGCTATTATGATAAAAGTGTATAAAGTAGCCTAAAACCATCTCTGAATCCTATTGTATATCGTGTCCAATTTTGAGCTCAGTCGATTCAGTAAATTTTGAGTTTTTAATAGATACTTAAACGCACACAACATTTTTATATATATAGAAGAAGAAGAAGATGTAATATGGATATTTTTAATAAATAGGTACCTATATAAAATAGTTATAATACTTAATCTATTATATAAAAAAATTTTTCAATAAAAAATAAAACCGACTTCAAACAAATCCTGAAAAATAAAATTTACAAAGCACAAAGTTATATGTATTTTGATTTATTAGTTTTTATTCAATATCATATTGAAGTCGGCGCCAAGTAAACCCATAGTTTTATGTAGGTATTATTCATGGCACCAACTTCAATATTATATTGAATAAAATCTAATAAATCAAAATACATATTACTTTGTGCTTTGTAAATTTTATTTTTCAGGATTTGTTTGAAGTCGGTTTTATTTTTTATTGAAAAATTTTTTTTTTCATTATTTTAAGTGACGGGTGAACCGAAAAATATATCTATCTAGATGAAAGTTCTCATCAATACAAATCAATCAAGCCCAAACACAAGGTAGCTGCTGTAAATCATTAAGGAATTCCCTCGAATGTCTTTCGGTTCCATCATCAGATCGACTCCAGACATTCATTAAATTGTAGTACATTAAAGCACTGAATTAAAAAGTTAACAGACGCACTCTAGTTGTCCCTACAATTTTCGGTGGTTGCCCACGATTTCTCCTGAATCCCATCATCAGATCCTGACCTGGTGAAATTGGGACCCCTTCATAAGTGAACTCTATCCAACAATTAGCAGATTTGAAATTCGTCTATAATTGACGAAATATCGGTGAACATACATGAAACATTGACAACTTCCTTTTTTTTAAAAGTCGGATCTATAAATCTAAGTGTAAAGTTCTCATCAATACAAATCAATCAAGCCCAAACACAAGGTAACTGCTGTAAATTGTTAAAGAATGCCCTAGTCTGTCTTTCGACTCTATCATCAGGTCGACTCCAGACCTTCATTAAAGTGTAGAACTTTAAAGCACTTAATTAAAATGTTAACAAACGCACTAGTTGTCCCTACAATTTTCGGTGGTTGTCCTCGTTTTCTCCTGGATCCCATCATCAGATCCTGACCTGGTGAAAATGGGACCACCTCAGAAGTAAACCCTATTCAACAAAAAAAGAAATTTTGAAATCCGTCTATATTTGACGGAAATATCGCTTGACATACATAAAAAAAAATACATACAGACGAATTGAGAACCTCCTCCTTTTTCTGAAGTCGGTTAAAAATAAGTCGGGTTTTCCTTCCTGACGCTATAACTTTAGAACGCACGAACCGATTTCCACGGTTTTGCATTCGTTGGAAAGGCCTCGGGCTCTGTGAGGTTTATAGCAAAGCAAATTCAGCAAAATTTCACATACAGCGCCATCGCGGGCGAAGCTGCGGGCATCAGCTAGTCTTTTCTAAAATTCAACCCTAGAAAAGATTAAGTACCTACGTACTTATTAAAATTTTCCTAATTATCTCCAAAACGATGAACAATAATATGCACCTAGCACAACAGCGCGTGTGTAGCGCCTCTGGTGTGGCAAACGTTCATCAGCTATGGTAGCCAGACATCAGGGGGCTGTAAGTTTATCTATCACATTTATCGAATCAGCCTATGGCAGTCAACTGCTGGACGTAGTCCTATCCCAACTTACGCCACAACACACGGTCCTGCACCTTCCGCATCCAGTCCCAGCCTGCGACCTTTTCCATGTCGTCGGTCCACTTGGCAGGTGGACGCCCTACCTTATATTTGCTGAGTCGCGGTTTCCACTCTATATAAAAAAAACCAACGGTATTGCAATTTTTTTTTACTATGTCAGTAAAATTGATCAGTAAGAGGCTGAACAGAATGAAAATTATTAAGAGAATTTATTGACCTTCAAATTCAACTCTCAGCCCACCGTCAAATTGAGCGGTACACGTACAGTTTAGAGTTTCTAACTAAATTTGCTCGGACTTTAAAGATTGCATCGACAGCTATCGATGTGTAACATTCAAATTTGTCCTGTACGCTAGTAATATTAGTTCAGTGGCGGCTGACTGTGTGAAATTTTGTTTCATGATACACAATGTTAAAAGGTTTTATTCTGCAGCTAGCAAGTCTCCAATAGGTTTGCCTCTTATAACGCGAAACCACCAAAAATCAATTGATCTGTGTTGACACTCTGGTCCCGTCCCATCTTCCTAAAACAAAATTAAAAGCCAGTGCAGCAGCGGAAGCGGCTGAAAATATTAAAATTAATAAATATAAGGGTCTTGACTCATCGTATCGTTTTTGCCCAGTCGGTGTCGAGACCCTAGGTCCATGGGGTCCCAATGCGCAAAAATTGTTCAAGAAGTTAAAAAAGCGCCTTGTGGAGTCAACTGGTGACCCAAGGGCTGGCAGTTTTCTCGCTCAACGAATAGGTATTGCTATTGAAAGGGGGAATGCTGCTAGTTTTGGGCACAATGCCACGGGGGCCTTATTTAGGTTTACTTTAGATAATAATAATGTAAATATAGATATGTAATAATTATGTTTCTCTGTAATTTGTAACAATTGATCGATTAGGTTACCTATGTCTTTACAACTATCTCTACATATTTGATTTACAATAGTAGTACCTAAACATAAAACCAAGCTGGGTCGGCCAGCTAGTTATAACCAATTAACCAAAAATGACAAACTAGTTATAATTAACCAATAAAATGTTAATAAATCAATAGGTACCTACTTGTCTTGTTTAACCTTGCTTATTTTGGATAAACAGCCTGACAACGTCATTTACACTCGAGTGATTTCGATTATACCAAACGAGTGCGCAAGGACGCCTCATTACATACGCATTAAACAACTATATCATACAGCATTCGTTATATATTTACATATTTTAAGAAATTATGTAAGAAGTCTGACCACATACAGAAAACTATGCTATATAATTGTATAGCCTGACTCATTGACTGACCATCAAAATTGCCACAAAATTCAAATCAAACTCTTAAACATTTTTACTGTAGTAGTGAACACGAAGACATTAAATATAAACATATAAATATTTGTGGACATTCACACACAATTCCAGTATAACCAACAGATAAGTCCACGTACTTTATTGAGGAACACTCAAGACGACCAGAGGGCCTAAAAAGGCAACATTGTATGTTTTTCATTATGAAACGTAAAATGTTTGGTATGCTTTGCATGTTCTGTATTTCAAATTATATGAATTGCATGTTTCATAAAATGAAACATACAATGTTGCCTTTTTCGGCCCGCAGAATCTTCAGGCAAATTCTTCGTTTAAGGTCTTCTTGCCATGTTGAATAACCTGCCCATTGCAAATATTTATATGTATTCTTTAAGCAGCGATCCTTCGACGTAGATTGGTCTCAGTGTTAAGTGCTGATTAAAATCAAGTCAGTATAGCATCTTTATTATACGCCATTGTTAAACCAAAGATGTGACATGCACTCACTGTTTCACCTCGCCCATACCAGTCCGGTGTCTTTAAAACATCGCATCGCTGTCTTAAAAACATCGACCCTTCTACGCAACTCAATGGGGTGGTTCTTTGGTCCTCCAACAGGATAGTCAAGGTAATGCTGGTACAAACTTTTCAACACCTCGATTCGTTGCCAAGCGATTAGATTTCGATACGTTTCAAGAGTAATACTTAATTTGTACTTGTACTTCAAAATGTTTTTAACATGGTGTTAACTCCTGATGTAGGGCGAGACTTGGGCGAAGTTAGTCTATAGCTTGGCAATAGTCTATTATCACGTATAGTTTTGCGTTTCGGACTATTTTGCATTAAGTATTTAAAGCCGGCGCGTCGAGCTCGCTTCTAACTCTCTTAGCTACAAGTATATCACCGCCCTTACTGTTTATAACCGTTTGCCCTTTAGGAAACTTGCATGACCTGATGTACGCACTAAATGCGCAGATGGGTTCGGTTCAGAATGTGTGATTGGACATTTTAATTAATACTTGTATTCAAGGGCTGACCTTATTTGGCGTCCTAGAGATTGTGTCTATTTGTAAAATATTCATAGCATACTAGTAGGTACCTACTAAAATTTTATAACGATACATTAAAATTTGTAATAGAATGCGTCCATAAATTATTACTTACATACATTATCCTACTACGAGAAGTGCTATAAAAAATGCGAAAGTTTGCAATGATGATTTTTTGGGTCGTTGTTAGTTAATCGTGCTCTAACGGCTGAACAGATTTCGCTGCAATTCCTAGGGGATAGATTACAGAAAAATATATAGGCTGCTTTTTGTCCCGGTAATATGGTCCCAAGATCGGGAACCCGATATCACGCCGGCAAACCCGCTAGCATCGTCTCGTAAGTTTAATTATGCTCCAAATATAGACATTGCACATTCATTGACATGAACTATCGTGATTATGTACTTAGAGGTTATAAATATGTGCTTCACTTATCTAGAATTCTTCTCAAGGAAATATTACACACAGAGTACAATCTACGCTATCAAAAATATGTAACATGTAGTGAAATTTTGTCAGTAGATAAATGTACTCAGACTGAGGAATTGCAGGAGAATCCTTTCGAAAAACAGGTATTTACTCCACAACTGTCAAAGCAACTTTTTCGTGTATAGTAATATAAACATTTTACATCAAAACATTGACGGTTTAGTGTCTAAATCAAATCGCTTGGTATTAGTTATGGATACTGAAAGAAAACCTATTGATGTGCTGTGTATTACAGAACATAACATGATTGCTAGTGATAGGGATACGCTTTGTTTACCAAACTATAGACTGGGTTCTTGTTACTGTAGGCAAAATCGTCGTGGTGGTTCTTGCATCTTAATCAGTAACTCATTGAAATATGTACCAATTAAGGAAATCACGAGGTATTCAATACAAAACATATTGGAATGCTCTGGAATCGAGCTGTCAGATCACAACATTTACATTATCTGTGTATACAGGCCACCGAGATCTAATCTTGTAGATAGGGATACATTTTTCAATATGTTTGAAAAACTGTTGAACCAATTTTGTTATCACAAAACCAAAAAAGTAATAATCTGTGGTGACTTTAATATAGACATGCTTATCAAATCTAACGATGAGACAAGGTTTAGGGAAATGATATGTAACCATCACCTAAAGTTAAGTATTAATGAACCGACAAGAATATCAAGTGGAAAGTGTATAGATAATATTTTGCACAATATAAAAGGGTGTAAAGCTAAGGTTGTGGAGTATGCACTATCAGATCATACTGCATAACTGCTGACTTGCCCAGTCAAGCCTACAAGCCTACTGAAATATTGGAAAATTGAAAGGCGCGACTATTCGGTGGGAAACGTGAACAAATTCAAAGAATTAATTAATTCCATTTGCTTCAGTGACGTTTTTAATAGTCAGGATCCCAATATAGCATTTAATTATTTTCATGACATATTTACCCAAATTTATGACCAATGTTTTCCTAATATTCAAATAAAAGTGTATCCTAAAACTCGACCACGATGGATCACAAAAGGCCTAAAGTTATGCTGTAAGAATAAAAGACGCTTACTTTGGGAATATAGAAAAAAGCCGTCAAAGTTTAATAAACAGAAATTTAAAATGCTGTCATCACGATTGAAACGTGCTATCACATTAACTCAGAAAGTTCAAAATGACATTTATATAAAATCTGCAACAAATAAATCGAAGGCTGCTTGGCGGGTAATCCAGCATAGGAAATTGAATTTGCCTAAAGACGAAATACAGTGTATTAATATTGATGGTAAAACTATAATTGATCCCACAGACATTGCTAACTATTTTAATAATTTTTTTACTGACTTATCAAGTAAATCTAATTTAAGTGATCCTAGATTTAAATGTCCTTCTACACTACATTCTTTATTTATGTGTCCGACTGTACCCAAGGACATATATAATATTATTGTTGCCATGAAAAATACAAAAAGTACTGGATATGATGGTGTATCAACGCAGGTACTGAAGTGTGTCTCGACAAGGCTATCTTATGTGCTTAGTCATATTGTGAATCTCTGTATTTCGAATGGGGTCTTTCCTGAGAAATTAAAGCTGACGATAATTAAGCCACTCTTTAAAAAGAATGATAGACGTGACATCAGCTGCTATCGACCAATAGCACTCCTACCCGTAATGTCAAAAATTTTTGAAAGGGTGATACATACTAGCATTTCCAATTATTTCGAAACAAATAGTCTCTTCTGTGAGGAACAAGTTGGCTTTAGGAAAAAAAGATCTATAAACATGGCAATATACTCTTTTCTTGAAACAATATTAATAAATCGAGACAGAGGTAATCAGGTGTGTGCACTGTTTATGGATCTATCCAAAGCATTCGACTATGTAAATCATGAAAGACTTAAACAAATTATATACATATGGTATCAGAGGCAATGTTCATAATTTGGTAAAATCTTACTTAACGGATCGAACGCAAATAACTACAATTTCTAAAATATGTCCAGTTGAGAAAAAGCTTATAAGTTATTCATCTGAACGCAGGCTAGTAACGTCTGGCGTGCCTCAGGGAAGTGTGTTAGGACCACTGCTCTTCATTATATATATAAATGATCTTCCAAATACTACAAAACATAAGACTGTTTTATTTGCTGATTATAGTACTATTATATTCACAGGATGTAACAAGTCATTCATAGAAAATGACATAAACACCACATTAGGCGATATTATTAATTGGTTAACTTCAAATAATTTAATTATCAATCTCAAAAAAACTAATTTTATGACATTTCGTAGTACGGTAAATAAATTGACTAATATGGACATTCATTATTTAAATTCAGTAATAGAAGAAGTTGACAACACAAAGTTTTTAGGTGTGACAATAGATTGTAAACTAAACTGGCAACAGCATATTGAATCAGTATGTACGAGGCTGAATACTTTACTCTTATGCCCTATTTATGCTAAGTAGGACGGTGAGCGCATCTGTGGCAGTAGTCGCATACCACGGCTATGTAACACCACTCTTGAGATATGGGGTGTTGTTCTGGGGGAACTCCACTAATAAGGATGCTGCCTTTAAGGCCCAAAAAAGGTGTATACGTTCTCTGTGTCATTTAAAACAGACCGATTCTTGTAGGCCACACTTTATTAAATTGAATATTCTTACATTTCCTTGTACCTATATACTTGAAGTAGTGCTGTTTGTAAAGAAAAATATTTACTTATTTACACCATTAAGAAGTAAACGACACCAGTTTAAAATATGTATACCAAGCCACAAGACGGCTTTGATGAATAAAAGTGTGTTATGTATGTGTGCTCGTATTTACAATCATTTGCCAAAATCCTTGCGAGAACTTGTAGAATTTGATACTTTTAAGAATAAACTTAAACAAATATTAACTCGTAAATGTTTCTACTCAGTAGATGATTACCTGAAGAACAACTTTGAAATGGATTGAGTGGAGTGCGTTATGTCTGTAATAGTTGCACCATATTAATTATTGTATTTGTTATGACAATCCAGTAACTGAATTTGAATATTTTTTGTTATCACATTTTAAACGTTGACATTAATAGTCTAACAATTTCAATTTGACATGATATTTTCAATTGTTGACATTTACTCGTATTACTGACATCTTAAAATATGTTATTTGACTAAATTATTTTTCCTGAATGTGGGGTCGAGCAGTACGGTGGTGTGCTTTTGAGATAGGTTCAGTGGTATTGTGAAGACTGAGGTTATATATGGCTCCATAGTATCAATACTTACCTATTATTTACCTAATTTCAATGTAAGTACTATATTATCGGATTTAATGTACCTATTTAAATTTAAATTAAATATGTTGTAATAATAATAATGTGTAAGCCGATGGCAGATTTGGAGAACTATGTGTCACTATATTTATAAGATCTATGTACTTACCCATTTCACACAAATAAAGATAAATAAATAAAATAATGTGAAAAAAGACAAATTGGCTCAGAAGGGACCTGAACCAACGACCTTTCTAAACCAGTGCAAATTTTGGGAATCATTACAAACAATTGACGATCTCTGCTGGGAAAACCGTCCCATAAAAAAATCACCACAATTTTCGATCCTGGGCCGTCAGCATCCATCAGGTTCTCAGGACCTGTAATATTAGATACGTACCTACTTAGGTAATTAAATAAGACCTTGACTCCTCCACACCCAAAAGCCATAAATTAATGCCATTATTCTCATTTAGTGACCAGTTGAGAGGTGCGTCTCCATTAGCATGTTACTTTGTATCTTTTGCTAGCACTGGTTATGTTGTTCGGATTATGACTCAGTTATTATAATACTACATAATTACGTATATCGATACGTCGCTATTTATACTTACATAGACGCATGCGCGAACTTTTACATTATTCGAAGTCTCCACTTATAGTCACCCGTGTTTTGTAGTTTAAATAAAAAATATTTTGATAGAATTCTATTAAGCCCATGTAAACATACTTTTTTTTTTCGTGAGGGAAAATCCTCAGAGGATGTTATGCCGGACTCTTACCGACTAAAAACCTCACGCAACGCCCAACATCCTGTAGTTGGGAGCCCCGGGTAAGCTCTCGGAAGGATGTCCCGGGACCATGTAAACATACTTAAATAAAAAAGATTTAGGTACTTATATACTAAAACTATTCTTATTACATTTTACTTCTTCTATTAAAGACTGCTCTGTAGACGATTACGCTATGGCTTGTGTCCTCTGATGGACGTTCGTTGAAGAATTAAAATTAACCATACCTATACCTAAGCAATTTTTGCTAACAACGTTATGTAGGTAGTATTTCCGCACTGACACCTTGGAGTAGGTGGGTGGACCGCGGGCAACAAAGGAAAAAACCTTTTTAATACAGTTGCTCAAAAAGTGGCGTATTACAGGGACGTTTAGCGTTCGGGATGAGGGCTATTACACACTCGTGCTTTTTCTTTACCATTCCCGCACTGGTGCGTTTTCTTTCCCAACAGTCAAAATAATGTCTGTAATTCATGCAAATATTTCTAAAAAAAGATACTAACTTGTTTCAATATCAGATTAAAAGTAATTTTAATTAAAATGTAAGCATAAATTAATATAAGTATCGGCCAAATTCAATTTATAAATATTAAAAAAATTGGCTGTATGAAGTGCACAGCCATAGTCTCTGCTTAGGAAGTTATAATATTCTTTTACGGTTGGCGCCATTTTGGATATTCAGGTTTATTGTGTTTTTATTATTTTATAAAATAGCTTAATTTTTTCGCAACTATATTAAAAATAGTTGTTCAATACAACGTGTGGGACTGTTATTTAAACTCGTTCCGACTGTCTACCCTCGCCTTCGGCTCGGGTCAACACCTGTCGTAACTCGTTGTAATAACAGAAATCCCACACTTGTATCGAAAACTACTATTTCCTCTGCAACATCTACGGCTACCACGAATCCAAAGTCCCTCGTTTTCACTGGCTGGCAAGTGATGCGAACTAAGAGGGACCGAGAAGATTGAAGAGATTAGATACGAGGAATTTCAGTGACTACTCATTTATTTTTTAAATCCAGTTCTAACACCCTGACCTTCACAATGTCGTGACCTAGACTTGAAATCAGGCAAAAAGATCAAACTTTTTATATCAGATGCGATCGACACGTTGCGTTGGCTAATATAAAAAGTAGCTATATTTCATTAAAATACTAAAGGTTACGACTTTAATTGTTAATTGTATTCTTAAAAAATGCAAATTGTATGGCACTTGTCAATAGTATTGGTTTTGTAGAGTAAAAAAAAAGTTGAGTTCTAAATCAAAACAAAATATAAGGTAATATTGAATAATCATTGTGTTCAGGATTCTAATATGCTTGTACCCAACGGGTGTAACCCAACGGGTTACTATAATCAGAATCTGGTTTTACTATGTTTTAGTTAAAGCCGTAAACTTTTAGTTTATATTTTGTATTGTTCGTGTACCGAACAAAAAGGCTAAAACTAAAATCTTGCAAGGTTTGCTTTACGCCTGTCTTTCAAAGGCATAGCATCCATTGGATGTAGGATTTTCCTCACGTAAATAAGAAGTAGGCCTCTGCCTACCCCTTTTGGAAAATTTATTACCTTAAGTATTGTAACAAAAGTGGCATTTAGTCAATAAGCTCTTAAATAAGTTAACAGTTAAGCAAAGTTATGTTTTTATCTGTGTTCCAATGATCTGTTATTTCAATAACACACAAGTTTAAGTTTAATTATCCGGTAGATTGGCGTAATTGGTTAATTCAATAGGCTTCTTTTTATACGTATCAATCATTTTAATACCTATATTGTTCATTTATTTTATACTAGCTGTACCCGTGACTATGTTTACGTGGCTCGAATCGAAATTTGACAATGTTCACTGGAATGTATTTAGATCTTTTAACTGAACATTCTTTTGATTCATTTACGTAGTTAGCGTGCTAATATATTAACATGAGCGTGCCAACTACATAAATGCAAATTTGAATTACAAACAGTCACGCAGATACGCGCACATAGAGAGAGAGAGGGAGGTAAGTAGGGAAAGAGGAAGAGAGTGATAGAGAGGAGAAAATAGGAAGAGAGTGAGATTGCAATCAATCAATGTAAACCATGCTCAAAACTTTCCTTTCTCGTAGGCAATGAGCGGCTAACTGTCCTACAAGTAGTCCGATGATCCAACTGCTAGGATTTTTTCCAAACTGTTGACTGACTGCTACGAAGCTGCTGCTGGATAAAATAGTTCAAATGCCTATCATACGGTGGTCACCCTTAACCTACAACTAGGTCAGAAGTCGCAAGTCCCAGACACCGATGCAGCGTCCTCCTCTGTACACCGCTATGTCCCCGGGTTCGTACTGTGAATCTATGGAGTGCTGAGAATAGATCTTAATTTTTTGTTCTGTTACTAACTCTGTTTTATATTATGGTCACCAATATAGCTGAGAGCATCTCCCGACTTAAGTAGCAGTGGGCTGGTCATATCGCACGCCGAACCGAATGGTGGTCGATGGAGTGGCGACCATGTACCGGAAAATGTAGTGTGGGTAGGCCTCCCAGAAGGCTGACAAATCTTCTATACATCTATACCTACTCTATCTATACATAATAATAAAATGATAGAATAGTCAAAACTGTAAATTGGAAACATTAAAAAAAAATAGGTAAAAAAACTTTTTAAGTTAAACGGTTTTATGTTAAACATACATTGCAATGTTTAAGATAAATGTACTAAAAACCAAAAAATAATAAAATAGATACAGTCGTGGGAATTATAAACATATGCATAGACTAGACTAAAATAAAACCGTGGGGCACGTCAATTGTCTACAAATTATCGACTTAGTGTGCGATAGAAGAATCGTTTAATTCGTCGTTAGGCAGTTGGCCCGCAGACGGTGAGGAAATTACTCACTATTTTCTTGCTCATGGAAATTCCAATAGTTATACACTCCATGTAAATAAAAGAAATGTTTCAACTAGTTTATCGTTGGACATTCACACTGCTGGCTGGCGAGGAATCGTTTCACTGCTCGTAGTTTGTCTTTAATCGACAAAACATATGATAAAAGTACTACTCGCTCACCACTATGAAACCGCGAAAACTCGCTTATAATCGAGCTTGCTAGCTTGTTTCCACATTCTAGCCGTACTTATCACACGCCCATCGTTATCGGTTGAACAACTGCCTAATTATAGTGTAACATTACAAAATAAACATTTTAATCAACGATTGTAGACAATTGACGTGCCCCACGGTTTTATTTTAGTCTAGTCTATGCATATGTTTATAATTCCCACGACTGTATCTATTTTATTATTTTTTGGTTTATAGTACATTTATCTTAAACATTGCAATGTATGTTTAACATAAAACCGTTTAACTTAAAAAGTTTTTTTACCTATTTTTATTTTCTAGTTTTTAGTTTTTATTTCGCATTCTGTTTAATTCATTTAGTGCTTCATTATTGCAAGGTTTCTTGCCCGTTAGTTTATTGCAGTCCAACTTCTCTATACGTAGTCCCTGCAAAGATCTTACTCTACTAAGAGCCACGTAGGCTTGACCTTCTTCAAACAGTTTCGCACCTAAGTATACGACTGCGTGATCCACAGTGCTGCCCTGCATTTTATGTATTGTAGAAGCCCATGATAGTATTAAAGGCAACATTCTTCTTTCAGCCGTCCCGTAATTGTACTTAGCTGGAAACTGTATAGCTTTCGGGTGTATAAGATGTACTCCGTCTCTTGCGAAATCAATTCGGATGGAAGGTACATCTGTTGCATACATCTGAGTTCGACGAAATTGAGGCCAAAAATAGGTAAAATATTTTTATTTTATTTGAGTAGGTAAGAAGAAACCTATTGTTTTATTTTTTAACTAGCTTATTATATTTTTTTTTACCATTTTGTTCCCACGAGTAATGAACATTTAAACGGTCGACCCCCCCAGAGGTCCAATAAAGGGGCAAGGCTATGTACAACAAGATGCACCTGAGTCTTGAGGGGAAAACGCTAACGACATATCATTTTTATCCACCCTAATGCCATACAGTTCTCGGCGCGTTTTAACCTTTCACATTAACTTGGGTGGTGTACCGCTAACGACGTATCATTTTTAGTCACCTTATCGAAACACAGTCCTCAACACGATACAAAATCTTGACTTGGGTGGTGGATTCAGGCTGGATTAATCAGATACCTAAATTACAGATTCAATTTCTAAATTTAAATCTTATTATTAGGTAGATATACGCCATTTAGTGGCTGCGCCCATCTTAAATATTGAGGTTGTATGGTGCATTGTATTCTTCTTGTCAAGCCCTTTTATTTGATACCCATATTAGTGGGATTGTTAAAAAATTGTTATCAGCCATTTGGTAGCGGCAGCCATCTTAGATTTCAATTTTGCATAGTAAATTGTATTCTACTTGTTGACACCTTTCATTTGATACCCATGTTGATGGGATTGATAAAACCTAAGTTATCCGCCATTTTTTAGAGGCCGCCATCTTGGATTTCAATTTTTTATAGTATATTGTATTCTGCTTGTTGAGACCTTTCATTTGATACCCATATTGATAAAACCTACGTTAGCCGCCATTTTGTAGCGGCCGCCATCTTGGATTTCAATTTTTTATAGTATATTGTATTCTGCTTGTTGAGCCCTTTCATTTGATACCCATATTGATGTGATTAATAATAAATAAATTATCCGCCATTTTGTAGCGGCGGCCATCTTGAATTTATAAAGATAATGAATAAACATAATTGTATTGTCATCAAAATCCAAAGTGTATACAAAATTTCAGATTAATCGGTTGACAGGAAGAGGGTGAAATTTGAATTACTAAATTTGACCCAAGAATAAATAATAAATAAAACAAACGGGGTGAGCTAAATAAAACCGTTTAATAAAAATACTCGCTGGGTGTTCAACATAAGATCCCGAAAAGTACCTACTCAATAGATTTGATTCAAATTTTGCACAAATATATTAACTAGGGGTAGGGTCCTAATAAAGGTCGCGGAACCTTGCTGGATCCGGGCGACAACACAACGAACGTTGTGGCGATTCTTGGGGGAGAGGGTGAGCGCCAAATTGACTGAAATAAGTTCATTACTACCGCGCGATGCTCTGTGATTACTACCTACAATGCCACTGTCCACTTCCCAGCAACACATATTGCATGTCATTGTTTGTTAGCATTAGATACAAGGTTTTGGCTAAATCTATACGGAAAAGATCAATGCGTCTCTTGATTTGTTCAACTGTTTAGCAAATTAATTTATAATGAATGTTTTCAATAATTAATCCTATTATATTAAAGGTTATTTCAATAGGAGATATCGGATGAGGTAAGTACTTGCTAATTCCTTCCTTTGTATTATTGTGTATCTACCTATTCATTATGAAACACTAATATGTAGTAGGTAGATACTGTTAGATTAATCCGTGACACTAGGTGCTCAAAGTATTCACATGATGTACCTAACAGTTGCCTGCATTGGAAACTTCTATGTTTTGGAGTTTTTAGAGAGTAGAAACATACTTAAACATTCATCAGTGTTATTCAAATTCTTATCTCTTCCAGTAGGTAACCGAAGTTTCACATCGTAGGAACTATTACTCGCTCTTTGTTCATGTTGTTTTGTTTCAACACTCAATTGTTCTTGGCTGCATCTAATATGTTGTCAATAATAAACAACAAAAAACAAGCAACAGTGACTCACACTTCCACACTTCCTATAACGAATCGATACACAATACATGCTACGAAAATCCCCGTAAATTTAAGCAGATTATAGATTGACCTTTGCTGATAGACAAATAGTTTAATCTCTCTATTATTATACTCGGATATGTATACTTTTTAGTACATACTTAAGTATTATTGGCTTTGGAAGTTGGTAATCCTCATTTTAAATAAACAAAAAAGATGCAAATAGCTTGCCTGGTGGAACGTCAGGGAGTTGAGGTCACTATCAGGCATTCCACAAGACTTGCGGGTGCCTTGAGATTTTCAACGTCTGCCCATTTCAATACGACAATGGACTCACGTGGGACATAAGACTATAAGGCGAAATGTGGACTTAAACAATGTCTCTGCCTACCGCTTCGGGAATGAAGGCGTGACTATGAGTGTGTGTGTGTTTTAGCAGTGGCCTGAAAGTTGGCGGCTAAATGATATTTCTTCGCTCTTCGCTTGAAGAGGGACTGTAAGAGGTTGGAAAAACGTGCATTGATGGAGTGTTCCACGTTTCTATGGTTCGACATAGAAACCATCTTTTAAATCTCTTAGTTCTAATCAGTTAGGCGAAGATTCTCGCCACTGTTTCGGAGTGGCCCCTCTGCTCGGGTCGCGTTGTTTGGAACTTTTCTATTCAAAATATTTCATCCCAACCAAGACCAACGTACCTATTGATTCCAGTACGAAACAGGAACAACGGTTGTTATTTTTTTCTACCATTCCGTACTTGGGTTGGCTTTTCAAAAGTAAAATTTGCGTGATAAAAATAAGCCTAATCAAAATTTTGCACATCCCTAAAGCTCAGCCTTAGCTCGTTCATCCCGTGCACTACTATGATTTAAGCAGAGCATGGAGTAACCTATTCTATTTGCTACTAAAAATTCAAAGCGCTGCTGGTGTCCTAGCTAGGGCTTGCCTGTTTTTTCAGTGTTACTGAAAGCAATTGCCGTCTGATCGAGTGATTTTTGCGCGTTACTGAAAAAGTGAAAACCATGTTCATCCTTGCGGCCGGAGCGTTCGAGGACCAACTAACACAACAAATAATTGGCATCAAACCACGCGCAGGAAGTTCTAAACAATAATATTAATTAAATTTACTATCAAAGGAAAGCAGGTAACAAACATCATAATTCATTAGTGAAGAGCATTCATCATAGCAGTATGCCCACACGCTGTGCTGTTTGGCAATAAGAAGCTCGTGTCAAGGTGATATGACTCGTTAAACCTATTTACACTGCCGGCTGAATATATTGACGTAGGTAAGTATTTATGTAATCGATGTTCGTAACTTGATGATACGCTTGTGCACTTTATTTCAGTCGGTAAGTCGGTAACCAACAGGTGTTGTTCTGTAACATTCTGTAACAGCCAATTAAACGGTACTACCTGTGTTCATCTAAATCTTTGTTGCGTATTGTGTATGAAATTATCTTCTTCTGCATTATCTTTTATCTTACACTATATCACGTGTTATTTTTTAGATTTCCGAACAAAGAGTATAAACAGGACCCTATTCATTAGACTTCTCCATCCGTCTGTCTGTCTGTCTGACCCTCACGAGACTGTAACTCAAGAACCGTGATAGCTAGAGAGCTGAAATTTTCACAGATGATGTAGGTATATCTGTTGCCTCTATAACAAATACTTAAATCTAAAAAAATGGAGATTAAGAGGGGCTCCCATAAAAGATACGCGATATTTGTCATTTTCTGGTAGGGACCCCTCTGTGTGCAAGTCCGATTCGCACTTGGCCAGTTTTTACATGCATGCATCTAGTCACGCTTATTTCCCCAAAGCAGTAGCAGAGGTATGCTATACCAACTGAATTGCATATTTTATATTAAATTCAATAAAATAAAACCTTCCACTTTGGTATAGATATTTCAATTCATCAACGTTAGCGGTGACGGTACCTGCGTTTTTAACTAGCTCCGTTGTTTAAATTGTGGAAAACTGTGTTTCGAGTAGTGAACAGTAAATAAAAACATACTCCCGTGTTCCTCCAGGAACGACCTGAGTGCCTGTGTGATTGAAATACGAAAAAAATTAACAATAACAGTACAATTGCGAAAAATCAACAAAGTGAACCGATGTAAATTCCTGCTGCACAAGGGAAACTGTTAAAACGCGTAAGCGCCGCGATATACACGGCGCTTAGGCCCCTTTGGTCGCGAACTTTTTGTGTGCGATTGCGAGCTACGGGAACTTGAGTAAACAATATTATTGATAAATACTTCACAAGGTTGTTATAACACAAAAATGTCTGTGAAACGCACTCCACCAAAGGCGTCTCCAAACCCTGCAATGGAGCATACCGTGTCTGAACCGGATTTAAATCTGGTGAGTGATGTTTCTTCATATACAAGCCGTAACAAGCGTCCGCGTTCAGAATCGACACGTTCCTCTAGATTAACCGAACCAAATCTTAAGCAAGAAATTATGGAATTGTTAAACAACTGGAAATTGGAATTCGACGCCAAGTTTAATGAGATGAATGATAAGCAAAATACGTTGATGAAGAGGCTGTCGACAGATATTTCTGAACTGAAAACACGAACAGGTAAAATTCAAGAATCTAACGACGAAATTGTGCAATCCATATCGTTCATAAACAACCAATACGAGGAAATTAGAGCAGTTTTGGATGGACTACAGAAGGAACGCCTGGAACATCGGCAATGCATAGAAAAATTAGAGATGAAGGTGCAGGATCTCCAGCTCATGACAAGGTCTTCTGGGATAGAAATTAGGAATATACCATACAACGAAAAGGAGACTACTATTCACCTCTCAGAAACTGTCTGTGAAATTGGAAAGGCTGTTGGGGTCGAAATCGCCCACTCAGACCTCCGTGATATCTACCGCATCCCGGGTAAACCTGGATCAACTCGACCTATAGTTGCCGAATTTCACACTGTACCAATGAAGCAAAAAACTATGATGGCTGTTCGTGATTACAACAGAAATAAGTCTACAGTTGATAAACTTAACACAGAACATATAAAGATAACTGGAAAACGGCAAGCGGTTTATGTAGCCGATCACCTCCCCGTAAGCATCAAGAAATTGTTCTACTAGGCGCGGGTATTTGCTAAGCAGTATGGCTATCAGTATTGCTGGACTTCCAATAACAACATTTTTCTTCGTAAAACTTTTGGAGAAAAGCATCTACTCATTACGTCTGAACAATGTCTACTTGCTCTGAAACAAAAAATGTGACTGTCGACGCTTCTTATTGTACTTGTAAGATTTTACTATATTACACTATTTACATTTAGAAAATCTCACACCACAAAAATACAATACTTTTCATTAGTTTCAAAATACAAATTTACTACTAAAAAACAATACAAATACACTCATCTACTGAAAATACATACCTTACGGTTACGACCAACATTATATACAACCCACTTATTCGTCAACTCATCTTACATAAATTTACTGCAAATGCACTCACAAAACCCTACAACTTGTAAGCTTAGCCTACAGTATACAGAAAAAATGTACGTTAGTACATATACACTCGAGAGCAATGAATCCGGGTCACTTAAAGAATGTTAAAAATCTCGGAAACTAAAAATGATAGGTTAATGCAATAAATTGTATTTAATAGACAATGTAATACTCCTTAAATGAAAGTAAAAAAAATATGAGTCACCATACATTTTATTAACACAAAATTACATAAAGAAAAAACTGCCGATCTCTCCTTAAAACAAAAATAGGAAACATGAAATTTTTGAACTTTATTACGATTTTCTTGAATTTTAATACTTCGTATTGCCTCCTCGTGCTTCCATTACTGCGTTTACGCGGTTTGGCATGCTGTACACCAAGTTCCTTATACGATTTTGGGGAATATTCTCCCATTCCTCTGTGAGAGCAATTTTGAGCTCACGAAGCGTGATTGGGGGAGGGTTTCGTTGTTTTACGCATCTGCCTAGCTCGTCCCAAGCATGCTCGATCGGGTTGATATCCGGGCTGCGCGCTGGCCACTCCATACGAGTAATGTTCATCTCTTGAAGGTAGTCATTCACAATCCTACCTGTATGAGGTCGGGCATTGTCATGCATAAATATAGCATCCTCACCTAAATTGACCATAAATGGACCAACGTGATCATTGAGGATTTCTTCCACATATCTTACGCTAGTTAAAGAGCCGTTTTCTATGATCACCAGCTCTGTGCGACTTTCAGAAGAAATTCCGGCCCACACAAGTACAGACCCACCACCGTAGGCTACTTTTTCTTCGATGCATGCTTGCTTGAATCTTTCCCCTGGTCTTCGATACACTCTGTGTCTTCCATCGTGCTTGTAGAGCATAAATTTTGATTCGTCGGAGAACATAACTTTTGACCAATCTTCAATACTCCAATTTACGTGGCTCTGGGCATACCTTAGTCTCGAAATACGATGCCCACGCTCCAGTTTAGGGCCGTTTGCAGGTCTAAGGGGTTTTAAGTTAGATTCAGCAAGCCGACGTCTTACTGTCCATGCACTTGGGTTACTTGGATTGGTGAGTTCAGTTCCTGTGAGAAAGCGATTTCGAAGCATGGTGTTCACCAAGTATCGGTCTTCTCGTGCTGTGGTACACCTGGTTCTGCCCGTTCCTGGTCTGCGTAGGTTAGAACCAGTTTCTTCGTAACGTCGGAGAACTCTTTGTACTGTTGACAGCGACACACCGACAGTCCTGGCTGTATCGCGCTGACTCCGGCCGGTTTCCAGCATTGTAAGTATTCTGGTGCATTCTTCAGGCGTAAGCGACATAATTTCAGCTTGATTAATGAATATAGAGCACTATCAACATGGTTTATGTACCCACATAAATGACAGATTACAAACAAAAGCAACACCAAATGCTGTAATTTCGTAGTTCCATCTTCGAAAGTGGCCCTTTTTCAAATTTGATTTTTTTATGATATAACTTTACAATAACTAAGAAGTTTTAATACCTTCATTTAAGGAGTATTACATTGTCTATTAAATACAATTTATTGCATTAACCTAGCATTTTTAGTTTCCGAGATTTTTAGGATTCTTTAAGTGACCCGGATTCATTGCTCTCGAGTGTAGATCGATGGGAAAAAAATATCAAAACTATTTTTCGCCTCCTTCAATTTCTCTGGCATCGTTTGACCACCGACAATGTGCCTTATTGGTGTACAGTCGCTATAATGTTCCTTAATCTAAAATTATAAAATTCGATCGTTGTAATAATTTAATAAATCAGATAGATAACACAGACTATCACGTAGATTGCGTCCCTGTTGGAGATGCTAAAGGTTGCTCCCAATTAATTAACTATGATGCAAATAAACAGGGTTCACTTTTAGTAATAACACAAAACATCAGAGGTACAAACTGTAATCTTGATAACTTCTTGGTTCATTGTTCTGCGCTCGACTTTCCTGTAGATATTTTCGTGCTCACGGAGTGTTGGACAGATGAGGAGCATCCACAGCCCACCATGAGCGGATACGACAAGTTCTGGTCAAAGAATGTTATCAACCAAAACGATGGTGTGGTAGTGTATGCGCGGGACGGGTTGGGTGCCCAAGCTAGTGAGCCCACTTGTGAGGACGGAAACTGCCTGATCATAACTGTCCCACCCGACTATACCTTTATATGTTCATACCGTCCACCCTGTTTTGATAACCCCTCCAAATACATTAAATCTCTTGATCTAATACTAAGCAACATTCACACAAAAAATTATATACTTACTGGAGATATAAATATAAATACTCTAGAGCTTAATATAGGTCCTACACTTGATTACCTAAACCTAATGGCAATGTATGGACTAAAAGTAGGAGTTACCAAACCCACTAGATTAAAAAGCTGCCTAGACCATTTTATAGTAAACTCTTGTAACACTTGGAAAACGGCCGTTTTCGAGCAACCGTTCACGGATCACTCGCCTATTTTGCTCTACATTCAAAATGCTCTAAGACATATAAAGCCTTTAGTCCACACGAAAACAGTAACTAACAAAGAGGCAATCAAAGGTTATCTCTCATTGGAATCGTGGTCGGAGATCTATACAGCAAATGATGCCAATATAGCTGCAGAGACACTAGTGAATAAGCTTACATCTGCTATTGCTAACAACACGCAAACCGCTTTAACACCCAAACGGTACCAACCACTAAAACCATGGATTTCAAGAGGGATTGTAAAATCAATTAGGAGGAAAGACCGACTACATTTACAAGTCAAAAAAGATCCAAGTAATATAAACCTAAAAACAAAATATTTAAACTATAGGAATACTTGCACCGACTAATAAAAAACTTAAAAAACCAATATTATAAGGACAAATTAACGAGATGTGGCAGAAATACAAAACAAACTTGGAAAATATTAAAAGAAGTGTGCGACCTCGACTCCAGAAGTGCTGCCCCACTAGAACTTCTACATATAAAGGAATCACCTAAAGACTCACTTAACATGGTTAATGAATATTTTACATCCATTGGAGGAACGCTAGCCCAAAATATACTACACAGAACGAATACAAATGAAGATGAACTGGCACTGTTAGCACGATCGAATACCTCACCAAGAGACTCGATGGCACTACATCCGACGGATCCACAAGAAATCACTAATATAGTGTATGGCCTGAGGTCCCACAGCACACCAGGAGCGGACAAAATCACTGTCGACATTTTAAAACAAAATATTGCCGTGCTAGCCCCTCCGGTCTCCCATCTCTGCAATCTCAGCATGAGCACAGGAAGCTTCCCCTCTATATTTAAAAAAGCAAGTGTCTGCCCGATTTACAAGACAGGAGATAAGGAGAACCCCACCAACTATAGACCCATCTCCCTACTCTCGACTTTAGCAAAAGTCTTGGAAAAGGTGATGAATAGGAGACTAGTAGCATTTTTAGAAAGGAACAAACGAATCAGCGACTGCCAGTTTGGCTTCAGAGAGGGAAAATCAACTGAAGATGCTGTACTGGAACTCACTGAGTCTGTATCCTCCTGCTTGGATGGTGGGCGAAGATGTGCAGCAATCTTTCTAGACCTTCAGAAGGCCTTCGATACAGTTTCGGTAAAAATACTGCTGACCAGGTTGGAGAATGTGGGGGTGCGTGGCGTAGCACAGGAATGGTTTAAGGATTACTTGACAGACCGATCCCAGATTGTTAAGGTGGACGGGCATGAGAGTGAGTGTGCCTCGTGTACGTTCGGGGTGCCACAAGGGAGTGCGCTCTCGCCTACCCTCTTTATAATGTACATCAACGGATTATGTGACGTCGTTCAAAAAAACGTGAAGATTCTGATGTTCGCAGACGACACTGTTCTACTTTTCCGAGAAAAATCCTGGGACGATGTGATCAGAGTGGCTGAGTACGAAATGGCGAGGGTTACACACTGGCTCGAAGAGAGCCTACTCTCCCTTAATACTGAGAAAACAAAGTTTATCTGTTTCTGTGTATCCAATTCAACTAAGCCAGGGAGCGATTTTCAACTGAAAATTCACACATTTCCGTGTAACCGCGACACGAATCGCAATTGTTGTGCATGTGCATTATTAACACGTACTGAAACTACGAAATACCTAGGTACAATAATTGATGAAAAACTCGACTGGAGCGATCATTTCGTGACTGTGGCAGGCAGATTAAGAAAAACCATTTTTATTTTCAAAAAGCTAAGGGATGTAGCAAGCGAAGACATCCTAATCCAAGCATACCGAGCCATTTGCGAGTGTTTGGCCAGATACTGCATCTGTGCGTGGGGAGGAGCGTGTAAAACTAACTTGATTGTCGTCGAAAGGGCGCAACGGGCTGTACTAAAGGTCCTTTTTCGTTTACCGTACCGCCACCCCACCTCAGACGTATACAAACGAACACAGGTGCTCTCGATAAGAAAGCTGGGCGTACTAGATATGCTGAGAAGGTTCCACAAACGTTTTATTATGGCCCCATCAGAGAAAGCGAAAAGAATAGTCCGATGCAAAGTACCATTTGTGAGAACAATTTTTGCGAAGAAGCAGTATAATGTACTTGCACCTTCACTTTACAAAAGAATCCTAAAGGTAGACAGAAATTCTAATGGCGGCTGTACACACTCGTCGAGACACCCCGAGACAGGCCGAGTGCGAGTGTGTACAGGGCGCACTCGTCACGTCTCGCTCTTGTCTCGCTCTCTCGTTCTCGTCTCGGTCGCTCTCGGTGGCGTGTCGGTTTTTGCGCCCGAGTCAAAGGGTCTCGTTGGCTCTCGCGAGGTAAATGAGAGCGGGCATGTACACACTCGTTCATTTAGTTGCCCTCAGAAAGTTTTAATGAACAGACGTATTTCATTAAATGGTCTAAAGAACTCGAATTATAGTTTTTTGCCTCTATTCAGTCTGGAGCTGCAGCGGAATCAGTTTATAATCGTTTTTTTATTTAATAAACATTTTATTATAATAATAGCTTGCGGTACAAAAACAAACAGCAGCAGCAATTTCCACGTCCATTGTCGCGGGAGTCCTATGAGACTCTGAGCTTACGAGTGTGTACAGGCATGCTCTCGTTGAGAGCCTTCTCGGCCGAGGCTCTCGGCGAGAGGCTCTCGACGAGTGTGTACAGCCGCCATAATAGTTACAGAAATAAAAAAATCCAAAAAATTGTTATTGAGTGGTTAAGAAAATAAAACTATGAGGAACTAGAAAACATTATTAGTAATAGGTAAATTCATCACAATACACACACACACACACACACACACACACACACCACACACACACGCGCGCATACACACACACACACACACACACACTCAAACACACACACACACACACTACTACCATTATTTAAGATCGACATAAAAGACACTGACACACAGCTAAGGCGCTGTTCCCCAAAACACAGTGTATAACTAGTTTGGGGACCAGGGGAATCAAATTCATGTTGTAACTATTTATGTCAATAAAGATTTATTATTATTATTATTATTTCCTTTATTTACAATTTTAAAACATATTCATTTAAATTTTTAAATACATTATATAAAAAAAATATATTTAAAAATATAAAAAAATAGTGTCCCACCGGCATCGGGTACAGGGACCAAGCTACCGGTGGTTAGGGCTGCAGAGACAGGAACCTCCTCACAATACGTGCCGTGTCTAAGAGAACTACCTTTTGCATCTGGCCCTTGACCCAACTACCTAACCCGAGCCTCTTGAGGTGTTGATCGAGGCTCTTGGCAATCAGACCATGTGCTGATATGACTATCGGAACAATAACCGCTGAATCAACATCCCACATGTCGACAATCTCGTGAGCCAAATCCAAATATTTTATTTGTTTTTCTTTTTCTGCTTTCACGAGATTTTCGTCATGTGGGACGGTAATATCAACGATTATTGCGAGGCGCTCTGATCGATCTATTACCACTATATCAGGCTTATTGGCTACAATAGTCCTGTCAGTGATAATAGACCGATCCCAATACAATGTGACATGACCATTTTCGAAAACTGGGTCGGGCACATACCTGTAATACGGTACCTCTGCATCCACAAGTTTATATTTTAGGGCAAGTTGCTGATGGACAATCCTGGCCACTTGGTTGTGTCTATGCAA
Organism: Miltochrista miniata; assembly: GCA_933228765.1. NCBI lineage: Eukaryota > Metazoa > Arthropoda > Insecta > Lepidoptera > Erebidae > Miltochrista > Miltochrista miniata. Next base: position 32,763,042 of record OW121753.1, read on the forward strand.
ATACTCACCGTTGGCAAGACGAGGACAACCAGAAATTATATGTCTGAGAGATTCACCCGGTCGGTGGCATGCCCGACATATGTCAACCGTACCATCTCTCAAAATATATTTCCGATAGTTATTCGTCATAACAACTTCGTCAGTAATTGCACAGACAAAACCTTCGGTTTCTCCAAAAAGATCACCAAAACGTAGCCAGGATACTGATGCTAGTAAATCTACATCGGACCCATGTAAGGCCCGATAGAATCGTCCATGCAGCTCTTTGCCCTGCCATATCTCCTTGCGATCATTAGTAGTTAGTATTGCTGGTTTGTGCCAGTTCTCTTTGGCAAGAGAAAGAGGGGTCAGTCCGTTGTCTATTGTTACCACATCCCGGTGCATACCCACGTCCGCATGGAGGAAATATTCCCTAAGGTTGTATATCTCACGGTTGTGCAACGTCTTGATATTTAAAAAACCACGACCGCCACATTTCCGTGGGATATACAACCTCATTACAGACGAACGCGGATGATGCATTCGGTTTGCGGTCAACAACGAACGGACTTTTCTATCCAGGGTGTCTAGTTCAGTCTGAGTCCATCTCAGTATGCCGAAGGAATATCCTAAGACAGGCATGGCCCAACCATTGATGGCGCGCACCTTGTTGCCACCTGATAAAAGACTTCTCAGTACTTTTTTCAGGCGGCCAAAGAAACGATCCATCAACGATTGTCTCATGCCTGTCTCAGCAATACCTAATGCCTGCGACATACCAAGATATTTGTAGGTTTCAGTCGCGGAGAGGGATTTAAGTTTTGTGAAATCTGAAAGTTCTACTCTTTCAGATTCCACAATCCGTCCCTTCTTTACATGCATGACTGCACATTTATCTACACCAAATTCCATTTTGATAGAATTACTGAAGGTTTCAGTGATCTTGAGTAACTCTATCAAGTGGGAATCGGTGCAGGAAAATAATTTCAAGTCATCCATGTACAGAAGGTGAGAAACAACTTGACCTCCTCTCCGAAACTGATAGCCTAGCCCTGAACCCTCCAGTAAAGTACTGAGTGGATTCAGTGCTAGACAAAACCATAAGGGACTCAGACTATCACCCTGAAATATGCCCCTCTCAATCTTGACAGGTTCACCGTTCCCTAGAATCCGACGACATCCTGGATAAACAAGAACCGTTCTCCATTGCCCCATACATGCCTTCAAGAAGGTGCGAAGAGTTGCATCAACTTTGTACAACTCTAGCACCTTCAACAGCCATGTATGTGGCACGGAGTCGTAGGCTTTCTTGTAATCAATCCAGCATGCCGTCAGGTTTCTCCGGTTACGACGAACCTGCTGATTAATGGCCATGTCTAGAATAAGGAGTTCTTTAGTACCACGTGACCCGCTTCTACATCCATTTTGAGAGTTGGACAATTTAGAATTATTTTCTATATGAGATGATAATTTAACTCTCAAAATAGATGTGAGAAGCTTATAGACCGTAGGCAAACAAGTTATCGGTCTATAATTTTTCGGGTCCGTGGTACGACCAGATTTATAGAGGAGGTGCGTAATACCTGAAGTCATAAAAGATGGAAGCAATCCAGACTCTAGTGACGATTGAAAGTAAGATGCCAAACAATCATGCGAGCTATGGAACCATTTGAGCCAAAAATTGTGCAGTCCGTCCGGCCCAGTTGATTTCCAATTGGGCAACGAACGAACTGCACTGGCAATGTCATCAGGTGTTATTGTGACTGGTGCCATGGTCTCAATAGACTCGCACGACCGCCCGACATCCCGCATCCAATCACACTCTCTATGACTAACAGGCACCGACCAAATACCTTGCCAAAATGTGCTTGTGGTTTCGGCATCAGGTAGGCACATATTAGTCACACTTGAATCTGGTTGCTCCCATCTTCTATACACACACCTCTCATCTTTTTGGAACGAACGATTCTGAGTATACCTATCCACTCTTTTCTTATATCGCCGAATACGGTTTGCCCACGCATAAATTTTCTGCTTCAGGTAGTCAATGCGTTCCGTGACCCGTACAGAGTATTCGCGGGGACTAATATCAGTCCCCGCGAATGCACGAGTCACAAAACGCATCACTCGGGGTCGGGTATTACCCCCCCTGAAGCAGCATAGCTTACCAATGAGCACCCTAGTCTCGGTGATACGACGCTCAATCCTGCACTGCCAGACTGGGACAGAATGAGGTCTAGTAGCTGGCTCAAATTTACGAAATTTGACACCAGCTACCCGACACACTGCTACAGCCGCGCAGTACAGAATTGAGTGCGCATCACTAATATCTGAACAAGAATTAAAATAACTTGGTAGAACCGAGTCCAGAGCGCTCACTAGGGCCATGTTTTTTTTATGCATAGGCAAACGCGGTATACGTGGGCGAGACAAGGGATCGCAAAACCTATACTCTTGAATCGTTCGCTCCAAAATACTCCTTAGTTCATCATTGTATTGAGTACTTACTGTTGTAGTAACATCATCCACTACCTCGTCAATAGTTACGTCAGGTTGCGTTGTGTTGATTTGTAGATCAATTGTTTGAGACGAAGTAGGGATGATGAGGCTACACTGTAGCTCTGAGCGAAGCCTCTCAAGCACGGCATCATCTAACATATGATTACGTTGTATGACCCGCACTTGATCCGATAGCCGCTGTGCCGACACGCTGATAGTTGGTTCAAGAGCCTGAAACAAAGGCAACAAACGAACACGGTACGCAGTGAGGTTAGTTCCTCCCTCTGTAGCCGCAAAATATGCCCGCATGACGTTTTCGTTCATAGATGAAGTCCATCGCATGCGGTGCACATTACCACCGGCAGCGGGGGCCCTATTCGAGGCCGGCGGGCCTCGGGGTCCCAAGCAGGTCGGTGGCCGGGTCCTCCCCTGCCGACGTGTAGGTGTTGGCGACGTCGGCGGAGAGAAGTACTCGTCGCTTGATGATGAGCTCGACGCCTCAGCAGCAATCGGTTCCGATGATAAGATTTCCACATGTTGCGAGGCGGAGCTGTGCGACGAGTCCGGTGATGTTTTTTGTGCTAAAAGTCTCCTGGCTCTTGTAAGCATTAGTAGGTATATTTTATTCAATAAACATTTTAGTTGACATGACACATGTCATGTCATTCTCCTCTATAATATCTTTCTTCATGTTTATCGATTGATAAAAATATATTTCTGTTTTGATGTTCATAATGAAGGTTTCTATTTTCTGTACTATTTTATAAAATTTATCACTTATTGACGAAATATAAATTTAAAACGTAAAAATAATTATTTGTTTCCTTGATTGAAAAAATATACCACAAATATATATTATTACTAGCTGACCCGCGCAACTTCGTTTGCGCCATATAAGAGAGAGTATTACCTGTTCCCGTCGCATTTACTCCCGTCACGTTGCGTTTACTCCCGTAGCGTCTCGTCGTTAATATTCAATACTACGTGAGAGAAAGAGAGAGAGAAAGGTTTGTCGTCGCGTGTATTGCCGTCGCATTATTTTTAAGAACAATTTTGTTTACGAAAGAGGTATCCCGTGGCATTATTGTAGAAAAAATTGATTGCCATTAAAATGGTTATTGTGCACCAACCCAAAGATAGACACATGCGATCGCGCAATTTTTTTAAGAACTTTTTTAAGAGAAACAATTTTGTAGTAGGTACATATTTTTTACATAACTGTAAATATTTACGCAGCACACGCAACGAAGCTCTCAAAAGGAATAACTTTTCCAACGTTTTTGAAACATTTACTATTACTGCTCTGCTCCTATTCGTTGTAGCGTAATGCTATATAGCCTATAACACTGCACAATAACGTAGCTTTCTATTGGTGAAAGAATTTTTAAATTCGGTTCAGTAGATCCCGAGATTACCCCTTACAATTTAACAAATATACAAACACACAAACTTTACCTCTTTATAATATTAGTTTATATGATATCTGATAAATCAGAATAATAAAATACTAACTTTGTGCTAAGTAAATTTTATGTTTCAGTTTTTGGTTTTGTTTGAAGTCGGTTTCTTTTTGTTAATTTTTTTTTTTACTATTTTTAGTGTCGTGTGGACTGAAAATCTATCTATCTAGGTGTAAAGTTCTCGACAGTACAAATTAATCAAACCCAAACAGAAGGTAACTGCTGTATATCGTTAGGGAATTCTCTCTACTGTCTTTCGTCTCCATCATCAGATCGACTCCAGACATTCATTAAGTTGTTCTACTTTAAAACCCTTAATAAAAAAAATTACATACGCCCTAGATGCCCCTACAATTTTTAAAAGTTCCTTTCGATTTCTCCAGGATGCCATAATCAGATCCTGGCTTCCTTAAAATGGGACCACCTTGGTAGTATCTATTTTCGAACGAAAAAAAAATTCTAAATCGGTCCATAAACGACAGAGTTCTGCGCGAACAAACATAAAAAAAATAAAAATAAAAAAAACGGTTGAATTGAGTAACCTCCTCCTTGTTTGAAGTCGGTTAAACAATATTACTCACGCAGCACACGCAACGAAGCTCTCAAAAGAAATAACTTTTCCCCCGTTTTTGAAACATTTGCTATTACTGCTCCGCTCCTATTCGTTGTAGCGTGATGCTATATAGCCTATGACACTCCACATTAACGTAGCTTTCTATTGGTGAAAGAATTTTTAAAATCGGTTCAGTAGATCCCGAGATTACCCCTTACAATTTAACAAATATACAAACACACAAACTTTACCTCTTTATAATATTAGTATAGATTATTATTCTTTATTTAAATAAATTAACATATAAATTACATTTTTAAATATACGTATAAAAAAAAGGTACATTTAAAAATATAAAAAATAGTGTCCCACCGGCATCGGGTACAGGGACCAAGCTACCGGTGGTTAGGACTTCAGAGACAGGAACTTCCTCACAATACGTGCCGTGCTCAGAAGAACTGCCTTCTGCATCAAGCCCTTGACCCAACTGCCCACCGCAAGCCTCTTAAGGTGTTGGTCGAGGCTTTTGGCTATTAGTCCATGCACAGAGATTACTATCGGTACAATAATAGCTGAGTCAATACTCCACATGTCCACCATCTCGTGGGCTAAGTCCAAATACTTAGCTTGTTTATCTATCTCAGCCTTCACGAGATTGTCGTCATGTGGAATAGTGATATCAATTATTATTGCAAGGCGCTCTAGCCGATCTATTATCACTATGTCAGGTCTATTTGCAATAATAGTCCTATCAGTGATAATAGATCGGTCCCAGTACAACGTGATATGGTCACTTTCGAGAACTGGGTCAGGCACATATCTATAATACGGTACCTCTGATTCGATAAGGTTATATTTCAAAGCAAGCTGTTGATGGATAATCCTAGCTACTTGGTTGTGTCTATGCAAATACTCACTATTGGCAAGACTAGAACAACCTGAAATAATATGCCTAAGGGATTCTCCGGGACGGCGACATGCCCGACATATGTCAACCGTACCATCCTTTAGGATATACTTTCGGTAATTATTAGTCATCACCACTTCATCAGTAATTGCAAAAACAAAACCTTCAGTTTCTCCAAAGAGGTCACCGAATCGTAGCCAGGATACAGAAGATGTTAAATCAATATCGGGCCCGTGCAGGGCCCGATAAAAACGACCATGCAACTCCTTACTCATCCATATATCCTTACGATCATTGAGACTCTGTATCACAGGTTTATGCCAATTCTCTTTAGCCAGAGCAAGCGGGGTAAGTCCTTTGTCAACTACAACCACATCACGATGCACATCCGCGTCAGCGTGAAGAAAATATTCCCTGAGGTTGCACACCTCACGGTTATGGAGGGTCTTAGCATTAAGGAAACCACGACCCCCGCACTTCCGCGGTATGTACAACCTCATCACTGATGAACGCGGATGATGCATTCGGTATGTGGTGAGTAACGTACGGACTTTCCTATCCAGGGCTTCAAGTTCTGTCTGAGTCCACCTGAGTATGCCAAAGGAGTACATCAAAACTGGCATGACCCAATCGTTATAGGCGCGCACCTTGTTACCACCTGATAAAAGACTTTTAAGTACTTTTTTCAAGCGGCTAAAGAAGCGCTCCTTCAACGATTGTTTCATACCAACTTCACAGATGCCTAACGCCTGCGACATACCCAGGTATTTATATGTTTCGGTTGCAGAAAGACATCCAAGTCGTGTAGAATCTGAAAGTTCTACGCCTTCAGATTCTATTATCCCGCCTCTGTTTACATGCATGACCGCACATTTGTCAACACCAAACTCCATCCTGATAGAATTACTAAAAACGTCTGTTATCTTTAGTAATTCTGTCAGTTGCAGCTTGTTGGATGCAAATAGTTTCAAGTCATCCATGTAAAGGAGGTGGGATATAACTTGGCCATCCCTTCGCAACCGATAGCCTAACCCTGAATTCTCTAACAAAGTACTCAGAGGATTCAGTGCTAGGCAAAACCATAATGGACTCAGACTGTCACCCTGGAATATACCCCGCTCAATCCTTATAGGCACACTGTTCCCGCAAACCCGTCGACATCCTGGATAGCACAAGACTGTTTTCCATTGCCCCATACATGTCTTCATGAAGGCACATAGAGTTGCATCAATTTTATACAACTCCAGTACCCTCAAGAGCCATGTATGCGGCACAGAATCGAAAGCCTTCTTGTAGTCTATCCAACATGTCGCCAGATTCTTACGGTTACGGCGTGTCTGTTGGCTAATGGCCATATCAATTATAAGGAGCTCTTTAGTGCCACGAGACCCACTTCTGCATCCATTCTGAGAGGTGGACAAGATGGAATTGTCAATTAAGTGGGACGATATTTTCCCTCTCAGAATAGATGTTAGAAGTTTATAGAGCGTGGGGAGACACGTAATTGGTCTGTAATTCTTTGGGTCTGTAGCACTACCAGACTTAAACAAAAGATGGGTAACGCCAGTAGTGGTGAAATCTGGCAACGATCCTGACTCTAAGCATGATTCGAATTGAGATGCCAAACGCCCATGTGAGCTCTTAAACCATTTTAGCCAGAAGTTATGCAATCCATCTGGCCCTGCCGACTTCCAATTCGGCAGCAGACGGACTGCACTGGAGACATTATTTGGTGTTATTTGAATTGGCTCCATGGTTTTAATAGGCTCACATGAACGTTCAACATCTCGCATCCAATCACCCTCTGTGTGACCTACGGGCATCGACCAGATGTTGCGCCAAAATGAAGTAGTGGCATCATCATCCGGTCGATGCACTTCGGTCACATTAGAGTCAGGACGCTCCCAATTTCTGTAGACCCATCTTTTGTCTCTCTGGAATGTGCGATTTTGTGAATACCGATCCACTCTTTTTTTGTATCTACGCACACGATTTGCCCACGCATAAATTTTTTGCTTCAGGTAGTCTATGCGTTCTGTGACTCGGGCTAAAAAATCTCGAGGTCTAGTGTTAGTCCCCGAGAAAGCCCGGGTCACAAATCGCATGACTCTCGGGCGGGTATTTCCCGACCTGAAGCAAATCAGCTTTCCAATGAGTGCCCTAGTCTCAGAAATACGACGCTCAATTCTGCCCTGCCAAGCCGGCACTGCTTGCTTTGGTCGTATAACAATGTTATCATTAAGAAATTTTACATTTGCTATACGACAAGCTGCAACGGCTCCGCAATACAAAATTGAGTGTGTATCCCCGAGATCTTCACTATTATCGAAATAATTCGATAATAGCGAATCCAGGGCACACACTAGAGCTATGTTTTTTCTATGCGTGGGCAAACGTGGTAGACGCGGTCTAATTTGTACTGGCATAGATCGATATTCAAGCATGGCACACTCCAAAGCACTCCTTAATAATTGTTCGTTGTAATGGGTACTTACGTTTGTAGCACTGGTATTCATCACATCATCGTTACCGTTATTTAATTGTAAAGTAGTTGTAGAAGTTAGTGTCACAGGTAACGATGATGTTGATGGCAGACCAAGACTGCTACACACGTCCGAACGTAGCCTCTCAAGTACGGTAGCATCCAACAGATGACATCGTTGTATGGCCCGCACTTGATCCGATAGACGCTGTGCTGACACGTTGACTGACGGTTCAAGTTCCTGAAACAGAGGCAGCATTCTGACACGATACGCAGTGAGGTTGATTCCTCCCTCTGTAGCCCTGAAATATGCCCGCATGACGTTCTCATTCAACGAATTCGACCATCGCATGCGGTGCACATCACCACCGGAGGCGGGGGCCCTGTTCGAAGCTGGTGGGCCTCGGGGTCCCAAGCGAGACGGTGGCCGGCCCAGGGCCGTCTTTATCCTATTGGAGGCCCTGGGCATATTAGGATAATGGGGCCCTATGACTTTGACAGGACACTATTTTCATGGAATATACAAAGAAAGTAGATAAACCATGTTAAACATTTATTTTTATTAACAACTAGCGGTTACCTGCCACGCTTCGCTGTGGCTTTTTTTGTGGTCGTTTCATGTACCTATGAGAAATGAGTAACAAACCAAAGGATGGGTACATTTCAAAAAAGTTTGATGTTGAGCCGCAACCCAAAATTATAAATCTTCCAGAAAATCCAATTAAGATCCGAATCAAAAGCAGCTTCACTTGAAAAAAAAAATCTATTCTGTGATCAATGTTCAGTTTTTAAAACATCGTGCGCACGCTTCAAAAAAACACTTTCACTCTGTGCTAATACTTTGCTACCGCGCCAAAACTCTAACTTAAAAAAAACATACCTATCTGACTTCTTTTTAAGGTAGGTAGTTATTCTCTTTTTTTATTCTGAATGCAAGGAGGCCGCAATCAAACTTCTCTTAAAAATCAGCAATCTGGTTGGTACCTTCTATCTTTAAATAGATTGTTTATAATATTTTGATCTGAAGCTGGCAGAACATAATTTAAAAAAAAACGACAAGCGCCATCTGTTGGTACAATAGATGGCGCTTGTCGTTACAACTTTTTAAAGCTGTTTTATTCATATTGCTAATATGATAAAAATGTATAAAGTAGTCTAAAACCATCTCTGAATCCTGTTATATATCGTGTCCAATTTTGAGCTCAATAGATTCCGTAAATTTGGAGTTTTTAAAGATTAGGTACGTACAAAAAGAAACAAACAAACGATAATTTTGAATAACGAATACCTCGGAACACAATATCAAACACAAACAAAACAAACGTCACTGTTGTGACAGCCGTGACAGGTCGGTAATTCCCCTATATTATACAAATACAAGGGTAATTCCCGACCACCACCGAGTCGGTTTATTTAAATTATTCGGTCACGTTCAGTCATAGTCGCAGTATCCATAGTAAGTATACATAATAAGTATACTTACATCATTGTGTGGATACTGCGACTAAGCGGTGTCGAAAAATTACTTTAACAAATATTTTATTATATAGGTATACAGGAAGAATTTTTGAAGAGGGCTTGGATGGCCAAATCCGAAACTATAAGGAATAGCGAAAAATGCTCAAAGGAGTCACGAGCCCGATTTTGATGAAACTTAAAACCTCATCATTCGATTTTTGAAAAATCAATAATCCTAGCTGGGAATCGAACCCATTGATTTTGAAAAAAAACACATCCTTTATTATTACACCATACGATAGTGTCGCTGATAAGGATCAAATTATCATAATTTGTTTCGTTCGAAATCCCAGAATAGATCATAACTATTCCGTGTATTAAATCATGCTCAGAATGATTCTTTGGAGAATATTCTAAACGGAATCAATCATATTTAATGAAGAACGATCCTTGAGGTCTCGAATCCAGCAATGTATTAAAATCAATGGTCTCATTTTTTTTTTTTTTTTTTTTTTAAATTCAGCTCGCCAAATTGACGTCGCCACCAGCCTGATGGTAAGAAAGCAGTGGCGCATCTAGCGATTGGGGGCCACTTCTTACAGTGGTCCTCAAGTTGGCGGCCCCGTGATGTGCCTCTTCACGCTCCTCTTGAAGAACCCGGGATTGTAAGATAAGGGAAAGACGTGTGCGGGCAGGTCGTTCCATGTTTTTAAAGTTCGACAGAGGAACGATCTTTTGAAACGCTCGGTTCTGGCGAAGATTCTCTCCACTGTGTATGAGTGGCATCTCTGCCCGGCACGCGTTGTTCGGGATCGGAAAGGAGATGGTGGGATCAGGTTGAAGAGCTCTTCAGAACATTCGCCGTGATACATTCGATAGAAGGCAGCCAAGGACGCTATGGTTCTTCGCTGCGACAAAGGTTCGAGGCCTCCCGTCACCTCAGGACAACCAATTATTCGGATAGCACGTCTCTGCATAGCGTCAAGCGCGTCTAACAATTACCTCGCGGAGTCATCCCAAAGGTGAGAACAGTACTCGACGCAGGGACGAATCTGCGTCTTGTACAGTAAACATCTCTGATGTGGCGTGAAATACCGTCTCACCTTATTCAGGATTCCCAGTTTCCGCGAGGCCAGACCAATACAGCTCTCTATGTAGTTTTTGTGATTGAGCTCACGCCGGACGTCTATACCGAGGATCTCCAGGTTGTCCTTTAGTGGAATTGTAATGCTCTGAAGAGAGGGCAGGGGTAGGAATGGGGACTTCTTAGCTGTAAACGCACACGCCTGTGTTTTTCTGGCATTGAACTCGACCAGGTTGTCTGAACCCCATTGGGCAATGCGGCCCAGGTCCAGATCGAGATCCGCCACGAGTTGCCGTCTCTTCTCATCCACGTCGCCTCGCCCTGCCGCTGGACGGCCAGAATAGCTCCCATGAAGAGTACTGTCATCCGCATAACAATGAATGCACCCAAGGGACAGCATGTCATTGATATGCAGAAGAAAGAGAGTTGGGGGCAATACCGATCCCTGTGGTACTCCGGCATTTACCTGAAAAAAAACAGGAAGCCTGACCATCACAGAGGACCCGAATCCGTCTCCCGTTCAGGAAGCTGGCCAACCAGCGGCACTTAATCAGTTTCCTTAAGAAAAATAAATTGTATTTTGTTAAAGATGAGCACTTCCTCTTAGTTTGCCGTATGTCATTACTTCCCAGAATAAGATCCTTAATATCAACACTATCGTATGGTGTAATAATATAGGCTGTGGTTTTTTTTTTTCAAAATCAGTGGGTTCGATTCCCAGCTAGAATAATTGGTTTTTCAAAAATCTAATGATGAGGTTTTAAGTTTCATCAAAATCGGGCTCGTGACTCCTTTGAGCATTTTTCGCTATTCCTTATAGTTTCGGATTTGGCCATCCAATCCCTTTTGAAAAATTCACCTTTATACCTAACTAGCTGACCCGCGCAACTTCGTTTGCGCCATATAAGAGAAAGTATTACTGTAGTGCAGTACTCCCGTAGCGTCATGTCGTTAATATTCAATACTACGTGAGAGAGAGAGAGAGAGAGAGAGAGAGAGAGAGAGAGAGAGAGAGAGAGAGAGAAAGGTTTCTCGTCGCGTGTATTCCCGTCGCATTATATTTAAAAACAATTTCGTTTATGAAAGAGGTATCTCGTGGCATTATTGTAGAAAAAAATTGATTGCCATTAAAATGGTTATTGCGCACCAACCCAAAGATAGACACATGCTATCGCGCAATTTTTTTAGAACTTCTTTTTTAGAGAAACAATATTTTAGTACATATTTTTTACATAACTATAAATATTTACGCAGCACACGCAACGAAGCTCTCAAAAGGAATAACTTTTCCCCCGTTTTTGAAACATTTACTATTACTGCTCCGCTCCTAATCGTTGTAGCGTGATGCTATATAACCTATGACACTCCACAATAACGTAGCTTTCTATGTGTGTTACGACCTAGCCCGGCCACAACGCCAGAAAATGCCGTGGCAATGTCAGTAAGCAGTACGGATGCGTACTTTTCTGTACCCAAAAAGAAAAAAGAAGTACCACTTTATTCCACCAGATATGGACTTTTTTATGTGGCCGGGCCACAGCGTATGCGGCCCAGCCCGGCCACGCTTCTATCTAAAAGAAATGGGGCCTTTATGATAATATTTAGGTATGGGGCACTCGTACGCATCGTGTACCATCCGAATCGAAGTAGATTTTCTTTTAAATCGGTAGTAAATACAGCTTACATAAGAATCAAACTTTATTATATGAAATGCCTTGTATAAATATTAGAGCAAAAGTTTAATTTGACATCATGTCGAGTTTTGTTACGCAGGCGCAATAACTCGACATGTCAAATTAAATTTTTGCACAACGCCAGAAAAGGCCGTGGCAATGTCAGTAAGCAGTACGGATGCGTACTTTTCTGTACTCAAAAAGAAAAAAGAAGTACCACTTCATTACACCAGATATGGACATTTTTATGTGGCCGGGCTACAGCGAATGCGGCCCAGCCCGGCCACGTTCTATCTAAAAGAAATGGGGCCTTTATGATCATATTTAGGTATGGGGCACTCGTACGCATCGTGTACCATCCGAATCGAAGTAGATTTTCTTTTAAATCGGTAGTAAATACAGCTTACATAAGAATCAAACTTGATTATATGAAATGCCTTGTATAAATATTAGAGCAAAAGTTTAATTTGACATCATGTCGAGTTTTGTTACGCAGGCGCACATTTTTCCTTTTTTATATTCACTTGATAATAAATTGTAAATTGCGACTTGCACAGAATGCGAGAAGATGCAGGTTCGAATCCTGCTCGAAACCAATTCTTTCTCCATTTTTCCATATTTAAAATTTATGATCAGTTAGCATACTAATTGCTTTTCAAAAATAATCTTAATTGTAATTGAAGTTCATATATTGTGTTTTTATGAAATAATGCAGTTTTTTTCTGACCTTCACGGTCGTTTTCGTTGATAACAAATTATTTCGAAAATATTGTACATTTAATTTACTATGTAAGTAAAATAATGTTAATTATGACGTAATAGATATTAGTAAAATAAATATCTTGATTATTTACTTAGTTTTTTTTATATTTCATTATAACTACATTACACTCTTCAAAAGACAAGACCTACTTAGTTATTTCAAGTTATCTCTATTCTTAAGTTTTATTTAAGTTCAATTTTATATCTATTAAAAAACAGTTTCTCAAATACGTAATTAATGTAAAATGCAGCGCTTTATTACCATTTACAATTTATTATCAAGTGAATATAAAAAAGGAAAAATGTGCGCCTGCGTAACAAAACTCGACATGATGTCAAATTAAACTTTTGCTCTAATATTTATACAAGGCATTTCATATAATAAAGTTTGATTCTTATGTAAGCTGTATTTACTACCGATTTAAAAGAAAATCTACTTCGATTCGGATGGTACACGATGCGTACGAGTGCCCCATACCTAAATATTATCATAAAGGCCCCATTTCTTTTAGATAGAAGCGTGGCCGGGCTGGGCCGCATACGCTGTGGCCCGACCACATAAAAAAGTCCATATCTGGTGGAATAAAGTGGTACTTCTTTTTTCTTTTTGGGTACAGAAAAGTACGCATCCGTACTGCTTACTGACATTGCCACGGCATTTTCTGGCGTTGTGGCCGGGCTAGGTCGTAACACACGCTTTCTATTGGTGAAAGAATTTTTAAAATCGGTTCAGTATATCCCGAGATTACCCCTTACAATTTAAAAAATATACAAACACACAAGCTTTACTTTTTCATAATATTAGTATAGATGAAAGAGGTATCCCGTGGCATTATTGTAGAAAAAATTGATTGCCATTAAATTGGTTATTGCGCACCAACCCAAAGATAAACACCTATCGCGCAATTTTTTTAGAACTTTTTTTAAGAGAAACAATTTTGTAGTACATATTTTTTACAAAACTATAAATATTTACGCAGCACACGCAACGAAGCTCTCAAAAATGTAACTAGCTGACCCTGAACTGAACTAGTGGCTTGTGTGTTTGTATTTAGCACACGCAACGAAGCTCTCAAAAGGAATAACTTTTCCCCCGTTTCTAAAACATTTACTATTACTGCTCCGCTTCTATTCGTTGTAGCGTGATGCTATATAGCCTATGACACTCCACAATAACGTAGCTTTCTATTGAAGAAAGAATTTTTAAAATCGGTTTAGTAGATCCCGAGATTACCCCTTACAATTTAACAAATATACAAACACACAAACTTTACTTCTTTATAATAATAGTATAGATAGTATAGAAGTATAGATATAATTTAAAAAAACATACAAATAATAATTAAATATGTTGCATTAGAGGCCCCATATACGTACAATAATATTGATCAATATAAGTAATAGTTCAAGAAATTCACTGGGTAGGGATAGCATTGTGGTTGGGGTAAGAACAGACGTACATGTCTGTTCTTACCCCAACCACAGGAACGGAAATAAATGTCGATGCAATGTTATTGAGTCAATATTATTGTAGGTGTATGGGACGGGGGACCTTAGAGATTGCACTAAAGATAAAACATATTAATATAGGTATATAATTTTATTAAAAAATCACAGAAAATCTTTACTGTGGTTTTTGAAGGCCGTCGTACGCCTAGGGACTAGGGTCTAGGACTAGGGACTTTGTATTTGGTATGAGTGGGCCCTTTCGATCGCGGGGCCCTGGGCAAGTGCCCATAGTGCCCAGTGGAAAAGACGGCCCTGGGCCGGCCTCTCCCCGGCCGACGTACAGGTGTTGGCGACGTCGGCGGAGAGAAAAACTCATCACTCGACGATGAGCTCGACGCCTCTGCGATTCCCCTTGTCGCTGTTACACATTCACGGGGAAGAGAGGCGGAGCTGAGTGATGAGTCCGGAGGTATAAGGCGTGCTTCTCGTTTCTTGGCTCTTGTTATCATATTTTGCTGGATTTAATTTTACATTTTATTGCATAGAGTTATATATATATCTATATCGATGTTTTATTGTGCATTTTCCAATACATGACAGCTGTCATAGACTTCCAATTCTTTTCTATTCAAAGATTTTTTATAACTATTATTCTTGAAGTATTTATACATTTTTGATAAAATATTCATTATAAATCTATATTTGTTGATAAATGATGTTAAAATTCTGTAAAATTTATGTGTTTTTAAAGCAAAAAGTAATTAAAACTGTACAGCAAAATGTTGACAGGGATGCCAATTTTTTGTTTTTTTTTTTTATTATTATTATTCCTCTTTATTAAATATAAACAACATATAAATTTACATTTTTAAATATACATATAAAAAATACATTTAAAAATATAAAAAAATAGTTTCCCACCGGCATCGGGTACAGGGACCAAGCTACCGGTGGTCAGGGCTCCAAAGACAGGAATCTCCTCACAATGCGCGCCGTGCTCAGCAAAACCGCCTTTTGCATCAAGCCCTTGACCCAACTGCCTAAAGAGAGCCTCTTAAGATGTTGATCGAGGCTCTTGGCGATCAGACCGTGTGCTGATACGACTATCGGAACAATAATCGCTGAATCTACATCCCACATGTCGACAACCTCGTGAGCCAAGTCCAAATATTTTAATTGTTTTTCTTTTTCTGCTTTCACGAGATTCTCGTCATGTGGAACTGTAATATCAACGATTATTGCGAGGCGCTCTGATCGATCTATTACCACTATATCAGGCTTATTGGCGACAATAGTCCTGTCAGTGATAATAGACCGATCCCAGTATAACGTGACACGACCATTCTCTAGAACTGGGTCGGGCACATACCTGTAATATGGTACCTCTAAATCTACAAGTTTATACTTTAGTGCAAGTTGCTGATGGACTATCCTGGCTACTTGGTTGTGTCTATGCAAATACTCGCCATTGGCAAGACGAGGACAACCAGAAATAATATGTCTGAGAGATTCACCCGGTAGGTGACATGCCCGACATATGTCAACCGTACCATCTCTCAAAATATATTTCCGATAGTTATTCGTCATGACAACTTCGTCTGTAATTGCACAGACAAAACCTTCAGTTTCTCCAAACAAATCACCGAAACGTAACCAAGATACAGATGTTAATAGATCTACATCGGGCCCGTGTAAAGCCCGATAAAATCGTCCATGCAGCTCTTTGCCCCGCCATATCTCCTTGCGATCATTAGTAGTCATAATTACTGGTTTGTGCCAGTTCTTTTTGGCAAGAGCAAGAGGGGTCAGTCCATTATCTATTGCTACCACATCCCGATGCATACCCACGTCCGCATGAAGGAAATATTCCCTAAGGTTGTATACCTCACGATTGTGTAAGGTCTTGGCATTTAAAAAGCCACGACCTCCACACTTTCGTGGGATATACAACCTCATTACAGACGAACGTGGGTGATGCATTCGGTTTATGGTCAACAGAGAACGAACTTTCCTATCCAGGGCGTCTAATTCAGTCTGAGTCCATCTAAGTATGCCGAAGGAATAGATTAAGATTGGCATGGCCCAACCGTTGATAGCCCGCACCTTGTTACCGCCCGATAAAAGACTTTTCAGAACTTTTTTCAGGCGGCCAAAGAAACGGTCCGCCAACGTTTGTTTCATGCCAACCTCTGTAATACCTAATGCCTGCGACATACCCAGATACTTATAAGTTTCAGTCGCAGAGATGGATTTAAGTTTTGTGAAATCAGAAAGATGTACTCTTTCAGATTCCACAATTCGTCCCTTCTTCACATGCATGACAGCGCATTTATCTACACCAAATTCCATTTTGATAGAATTACTGAAAGCTTCTGTGACTTTTAGTAACTCTATCAAGTGGGAATCGGTGGAGGCAAATAATTTCAAGTCATCCATGTAAAGCAGGTGGGAAACAACTTGACCTCCTCTCCTGAACTGATAGCCTAGCCCTGAACCCTCCAGTAAGGTACTGAGAGGATTCAGCGCCAGGCAAAACCATAAGGGACTCAGACTGTCACCCTGAAATATACCCCTCTTGATCCTGACAGGCTCGCCATTTCCAGGAACCTGACGACATCCTGGATATACAAGAGCCGTTGTCCATTGCCCCATACATGTCTTCAAGAAGGTGCTAAGAGTTGCATCAACTTTATACAACTCCAGCACCCTCAACAGCCATGTATGTGGCACTGAATCATAGGCCTTCTTGTAATCAATCCAGCATGTCGCAAGGTTTTTCCTGTTACGACGAACCTGCTGATTAATGGCCATGTCAAGAATAAGGAGTTCTTTAGTACCACGTGACCCGCTTCTACATCCATTTTGAGAGTTGGACATTATAGAATTATTTTCAATGTGTGTTGTTAATTTAACTCTCAAAATAGATGTTAGAAGCTTATAGACCGTTGGTAAACAGGTTATCGGTCTATAATTTTTAGGGTCCGTAGTACTACCGGATTTGTAGAGGAGGTGTGTTATACCCGAAGTCATAAAACATGGAAGCGACCCGGACTCAAGTGATGACTGAAAACAGGATGCCAAACAAGCATGTGAGCTATGAAACCATTTCAGCCAAAAATTGTGCAGTCCGTCCGGCCCAGTTGATTTCCAATTGGGCAACGAACGAACCGCACTGGCTATGTCACTAGATGTTATTAGGACTGGTTCCATAGTCTGTATCGACTCACATGACTGTTCGACATCCCGCATCCACTCACACTCTGTATGACCAACAGGTACCGACCAAAGGCCTCGCCAGAATGTACTTGTGGTTTCAGCATCTGGTAGGCACCTATCAGTCACACTCGAATCGGGTTGCTCCCATCTTCTATACACCCATCTCTCATCCTTTTGGAACGAGCGATTCTGAATATAGCGATCCACTCTCTTCTTGTACCTCCGTATACGGCTCGCCCACGCATAAATTTTCTGCTTTAGGAAGTCAATACGTTCTGTGACCCGCACTGAGTATTCGCGAGGACTGATATCGGTCCCCGCGAATGCACGAGTCACAAAACGCATCACTCTGGGACGGGTGTTCCCTGTCCTAAAGCAGCTTAGTTTACTAATGAGTACCCTGGTCTCAGCGATGCGACGCTCAATTCTGCATTGCCAGACTGGAATAGACTTGGGTCCAGTGGCCGGCTCAAATTTCGGAAATTTTACACCAGCCACTCGACACAATGTTATAGCCGCGCAATACAGAATTGAGTGTGCATCACTTATATCTACACAAGTATCAAAATAGCTTGATAGAATTGAGTCCAGGGTACCCACTAGCGCCAAGTTCTTTTTATGCGTAGGCAAGCGCGGTATACGTGGACGACTTATGAGATCACAAAATCTATATTCCTGAATCGTTCGCTCCAAAACACTCCTTAATTCATCATTATACTGTGTACTTACCGTAACCATATCATCCACTTCTTCGTCAATGGGTACTAAAGATTGTGAATCGTTGATATTATTTGTTTCACTAGGTATACTAGATTGAGACGAAGTAGGGATGATAATGTTAGACTGTACTTCTGAGCGAATCCTCTCAAGCACGGTATCGTCCAGCATATGACTACGCTGGATGACCCGCACCTGATCCGATAGCCGCTGTGCCGACACGTTCACGGTTGGTTCAAGAGCCTGAAACAAAGGTAGCAAACGAACACGGTACGCAGTGAGGTTAATTCCCCCCTCTGTCGCCGCAAAATATGCCCGCATGACATTTTCATTCATTGACGAAGTCCATCGCATGCGGTGCACATTACCACCGGCAGCGGGGGCCCTATTCGAGGCCGGTGTGCCTCGGGGTCCTAAGCTGGCTGGCGGCCGGCCTCTCCCCTGCCGACGTACAGGTAGTGGCGACGTCGGTGGGGAGAAATACTCGTCGCTACTGCTGGAGCTCGACGCCTCAGCAACAATCTGTTCCTTGTGCTGCGAGGCGGAGCTGTGCGACGAGTCCGGTGATGTTGTTTGTGCAACAGTGTTCCTGGCTCTCGATCTTGTAAGCATTTTAGTATATTTTTTCCATATTTTTACATGATATTCTTGTTTGACATGACGTTTGTCATGTCATTTTTGTCTGAAAATTTCTTCTTTGTAATAACTGATTTATACATAATTTCTATTAACATTTTTATTGTTGGTTTCGTTTTTTCTAATATTTTATATAATGTGGCACTTAGTAATATAGAAATATAGAAGTAATCTGGAAAATAAATATTTTTTATTCTTTGATAGAAAATATACTTTCTTGCTCGTTGGTGGGGTTGCCAGTTATTATCTTATTATTATTATTATTAACTCATCAGTGCGCGCGGCGCTATGTGTGCGTGCGCTAATAATTATACAGTTTTTATTTGTGTGGCAGTGATGCGGCCGTCTTCACAGAGTACATTTGTATAATAAGAGATAGAGACGTAACTGACTTATTAACGACACCAGCGGTGCCAAGCAGTCTTTGCAGAAAACTCTCTGCGTGGCCGCGAATTAAAAATCATAATAGACAAAAAGCCCACAGCGTCATCTACCACGTTTTGAAGGCAACTCTTACGTTATAATGAAACGAAATTAAATATCATGACAAGTCTCAATGTAACTGCAACGTTGACATCCTGTGTAAGTTGGTTACATTATAATTCATTACACAGCGTTCTAAGTGATAATCTCATGGGTACAGTCGTTAAAGAAAATGTCTAGTCCTTCACGGAGAAAATGTTTAAGAAGTCAGGTAAATATTTTTGATGTGTCAATTCGATGTAATTAATATTTTTTATCACTACATATTATTATAAAACAAAGTCCCCGCCGCGTCTGTCTGTTCACGATAAACTTAAAAACTACTGCATGGATTTTCATGCTGAGATCACCAATGATTCTTGAGAACGGTTTGCGTATAATATAATTTGCTGAGTTTGTATATACATTGACTAAAATATAACGATATTAGTTGGAGATGTCTGAAAAAAATAAGGTGTCTGGGAGCTTTTAACGAAAACGCTGCCTAAACCCTTCGAGACATAACAAAATAATGTATGGTAGAATTGTCTAACTTATAAAGGCCTACAGAATAGTCAAAAAATGATAGAGCTCCAAATTCTAAAGCAAAAAAAAAATTGAAATGCAGAGTTGGTCGATAGAAAAAAAAACATTGCTTATACAGCAAATATGACAAAAATTGAACTGTTTGACTTGATTTAAAACGTAAAAAGATCATAATCTATACGTCTAAAAAAACTGTTGAGGGTCGAGAGTCTGTACATGGAAGATAATTAGAAAATTTTAATTGTAGGGCGTTCTCTAATCGATACTGAAGCCGAAAATGTAATTAAAAATTTTCATGTCTATCTGTCTGTATCCCGAATAAGTATCAAGCTGAAACTACTAAATTGATTTAAATGAAACTTGGTACAATCTTAGCTTAGGATCCGAAGAAGGTTCTGGGATACTATTGATCCCGATATTTTGCGCGGTTCATTTGGGAGAGGGCAGGACAGTTTTACACGCTGCTTGATAAGTATGATGAAGAAATACCTTTCCTTTCGTACACCTTAAGTGATGTAAACGAAGTTGCAAGGGTCAGTAGTTTGTTATAAGATTGATGACACACTTCAGCCATATGGCTTAAAAGTTCTTCGGCTACCACCGTATCATCCCGAACTAAACCCAATCGATAATGAATGGGGAATTTAAAAAAAAATATAATGCTTCGCATAACATCGAACAAAATGTGATGGGAATAATGAAATTAATAAACGAACGTTTAGGTCAAATTGATGAAGAGATGTGGCGTAATACAAAGAAGAAGAATACTATGGACATTTTGATATGGAATTTGAATTTATAATTAACCTTATAGAGAGCAGCGAATCCTAAAATTCCTCAATTTTATTCTTTTAGCAGCAAAACATATTAATATGTTTAACATACATTTCACCCCTTAAGTTTTATATTTTAGTTAAACAAGTGTTTTTGTATTTCGTACTTCACTGTACCTCTTGTCACGCACACGAAATCACTGTGTTTATACGAGGTTTATCCACACATAGGGCCGCGCGCACAGATGAGTTGAACTTACTATACCTACCTATTTCGTATATTATAGTCGAAGAACCACTGCAGGTACCTATATTGTCACCAGGAGAGATCGACGTATACAGTAATTGCCTAGTGAATTCCTAACAAAATAATATTGGTTAGCTACTAGTAAAACTAACCTGGTCCTAATTGTTTTATTTGCCATGCTCACTCCTAGCGCTTAATCAAACAAATTCACACACTAATGCTTAGAATAAATAATTCATTTCATTAATTTCGTTTTCTTTAGCCGAACATCGGTTGCGCCTCCTACGTGTGCATCTAACAAGGTTCTCTAACGATGTACGATGGTAGGTATAACAGTGTTGAATGCTAATGCCGACGCCCACTGCGAGCAAATCCAGGTCTAATTGTATGTAGGGAAATTATAGGTTAAATGGAGAGTGTTTAGTTTTCAAATGAATAATTTACAGCATTGCACTACCTACTGGGAATCGACGTGTGAACCACAGCCCTATTAGTAAACGGTAACTGTTATTAGTCTATTATAATTTGCATTTCTGCGTCATAATATGGTCCCACGTCATACATTACGAAGTCAAACAAGAAAGCCGTGAGATCGTTCTCACCAGACAGCCCCTCTCTAACACGTTTTTTGTGATAGTGAAAGTTCAATCCGATGGATCCGATTGATCATTTTTGTTTTATTTCAAACTTTGAACAGATGATCCACGTGACCTAGTGACGTAGTTTAATGCAACAGAGTCACAGACTACAGACAAAGTCTCGCCATAAGCCCCTCTGCACTCTATTTTATAGAGAGGGGCTAAAAGTGAGACAAGTTCACACACAAAGATATTGCAAAATAAAATAAAATAAAATAAAATAAAATAAAATTTATTCCCTTTGAAATTTTTAAAAAATTATTTAGGTTTGTCAAAATTTTTGTGACTCTACCGGGGGTTCGGAAATGCTACAGACTGAGAAGAACACCCCAAGAAACTCAGTCCGGTCCCTCTTATTCATCTTAGTATCTAATACAGTTTTGTTTTTTAAATGTAGAAAGGAGCAATTCGTGTCACTGCCAGGCAGTCTTGTCTTCTAGAAAGTCTTTAATGCTATAATAAGCTTTCTGGTACAATTTAAGTTTTACTAGTTTTTTAAATTTATTAACTGACAAACCTGTTATGGCTGTCGGCAATGTATTGTACATTCGAATACAATTGCCCGCAAAAGAATTGCTTATTTTATTAAGCCTAAATCTAGGTACAGCCAATTTATTCTTATTTCTTAAGTTTAGGTTATGGATTTCACTATTTTTAATAAATTTACTGTTATTTTTATGAGTATATAATAAGTTTTCATATATGTACTGTGAATACACAGTAAGGATGTTGATATCCTTAAACTTTTCTCTTAATGACTCCCGAAACCCCATACCATAGATAGCCCGGACAGCCCTTTTCTGCAACACAAAGATACATTCGATGTCGGCAGCGTTACCCCATAATAGTATGCCATAGGTCATGACACTGTGGAAGTAGCTAAAGTAGACAAGACGCGCTGTTCTAATGTCTGTCAGTTGTCGGATCTTTTTAACGGCATAGGCTGCAGAGCTCAGTCTGCCCGAGACTCTCCCGATATGAGGCCCCCACTGCAAGTTGGAGTCTAACTTTATGCCCAGAAAGACAGTTTCATCGACCAATTCTACTTGATCATCCCTAATCTTAATACTGGTGTTAACGAGCCTAACATTTGGCAAGGTGAATCTAATACATTTTGTTTTAGTTTCGTTTAACAATAAATTATTAGCGTTAAACCAGTGGACTACCCTAGAGAGGGCATTGTTTACTTCGTCAAGATCGCGTTGTCCACGTTCAACTTTAAATATTAAAGATGTGTCATCAGCAAACAAAACTACCTCATGATCGTCTCTTATAAGGTGAGGGAGATCATTTATGTACACTAAAAATAGAAAAGGTCCCAGAATTGAACCCTGAGGCACCCCCATTGTTACAGCAGAACCATTTGACTGTTTACCATTTATAACTACTCTCTGTACTCTATCTCTAAGGTAAGAACTAATTAAATCCAAGGCCGTCCCCCGGATTCCATAATGATCAAGTTTTTGAATTAACGCAATTGCAGCAACGACACGACATGCACACATAAGTACATTCTTTTTCCGAATTTAGGGAAGTGTTTTTACACTTCGGGAACGCACAGGAAGGCATCTTGCGTAAAATCCTGTCCTGCCACACGTGTTTCACCTTCGGAACAATAACACCAAATACGACTACGACCGAGTGAGCGCATGAGCTTACTTTAACATCTTCAAAACGAATGTATGGATGGGCCCGTCTATACTGTTACTTGTTCGAAGTGCGTGCATACATTCGTCCGTACTATTTGGCACAAACGGCTTGGAGGATTCTGGATGCAAATATTCTAACATGCCTACTAAATACCTACTGAACTGTCCTGGTGAACATTGTACCTACTATTCACCCCAATTTTTTTTTAATTTCCTACAAACTTACTATTAGTTTCCCTGCTATTCGGGATAGAGATGGCGATAAAGGCCATAATATCTTAGATCTTAGAAATCGGTCTAGTGGATCTTGAGATATAAATATCAAAATTAGCACAACTTTCTTACACGAAAAAAACCTTCTTCAAGACTCACAAGTATCATCATAAGATATTTCATTCAAGTTCCGCAAAGTGTCATCAATCAACAGTAAAAACAGTCCTAACCCGAGTTTTTGCAAGTTCGACCACACCTCAACTTTGACACCTCACTCAATAATTAGGCGGGTAGGTAACTAAAGTTATTCATATATCAAGTGTGACCAGCTTTACAACTTAAGTGTCAATAATACATTTGATCACCGATATTAGTCATCACACTCAATCTTACTATTATAATAAATACGAAAGTTAGTGTGTGTGGCTGTATGGATGTTTGTTACTCTTCTATACTGTAACTAAAGAATAAACGGATCTGGTTGAAATTTGGTTCAGGCATAGATACACATAGGCTACTCCTTATCTCGAGAATAAGTTCTCATAGAAACGAGAATAAAATCACGCGGGTGGTGCCGCAGGCATCAGCTAGTATTAAATGTAGCTAATTAAAGCGTCGTTGTCTCTTGTATAAGTAGGTACTTAAAGAATTTGAGTGTTGTTTTACTTAACGAATACCTTTGACTTTTGATTGTTTGAACTTATAACATTTGTGTAGTTGGAGGCTGGAGTATGGTGATGATGTGACGTTTATTGGCTTGGCAGAGTTGTGGGAACTTGTATTTTAGTGTGATAAGTTGGTACCCACCTATTTTATGAAGGAGGGGGAGGAGAGAGAACAGAAAAATCTTAGTGCACAATTTAGTAGGTAATCGTAGGTACACTTTTCCTACAGATTGTTAATACCTACTATGGATGTCCGCCTCATTCCATTAGTACTACTTTAATCCTATGTATCCTATTCAGTATGTGGCTCTTCAAAAAAGGTTTTAGAAGGTTCTTGCAATGTCGGCAGCACGAGTGTAGCACTTCTGGCGTTGCAAACGTTCACAGGCTACGTCGAGTATATTCCATCAGGAGGGTCGTAAGCTTATCTGCCACCTTCTCTTCAAAAAAAATCTCTTTAATCAAACTCTTCAAAAAAAACACGATATTTAGTGTCAAAATACTTGGAATAGAAAGTGTGACGAAACTATTGAAGATTAAAATCTATTAAATCAGCGAAAGTCATGTGTCTGTCGTTTATTTAAATAGTGGTCATCGCTGGGTCATCGCCTCGATTTTCTATTCACAGGTTCACAAGGTCAAACACATAATGCAGTCTCCAGTTTTGACAGCTACGATCATTTAATATTATAATAGGAGTAATGGCTTGCGCTGGTCCCCATTGAAACATGCACACGCATAGCAGCGTATATTTAAAGACATAACTCTATTTCGCTGAATGAATTTGGTTCAAATTTGGCAGATACAAATTACAATCAAGACGTTTTGAAACATTTTTTTTCGACACGGACATTTTGCTAACATAGACGTTTTACCATATTGACTATTCGAACCTAACCCAATTATAATGTTGTACACACGCAATAATTTTAACATTTTTAAAACTCCTACTTCAAAGGGTAGGTATGGCTCAATACCTTTCCTACCCCTCACTACCGTAAGACTATCGATCTCCATGAGCGGGACCACACCAAAAAGCAAACCCAACGTACCGTAAGAGTTCCACGCACACCCCACACCCTAAGAAGCGGGATAACACCTGGACACCTATGTGAGCCCGCGGTGGTAGTCAAATGTTGCTGGGAATCCCAGGATTAAGACTTGCTCGGGGCGCCAGTAGCTATACCGATAGGTAGGGACCCTGTGATTTTAGTACATCCGAAATGGAATTCCCACACGTACAAAAAGAAAATTAATATCATGCATTTTTAAAATAATTTAATAATCATTAACAATACATAAACATTCTACGTCTGCAACAACAAAGCGACTCCCGCTAGCGTCCACTTAGCGGGCTTGTCCTTGGTCTTCAAGTTGAAGGTCCACACGTACGTGGGACCTCTAGTCCGCGTCTTGTACACTGGACATTCGTACATGTTGCGGAGGTCTTGCTTATCTTGGGTTATGGCCTGGTGGAAAGAAAGAGGTTGAAACAAAATGTTCATCAAGCGACAATTCTTTTTATAATTAACTCGCCAAACTGACGTCGTCGTCAGCCTGATGTAAAGCAATGGAGACAAAGACATCTAGCGATCGGGGGCCACTCTCACAGATATAAGGCTAGTGACAGTGGCTCTAACGTTAGCAGCATTTTGATGTGCCTCTTCACTCTCCACCTCAAATGTCGTAAGAGGAGGGAACCACGTGCATTTATAGGTCCTTTCAAGTTTTTGTGGTTCGACAAACGATCTTTTGAATTGAAAGACAATAAAACAAATTTGAAAAAGGATGCATTAAGTCAAAAACTTTTGGGTGGACCTTTGGCATTCGAGCTTTGAGTCATAAATTTGTCTATTCGGATGGCAATTTAGAATCATTTGGACGTTCGGTTTTTTGGATTGAAATCTGAAACCAGATAAATCTATCTCAACAAGCGCGAAATTCCTACGTTGAAATTTGAGCTTAAATTATCTCAGCTCAACGGATACGTGTTTAAGTATTTAACTATGCATAACTTATACCTACATTAGTTTTTATTTGCGCCTTTTCCCTGACGCTGCAGGGCTTCATTATTATTTTGTCTTAAATAATAGGCGGTGAGTGAATAATGTCTGATTGAAAGGGACACACGGTGGATGTGGGTACCTGTCTTCCCCGTTAAACAGATAACATTCAGCATTTTCAACATGTCCTCATGCCTGAAAAAGGCTACTGAGTCGTGACCGACCATGTATTATTTTTAAGACCCTTTAATGTACACTTGGTTGGGAATAAAGATAATGACTACAAGGAAACTCTCGCAGATCGAAAGGTCACAAACGGCAACCGATCTCAGGACCAGGATCAACCATAGCCCAAGAAGTTTAACACCATAAACGTCTGAACACTGCACTAGCTAGTCTAGCTACTAGCTCCTCATTATAAAGAAATTTCTTACCCTAACGTTAATAACTGGCATAGGTGGAAACAGATCTTTAAGCCTGGAATCCATGATGATGCCCGCCTGTTGGTCCCACCTCGCACCTTCCATCAACAACCCATGTACATAGGCGCCATCTCTCGGTCCTGCTCTGGTGTCAGCCACCCTATCAGAAGAAATATATGTAAGCTTCATGAGTAATAGATATGATAAGACAGGCCCGGTCTTTGGTTTTAAACGATATCAAAATATTCAATGATTGATCAAAATGGGACAATAATATGCGTCAAATTTCACTTAATATAACCATTTATAACATGACATAATTCTTATATTTATAGCTGTGATTTGTATGTGTATAAAAACAAAATATATTCAAAAAATTATATAATATAAGCAAGAATATTAACAAGTTCGATTTTCATAAAAAAGTCTGGTCAGGTAAAAATATTTATAACATGAATCATTCGTAAATTTAAGTTACTGTTTTCATTCAACTATTCATGACGAAACCATGATGCTATCAATATTTTTTAGCAAAAACGCGATTCATTTAAAACTAAAGACCGGGCGGGATGGTAATGAGATGAATATTTACACAATGAAAACAAAGTAACGATTCTGTACAACTCTTTAGAAGCTTATCTTACAATGCTGAAATTTTTTATTAAGTACCTAATATATACACAAAATATTAGAAAATACGGAATATTAAAATTCATCAGAAACTTAATGCTTACACAAAGTCTCCCAAAACTCAATATACGCATAATATAATGAAGTTTTATGAGGCGAAACTAATCTCAAGCATTTATTGAGTATCATTACACGGCCCTTATTGTCTACAGAGAAAAGCTATTACAGTACAATGTAAATAGTTTCTCTTCAATAATAGCAATAACGATAGTAGTTGTAACAAACAAGAAATTAAAAGGAAAGCTGTAATTTACAGGCTCAAAGGTATGAAAATAACTGTTCAGTCATAACTTAGAATAAAGATTCCTAAGTATATTTATTTTACAGTGATAAACGCGGATAACTTTCATTGACTGACTGACTGCCTCGGTGGCGCATGCTGTAGTGTAAACGAGCTTAGGACCCAGGTTCCATTCCCGAATCGATCCAAATATCTGTGTGATCCATAAATGCTGGTTTCGGAGTTTGGGATTTTTATGTATAATATGTATGTATTTAGAAATATAATAAGTACCTATGTCTATCAATCGTCTAAATCCCATAAAACAAGCTTATTGCTAAGTTTGAACTAGATGATGTTTTGTGAGAATGTCCAAAAATACATAACTATTTGTTTATAGGTTTTTGTTGCCCACAGATTTATTATACAGACAGGTAATCGGGCCGACTCTTTCATCGGGATGCACCGATATTGTTTCTGATTTATGTTTTGGAGGATGCGTTGCACTATTACTGTAGAAATAAAATAATATACTAATCTACTTATTTTTGTTATATACAAGTAGCAAAGAACGCGGTAGAGTAAAAGTTTTGTTATATATTTACAACTTAATTTCTAGCCGAAGCATCGTGTGTGAGTTTATACAATGGAAGTAAATTAATAAGTTTTAAAAGAGAAATATAACTTTGTTTTGAAAATAATTTCGTGCAAGAATTATTTACTTCAGCCAATTATTGACTGGGGAGCGGTGCTATAGAGGAATATTTTAACCGTTTTATACTTATAATACTTAATAATCCATTCGGTAGCGTTGTTACTCACCAATACCTATGAAAAGTACAACATTTTCAAAATCAACTAACTGTAATTAGTGATACGATAAAAATATACCCTATCGGAGTTATCAATACAAATGAAATTATGATCATTTTATGCAAGTTATCGGTTGTCAAATATAAAAATATTAAAATTTTATCTGTGTATACCTGTCTTAGCACAAACATCTCTGTAACGGGGTTCCTTCAGCAAAGAATACAATTTAGTAGAAAATGTAGGTATTTCAGAGCCTATATTTGTCAGATGCATGATTGCTTGAAGATATTACTTGAAGATATTAATCCAGTCTAAATTATTATAGTAAAAATCGCCTACTTACGTGAATTCTTCTTTCATCTTCTTAGTGACGTCACACTGTAGACACATCTTGTCCAGTGGCAGTTCATACCTACGTGCCGTGCTTTGCATGATGGCTGTCAACAAGCTCTGAGGATTGAAGAAACCACCGAGCCACACTGACGCTGGTAACTGATAAAGTAAACATTGAATTGATCAGCTATAGACACAAAAGAGAAAAATGGATAGAGTACAACCAAGGAAACAAAATCTAGACAAAACTCGATTATATTTTCGTACGTTCAATAGTAGAGGCCCTAGCAAGATTCTTGTGGACTAAGCCAATGGTCACCTACAAGCATGGACTTAGTAAAACGGACCAGATAATGACAAATTAATTAAGGAAAGTTCAAAACAAAACCTTTTACCAACTCGCTTAGCCAAAACGGTAGATAACACCAATCGCCTTTCCAAAATGATTGAGAGAGACGTAGGTACATTAGGTATGGACACAACCAAAAACCCAAAAGAGTATGCAATTGTAGTGATATAAGAAATAGAACTAAGTGTTGGCTCACATAACATTACAATGGAAATCAAATTTGTTCTAAGAATAATGAGACGAGAAACATGATCTCGGTTTTTCAAATAAATACAGCTCTCTCTCTCCTTCTCTAACGCAAACGAAGTTGCGCGAAACAGCTAGTAACGTATAAAAGGTAGATACTTTAACTTACCACAAAGTCTGTAGCCCAAGTCTCAAGCTCTCTTAATCTGAGCGTCAGGTCCACAAACCACGCGGATAGCCCAAGCAGAGATGGATACGCGCGGTTCGTCCAAATCATTGGCACCTAGATCAACAAGGGAAAATCAAACATCGACATTGTTTAAGCGAGTATTCTATCTAAAGAGTATTAATTATTTGATTTTGTACTTTCTAAAAGAAATTTCTTACCTGGAGGCGTTGAAACAATTAACATAATATTATCTAAGTATAGAATCGATGACCTTAAACAAATTGTATCCCTCAGGGCTTACGGCGCTCACCTATGACCTCATCTTATCATGTCATGGAACCGCATCTATTTATTTTCCCATATCCTATTCTCTACGCTCCCATTTCCCGTTTTTTTCTGCAGTTATAATAATATTTTAAAATTGATTCCTGAATAAGATTACAAGACATTTTTTTTAATGATTTATCATCGTGTGCAATGTTTACACTGAAGTTTGAGGTCAGTTAAATATTTTTTATTTCGGTTGGTTAAGGCGTCTGGTCCGGCAAACCAGAAGACGCGGGTTCAAATCCTGCTCGAGACCAAAAATTTTTTCACATTAAATTTGTGATTGAGTCAGCATACTTATTGCTTTTCAAAATTATCTCTTTTTATTTCCTATCTTTCTTCATTTACCTAATTTATCTTTCAATCCCTGATACTTACCTGGTCCAAGAACAAAGAATTTTCCAAGTCCTCCATATCTGATGTAATTGTTAATTCTCCCTGCAATAAATTAAATCATGTAAAGTGGGTTAGAGGTTTAATGTTCTGCTGAATAATGGTATCGTTTCATTCAATATAAACATTACCTTTAAGCCCAAGTCCAGTTCTCTAAGCGATCTCTTCATTTCCCCCGTGAGGTAATTCATCCTCTCACACTCCTGGAACGCTACGATCACGTACGGCGTTCTTTCTTCCACTTTGCCCATTATCTCGGCCATATTGAATTCTTCTGGAAGCTTCTCTATTATTTCATCTAGCATTTGTTTCACCTGAGGATACCAGATTACATGAAATTGGCCATGATCACGTGACCCATTTAGGAGATAGAAAAAGAATATAAATTCTAGGTTGTTGTTATAGCGGCAACAGAAATACATCAACTATGTAAGTTTCAACTGTCTAGACATCACGGTTCATAACAGCCCGTTGGTAGACAGACGGACAAAAAGAGTAAAAAATTCGTCTATTTATCCCTTTCACTACGGAACCCTAAAAAGACGAATAATATTTTCTGCAGTAATACCCCCTATCAATTGGTGTTTTTTATTGGTAAAGTGTGGGTGTGTAATTCATTTGCTGCTTTGCCTATCCCCTCGAGGATATATTGTATTATGCGTGATTATAATTTGAATATAAATAACTAGCTGTTCCCCGCGGCTTTCACCGCGTAGAAGTCGTTATCGCGTAAAATCATAACCCTCCTTATGCGCAGTCGGTTAAAAAATAGCCTATGTCCTTTCCAGGAACTCGAACTATCCCCATACCAAATTTAATTTCAATCGCTCCAGACGTTTAGGCGTGAAAGCGTAACAGACAGACAGACAGACAGAGTTACTTTCGCATTTATAATATCAGTAGGGTTATTATTATAATCACCTTGTCTTCTCTAGTTACAGTAGCAGCTCCAGACGCCTGTGCATCTCTCGGTTGCATCTCAAATATAGTCCTGAATAAGTTCTCTGATGTCGTTGTAAGAAAACCAATTTCTGCGTTGGGATGCAAGCCGTATAAGTAAGGAGATTCTGCTGGCATTGCGTCTTCAATGTATTGATGGTAGCCCACGTAGTCAGTGTTTGGAGGGGCTGGGAAGCCGGGGGCTAGCTGAAGTTCACCGTCGACCTGGACGAAAATAAACTTACTAAAGTGAAGTAGAAAATATTAACAGTTTCGGACATTGGTTTAGCTTGCCCTGATGAAATCAGAACCTAAGTTCTTATCAATGCCCAATTCAACTCGTTAACTAAAGCCGATTTAGAAAATAAATTTTAAGCAGAGGCTACACGAGCAAGATATTGTATGGAAACGAGTCACTTTTTTTTTTGTTTAACGTGAGGGAAAATTCTCATGGACGGACTTATGCCGGACTCCTACCGACTAAAAACCTTAAGTAACGCCCAACAGCCTATGGTTGGTAGCTCGGCCTCCTGGGACATCCTTCCGAGGGCTTCCCCGCAAGTCCTCGGAAGGATGTCCCAGGAGGCCGAGTCACGACGTTTTACACGATAATGTCGCTGCAATTCTCTCGCTCATGTATACGGCCCCTTATACGCAGTTTCGAATCGAAAATTACAGGCACATATTTAGATTTTAACACATATTAGGTATACTAATTGTGTTCCCTTAGTCGCCTCTTACAACACCCTCGGCCCCGACACCGCACGGGGCATTATTTGTAGATTAGTTATTTTAGGGTCTGCAGTGCGAGTGTAGCTCCTATGGTGTTGTAAACGTTTATAGGCTACAGTGACCACCCCAGTCCATCTAAGGACCCTATCCTTGTCTCCCAGTTTAGTAGTAAAAAAAGTTTTAGGGTCTCGATACTTATAATACGTTTATTTGTTGGGACAAAACAAGTCTTTATTAGAATGTTACCAGATCTGGCTGCATCAGTTCCTCCAAATAAGCGTTACATAATCGCCTGTCCCAATCATCAGTAATGTGTCCTCCGTACATGATTTCACCGAACAAGTACCGCAGATCTTCCCACGGGACTCTGGAGTTAGCTTCCAAGTAGTTGTATAAAACGAACACGCTTATTGTTAGGTCACCTAGAAATGAAAATTAAATGATTTTTATCTACTCTGATACTATAATACAAAGATTATAAAATTGAAGTCAATACTCTTATGACAAACATTACGCACAGGCCAAAAAAAAGTTTTATTACGATATAGGTCTTGTATGGACACCTATATCATAATAAAACTTTTAAATCATTACGATACACCATAAACAACCTCCCGCTGGAAAAAGAAGTTTGAAAGAGGCTGCCGATTCACAATTTTTTTTTAAAGTAGAGACTTCAAAAAAAAATTGTGCCTCGTCAGCCTGAAAAAAAAAAGAAACACGCATGCGCAATCGATGTTTGCGCCTTGGCGCCAAAATTTTACATTAAAATTAAACAAAGTTTGGTTTTGTTTGTAAAATAAATTAGTTTTTGTGTAAAACATGTCTTAATTGTACGAGGATGGTGGTAATTGTACACCACCAGACATTCTGGATACTGCGTCAAACATGACCATGAACCTGTTACCGGCGAAATCAAGGAGCAACTATATATCACAACAAAATGAAATCAGGTATTATAGTATGAGAGTAGATAAAGTAGTGTATGACACTGTACATAACTTGGTCTTATAACACTCGTGTGATACTATAAAAAAACTCGCCTACGGCTCGTTTTTTTAAAACACCTCGTGTTATAAGAACCCTTATTATGCAACAGTGTCATAAACTACTATTATCTACTCTGATACTATAATACAAAGATTATAAAATTGAAATCAATACTATTATGACAAACATTACGCACAGGCCAAAAAAAAAGTTTTATTACGATACAGGTCTTGTATGGACACCTATATCATAATAAAACTTTTTAATCATTACGATACACCATAAACAATCTCCAGCTGAAAAAAAGTTTGAACCTCTACTTTAAAAAAAAATTGTGTCTCCAGAGTAGCGAAAAATCCTAAATCTATGGTCTCCGCGGCCTAAAAAAAAAAGAAACACGCATGCGCAATCGATGTTTGCGCCTTGGCGCCAACATTTTACATTTAAATTAAACAAAGTTTGGTTTTGTTTGTAAAATAAATTAGTTTTTGTGTAAAAACATGTCTTAAAGCGAGGATGGTGGTAATTGTACACCACCAGACATTCTGGAAACTGCGTCAAACATGACCATGAACCTGTTACCGGCGAAATCAAGGAGCAACTATATATCACAACAAAATGAAATCAGGTATTATAGTATGAGAGTAGATAAAGTAGTGTATGACACTGTACATAACTTGGTCTTATAACACTCGTGTGATACTATAAAAAAACTCGCCTACGGCTCGTTTTTTTAAAACACACTCGTGTTATAAGAACCCTTTATTATGCAACAGTGTCATAAACTACTATTATGTAACAATTTTTATGTATGGAAATCTTTACGGACTTCTACCGGCTAAAATCATGCGGTGACGTGATAATGACAACTGCCTGCGGCCGGGAGATCCAGGTAAGCCCTCGGAAGAATGTGTACATACAGTAAACTTCAACTCGTAATTTACAGATTAAAAATTTATTCAGTCCATATTTTTGCCTTTTTTTTTTTTTTTTTTTTTAACGTGAGGGAAAATCCTCGTAGGATGCTATGCCGGACTCTTACCGACTAAAAAACCTCACGTAACGCCCAACAGCCTATGGTTGAGAGCCCCGGGTAAGCCCTCAGGAAGGATGTCCCGTGACTCCCAACAGAACCATATTTTTGCCTTATAATGTTCGGAGGCACTCTCGACCATTGGAATGATCTAGTCTAGGTTATAAGTTTTACGATTAGTAAAACATTTGTCAGCCTCAATACAATAATAAATTTTAAGTACTCTGGTAAAAACGCCAATACACAAGGAAAATCTAGTACTCTGATAAAATTGCTCTTACCAACATTAAAGGGATATATTTTGTTCCAGCCTTGAGGCCCGAATTTCCTTCTCTCTGCAACAACGGCGTGGAAATAACACAGAGCAAACAGTATTGCTTTAAACTCCGCCTCCTTGCCACACATCTCGAGCGTTTCTTGATTGAAATTGTCTAGCGCTTTGTGGATATTTGCCTGAAAAGACATTTTTAAATATTGTGATGATTTAAGACATTTTAAGGGGTGCTGTTCGTCTGTCTGTGTGTCTGTCACGAGGCTATCTCAAACTCAAAAATAATGTATTTTTATATCAATAAATTAATGACGTTATATATATAAATAGAAATACTAAAATCAGAAAAAGAAAACCATACATACTTACAACAAACGAGATTTCTTGCCGTTTTTTGCTACGGAACCCTCTGTGAAAAAAAAATTGGCCCAGTGCGAGTCGGACTAGCGACTCGCACTGGTCCAATTTTTTTTAGAATATTGTAAGCGCTTCATACATAGCTTTTTGTAACCTACCTGCATTCCTGTCGGTGGCTCATTAGTGATTTTGATACTTGATTCTAATATCCCTTGAGGTATGATGTGTGCATCTGCAGTGGCCGCTGGTTCAGCTGACATAAACAGACGGAAATCGTCGTGGCACCCGTTTGCAAAGCTCTCCATTTTCTTTTCCAGACTTGGTAGCCATTTCTTCACTAAATGGATATTCTGAAATGTTTTATCATTTAAGTCGTATGTATACGATCCCTCTGATTCAAAACGGGTGAAGCGAGGAAAACTTCAAAATTGCGTGTAACAGATTTCATTCCTAACAAAAATATTTATAAGATTTTTTATAAGACTCTATTGGAGACATGGCAATAGAGAGTAATTTTTATAGAGACCCTTTGACACTCGAAATTCGAGTGTAAAAATTGTATTGTGCAGTTCTTCATGTGAACTTAAACGACCCAAGACGTATATAAGGTGGATAATTTTGTCGGTTCCGAGTAGGTTTCGGTGGCCCAGTGGTTAAAGCGTCCGCACGTTATGCGAGAAAACGCAGGTTCAGATCCTGCTCGAAACCAATTATTTTTCCATATTTAAAATTTATGAAATTAAACTGTGTCCAATTTCACTAAAATTTACAATATTCTCTTCAAGTATTATTTTCTATATATTGGGTGTAACAAAATTGACTCTCCAAATTTCGTCACGTGACGTGGCATCAGTCAAGAAACATTACAAAAATAAAGAAAAAAATCACATGAATACTTTAACCGTAAATCCGTTTTTAAGGTCCTATAAATTTTCATTATCACCCTTTCTATCGCTACTAAGCGGCAGTAGAAAGCGACAACGTCAATTTTGTTACACCCAGTATAAAGGTACAGTCAGAAATGAAAATGAAAAAAGACAATACACAATGATAAATCCATTACCTGAAGCACAACCCAATGACCTTTAACCAAAGACTCATCCATAGCCTGTTCAGCTACAATCTCTTGTCCCTGCCCCAGTGAGACGTTATGAAAGTTGCCGTTATCTGCTGTGAAACCCATAACCTTGCCCAAAGCCTCCACGTCTTTCAAAGGGTTAACTCCTGGAGAGAGTATAAAGAATATTGGAGTTGTGGGACTGGTCTCTTCGAATGATTTGCTGAATTCTACTGTTCGGTTTTCAACGTATTTGCTTCCCATTTTTTCTTCAATGTAGGTTCTGAAAACAATTAAATATCGATAAAATACAGGAACCAACTTGATAATTAATTATTTACAGACAACGGGTGGAATGAAATGAAGAGAAAGCAGTGTTTGAGACTGTCGTAACCGTCTTTAGGTATCAAAGAAATTCTTCCGAACGCTATCCATTGGTAAGGTTTCCATAAGGCTGGTCGGTTATACAGGGTGAACTTTTCAAAAGGGATTGGATGGCTAAATCCGAAACTATAAGGAATAGCGAAAAATCCTCAAAGGAGTCACGAGCCCGATTTTGATGAAACTTAAAACCTCATCATTAGATTTTTGAAAAACCAATAATCCTAGCTGGGAATCGAACCATTGATTTTGAAAAAAAAAACACACCCTTTATTATTACACTATACAATAATGTTGCTATTAAGGATCATATTCTGGGAAGTAATGATATACGGCAAACTACAGGAAAGAGCTCATCTTTAACAAAATACATTTTATTTTTCTTACGTTAACTGATTAATTGTTCAAAACCTTTGCAATACATAGCTAGATTCGAAACCTCAAGGATCGTGCTGCATTCAATATTTCAATATTATTGATTCCGTTGAGAATATTCTCTAAAAAATCACTCTGAGCATAATTTAAAACACGGAATAGTGACGATCTTTTCTGGGATTTCGAACGAAACAAATTATGATACAAAATTTAGGTACACGAAATATGCATTCTATTAAAATTCCAAATGTTCCTTAAATTTGGCGTATATCATTACTTTGCAAAATTTGATCCTTAACAGCGACTCTATCGTATGGTGTAATAATAAAGGATGTGTTTTTTTTTTCAAAATCAACAAGTTCGATTCCCAGCTAGGATTATGGGTTTTTCAAAAATCTAATGATGAGGTTTTAAATTTCATCAAAATCGGGCTCGTGACTCCTTTCAGCATTTTTCGATATTACTTATAGTTTCGGATTTGGCCATCCAATCCCTTTTCAAAAATTCACCCTGTATATTAAAATACCAGAAATCAAAATGCCTTTACTTAAAATGCATTAGACCAAAATACCCGAATTCGAAATACCTTAACATTCAAAATACCTTATTTCAGTACACCTTACCGTAAAATGTCTAAATTTAAAATAAAAATAATTATTATATCAGAATTCAAAATACAAATTTTCAAATATCCTTAATT
Organism: Miltochrista miniata; assembly: GCA_933228765.1. Taxonomy (NCBI): domain Eukaryota; kingdom Metazoa; phylum Arthropoda; class Insecta; order Lepidoptera; family Erebidae; genus Miltochrista; species Miltochrista miniata. Next base: position 32,799,850 of record OW121753.1, read on the forward strand.
TATTTAAAATACCGAAATTAGAATACAATGTGTCACTGTCACTCACATGTTTTGTTATTTGGCTTTAACTTATTTACCCCCCCCCCCCCCCCCCACCTAAGTGAAGCCGCAGTTGTAGCCGTAGGTCTGTTGGTGCTTGGGTATCCTTCTGAGGGCTTACCCGGGGCTCCCAACTGTAGGCTGTTCTGTAGGATACGTGTGGTTTTTAGTCGGTAGGAGTCCGGCATAGTATCCATGTAGGATTTACCTCATGTTAAAACACTTTGATTCAGAGTTACAAAAGTACTACAGTGGGCTAACGAAAAATAAAAAAAAAATAACCACGAAGGCTAAGGCGGAAGCTCCGCTTCGCTTCGCTCCCGCCTTAGTCTTCTAACCTAACCTATCCGAGTCGGGATACTCTGAGTCGGGGTGTTAACCATTCACAGATATATAGCATCCATGTAGGATTTAAATCATGTTTAAAAAAAGGTATTTTGTGTTTGAACATTTTAGGATAAGGTATTTGATAAATTTATTTTTTGGGTTTCGGTTATTCGACCGTAAGGCATTTTAAATTATTTATATTATAAATATTTGCCTTTTGAATATTGATATTTCGATTTCGGGTATTTTGGGCTCGGGCATTTTAAGTAAAGGCATTATGATTTCTGGTATTGTGACGGTATACCGGCTGGTCGCATTGCCACGTTCGATTACAATTATTATAATCTGAACGAAAAAGAGGTTACAGTTTTAAAAGTCACAATATAATATTGCTTTGCTTTAATAAATATAAGCGTTTTGTAACAAGATTTCATATAGCGTGCAAAAAATACGATATAAAAGTTGTTGGTCAAAGTAGGTACACTTACGCTACGGCATAAGTCATTCGATCTGGTCGCAATGCCCTCATCATACACAATCTCTGAAGAGGCGGCTTATTTTTCCATTCCTGTAATTTTGATAGAACATGATTAATTTGGTCGACTTATGTGTGATGCATTGCATGCTAAAAATTAGATATTTTTTGTATAATACGCGTGCAATGAAAATAGGATGAAACTTTGACAAAATAATCGGAAATGATAGTTTTCGAGTAGCGTTAACGACAAGTTCTAAAATTGCTAACACTGTCCTGTGGACCGCGCGCTAAAAGGTCGCATCCCATTCTCATCGCGGGCATATTATAAAATCAGTAATATTTTGGACAAAACAATAGGCTACCTACCTGTGGGAACTTTTCTCTCTCAGGACATTCAACTTCAACAATCTTCTTCCATCGTTTAGGCGAAGTTTCTATATCGCGGTCCAAATTCCGAAACTCGTCCTTACTCGCCAAGGAACATATCCCACCCCAGCTCTGGTGAGAGAGGAAGTCCACTGGACTGGTGACGTGGGGCTTTATTGGGAAACGGAGGAAGAAATCTAACTCGACTGGTGATATTTCTTCACTCATTAGGAGGACCTGTAACATCATTTTCATATTAATAAAATTACAACATAAATCTATCAACGCCAAGCCGTAACACTACTCTATACTAATACTAATATTATAAAGAGGAAATATTTGATTGTTTGTTTGTTTGCATCGAATAGGCTCTGAAACTATTGGACTGATTTAAAAAATTCTTTCACTGTTGGGAAGCTACACTCTGCGCGGTGAACATCGGCTATATTTTATTCCCGTATTCCTACGGGAACGGGAGCTACGAGGGTGAAACCGCGTAACGTCCGCTAGGAATATAATAAATTTCTTTTTATGGTTTCATACCCAAAGGGTAAAAACAGGAGCCTATTACTGAGACTTCTCTGTCCGTATGTCTACCTTCAGGCTGTAGCTCGTGAACCGTGATAGCTAGACAGTTGAAATTGAAATTGCTCGCGAATCTGACTTGCTCGTGGTCGGTTTTATTATTACTTATTTACTAAAAATCTCCAAACTGCTCGACAGTTTGTTGTGAATAATAGTGCTATCATACATCGTTTACACTTAAAAAAAATATTTTATCAAGTAAATCAACATACCTACATAAGAACACGCAACAAAAGAGAAACCCCTTTCATCATCCTTCGTTCAGCACTTAATTAATTTATGACTATACAGATAATTTGCATTAAGTAAGTACTATAAAAATGTGAGTATGTTTACCTGAAAAGTCATTTGCGATGCAAAGATAAGTTTGTCACACTCGAAGAGCCCCCGAGATGTGTATTGGAACACAGAGTAACTGATGCAGTCGATAAGATTCTTGATACGTTGGTTTACTTCTTCAGCGGGTTCCGCACGAGATATAGCTTTTTGAAACACCACGCTAAAGGCCTGAAAATTATTAACTTAATATAGTCCAATCCTGTCCAATCTGGCAATAATGTAAACATGGTCATGTTTTGACAATCGTTGTCTAAGACAGATGAGTAGAAAAATATAGTATGACAAATCATTGAATTTTTTACTATCCTGAGTAGGTATTTTAAATGAAAATAAACTATCATAAAGAAGTTATTTGGTGTCGAAATGATTGTAAGAACACTGTATGACTCCTGGGTACTGGAATATAATCAGGGTAAATACTCAATTCCAAGTAACTATGGATATATAGGATCAAATGTGTTTGTTTACATTTTTGCGCAAAGCTATTGAAATACAGTATACAATGTTTTAACAGACACTAAAATAAGGTAATAAACAATGCATTGTTATATCACTAAGGTCGCAGACAGTCATATGCTCCACCTGAAGACAAAAGTGGTCGACGTTTGCAACTCTACAAATGATACACTCGCGCTGCCTACCTTGTAAAGACCTTCTAAGACCCCTTTTGAAGAACCCTATACTGTAGACATTCTTAAAATCAATGCAGGGAGTCCAATTGCTCTATCGAATAGAATAGTTTCAAATAATCTTACCTTTAAAGAGAATTGATAGATCGGATTTATTGTGTTTAAATCATTCAGGATGAAATACAATAAGGAAGCTCTAGCTGATGCTGGGCGGTAGAATTCTCGCGCCTCATCGATTTCATGTGATGTAATCTTAGCTTCTGCTACCTAGAAAATGGGAGGTTGTTTTATAAATTTGACTAGGTACTTATAAATATTGTGCAACACTTCTTTACACAACAATATAAGTAGTACCAATAATGTATTGTAAACACGATTAACTTGTATGTAGTAACAATACAAGTTAATCGTGTTATGTCCAAATACATAGATACTATATTCATAGAAAACTCCCTAACTCCAAATTGAATATTTGCGGATCACACAAATAATATTGTTTCTACCAGGGATTCAAACCCTCAGCAAGTAGTAGTCTCATACTCTCGGTGTACTGTCTCGGTGGCAGTAAAAATGCCACCGAGACAGTATATAAAAGTCTGCCAAAACAAAATTTCACAACGGACTTGCCTTTCTTTCAATATCTGCGGCAGTCTTTTTCGTAGTCTCCAAATTCTCCACCAAAGCTGTATCACCAAGGATATCATCACCGGCAGATGACAATCTAGATAGCAAATCATCTTCTAGACCTTTAAGTTGAATTTTGAATTGATTTTGTTGTTTCGTCAAGTCAGCTTTCAGTTCTTCTAAATCTGGTCTTTCAGCTTTAACTACTTCAGCGAGTAGTTGATCTTCAAGCCCATCTCTTGTGACTGTAAAGTTGACCAGTGTGGTTTGGGCTTGCATTTCTGGCTTATAATGTGGGTTAGCCAATTTCGTGTGCAGGATTAGTCGAAAATTTGAACTGTACTCCACTTCTTTGTCACCTATCTTAATTGCTCTGTAAGTAAAATAACATGAATATGTATTTTATTAATGAAAGATATTGAAAGGATTTAGGTAATTTTTCTGGAAACATTTAGGCATGATGTTCTTGAAATAGTTAATCTCTCAAGTTATAATTTCTTTTATGACTTTCCGTTAACTATTAGTTTAGCATTACTTTCATTAGCTGATGTATGATTTCAAAAGATACAAATGTCATGCCTCATTATAATAATATTAATAGTACACATTTTTACAAAGAAAATGTCAGATTTCATTACAACTATACTTACCTTCCTTTCTTTATTAGATTTCGTCCCAACAATGGATCTAACACTGGATCGACCGTTTCTCCTATATTTTCAAAGAGCACAGTTTCTCCTCTAATGATAGCTTTTTCTATAGTATCCAAGTAACCCTTTTGGCCCAAGCGTATAACTCGAAGTTTGTCTCCATACTTCTGTCTTATCCATTTAACGCCTTGTAACTGGAAATATAGCAGGTTTAGATTCTCTTTACTACTAGAAAGAAGCGCTCGTGGCCCCGCGGACTCAGTGTCCTGTAAACGATCACTGCAGTAAGCAACTTTCACTATGGCCGATCCATGGATGGGTGACCATCCATGTGATCACTTTGTGACATTTATTTGAGCGTTTCCGTGCTTCGGAAGGCACGTTAAGCCGTTGGTCCCGGTTGCCAGTAAAATGACAGTCGTTAAGCTAAGTTGAAGGCTTTATTTCAACAGCACGCAGTCACAACCTGCGCCTGTCCATTTAAGCACGGCAATACGGCTCACCATCTATTACGTGGGACAAATTATACAAAGGTGAAATGTGGGCATATAATATGCCTCTGCCTACCCCTTCGGGGATAAAAGCGTGACCATATGTAAGTATGTATGTATGTAGATTCTCTTTATGGGACACTAGAGGACGTCATGTGGTTTACCCGCACAGGGTCGTCGTCGTCGTCCCCGCGAAGATACGGGGACAAAATATAGCATAATAGGGATTGCAATCCGGTGTCATTTTGAATCCGGCCGGATTGAGTTAACCAGGATAACTTGCATTCTTATTTTATTCCAACATGAACTGTTAATGAAGTGTAAAATTAAAAACGATACCGCTTACGGATTCAATTTTATAATAAAGATTTTTTTAAATAATCATCTTCCGAGACTAAATCTAAAATCTTAAAGCTAAGGTAATAGTCCAGTCAAGAAAGCACAAAGCAATGTAGAGTGAACGGGAAGCTAAGCTGTTTCTTAAGAAATTTAATCAGATTGTTTAAGAAGAAAACATACTAATAGTCCCATCATCCATAAGGCGTGCCTGAAAAAGGGCGGGTGTAACAAAGTTTCAATTTATTTAGTTTTTCGGCAATATACCTGAATCAGTGCTTTGTAGCAAAGCATATCTATACTAATATTATAAAGAGGTAAAGTTTTTGTGTTTGTTAAATTGTAAGGGGTAATCTCGGGATCTACTGAACCGATTTTCAAAATTCTTTCACCAATAGAAAGCTACGTTATTGTGAAGTGTCATAGGCTATATAGCATCGCGCTACAACGAATAGGAGCGGAGCAGTAATAGTAAATGTTTCAAAAACGGGGAAAAATATGTACTACAAAATCTCTCTCTCTCTCTCTCACGTAGTATTGAATATTAACGACGAGACGCTACGGGAGTAAACGCAACGCGACGGGAGTAAATGCGACGGGAACAGGAAATACTCTCAGACGCTACGGTAGTAAATGCGACGGGAGCAGGAAATACTCTCTCTTAAGTGGCGCAAACGAAGTTGCGCGGGTCAGCTAGTGCTAGATAAAATTAAAGCTTATAAAGTATCAATAACTTTCGTTCTAAACACTTTTCCATTATTCCAACCATTTATGAACTACACGCTCCAAAATATATAGAATACTAGCTGATGCTCGCGGCTTCTCCGTGTGAAATTTGGTTCCCGTTCCGCTTCCCATAGGAACATGTTCCCGGAATGAAATGTTGTGTCCCGGTTACAAATTCCAGCCCAATCCGTTCAGCCGTTAGAGCGTGGTTAAGTAACAAACATCCAAACATTTAAACATCCAAACATCTTGTAGAAAGTAGGATAAAGCTACACTGCTTGATCGTTCATTTGTCACTGTGGGAAAACTTGATATTTTGCTCCTTCAGCAAACAATATCATTAATGCGGGACAAACGATAAAAACTTCGTTACCCCAGGCATTATTCCTCAAATTATTACCTATATTTCATTTAAAATCGCAACCGAATGTTAAATACGCTGAATCACTAGCATTTCTACATTTCGGAAGCGTGTAGTTCAAAAACGGTTGGGAATATGGAAACTGTATGTAATCAAGGTTATGGAAAATTTTGTAAGTTTTTATTTCATGGTCGAACATGTTTCGCTATAACGCACTGTTTTTTGAAATATTGGTGAAAACTTAAAATTGGGCCCTTTGTCACACGACCCTTTCTCCGCCTCACGTCCTAGATGTCCTAGATGTCGGAACTTTTAGTATGTATCATCTTATCGTAACCTGTAAGTTACTGTTACTGGCGCGCAGTGCAAGCTCTTTATTTTGCCAAAATATGCAAACACCGGATCCGGTCGCCACCGGCTGTGTATTGGTGCCGGATCCGGGACACGATAAATTATGCCGGATCCGCCGGATTACCGGATCCGGTTTTCCGGATTGCAATCCCTAATAGCATATGTTACCAGGGGATAGTGTAGGTACTTGTAGAGAAAGTATTTTCAAATCGGTTCAATAGTTTCGGAGTCAATTCAATGCATACGAGCAAACAATATTTTAACTTTTCATACTTGAATCTTGTTTTTAATTGAGTTTCGAAGGTATTTGTCATTTTTGGTACTAATAATTTTATTCCTGTTTCCATAACCCAAGATAATGTATTGCAGGCTTAAAAAAATTGTTTGTGCCAGACAAAATATTCTGTCTCTTTATCAAATTTCAACCAGATCCGTTTTACTGTTAGAGTGTGATTGAGTAACTACCATACAAATATCCCATCCAACTATCACACACACACACACACACACACACACACACACACACACACACACACACACACACACACACACACACACACACACACACACACACACACACACACACACACACACACACACACACACACACACACACACACACACACACACACACACACACACACACACACACACACACACACACACACACACACACACACACACACACACACACACACACACACACACACACACACACACACACACACACACACACACACACACACACACACAGCTATAAAGATAGGTACCCCGTGTGGCGACGGGTGCCCCGTTTGGCGACAGGAAAGAGTACAAAATGTAGGCACCCCAATTTATTCTGACGGTGTCGTAAGAGGCGACAAAGGGAACACTTTCGCAAAACGATTCATTGCTTAGCGAAGGAAAACTCGAAATCAAACCCGGCTGTGAGTAAAATGACAATCGTTAAGCCAACTTTAAGGGCTTATGGGCGATTTGAAATATTTCAACTGCAGGTCCTCACTACCTGCGCCTGTCCATTTCAACACGGCAATAGGCTCACCACGTTCATAGGCTGCGGTGACCGCCAGTCCTTCTGGTGGGCCGTATGCTAGTCTGCCACCTTAGTAGTATGAAAAAACCACCTATTACGTGGGACATAAAATTAATAGGTAAAATGTGGGCGTATACTCTGCCTACCCCTTCCGGTATAAAGGCGTGCCTATACATATATGTATGTAACTTTCACACTTATAATATTCGTACGACTACAAATTACCTGTGGATCAATCATAAGCGGCCATCTATCAGAGTTAGATAGAATGGTGGCGTTCTCAGTACTCATTCTATCTGAGGGCAGGCCTTCATTCTGCCACATTGCTATAGTCGTGTCGTCTGTTAACATCGACAGTGGATCCAACCCTTCTGTGATTGGTATTGGTGGCTGAAACGAACGAATAATGAGAACTGGTAACTACAAAAATGTAAAGGCTGTTTACAGACGATAATTCCACGTGATAATGTCATAAGAAAACATAATCGTAATCGGCCGATGGAGTGGAAGAGAGATAGAAGCGTCACAAGCTGAACGCTTTTTTTTTAAACGTAAGGAATGTCCATATAGGATTTTTCTTCCGTTTCGTACCTAATGCCTACGGTTGGGAGTCCCGGGTAAGCCCTTTGAAGGATATCCCTAGGATTCCCAACAGAAGCTGAACGCTTATGCCGATTGTAACTCTCTATCACTTAGGCCTCATTTACGGAGACGCGGGGCGTCTCGCGTCGCGTGTGGCGTGACGTCTCGCGGCGCGTCGGCCGTTTTTTCTGTTTACGGTGGGGCGGCGCGTGAAGCGGCACGCATCATTGCACGCGTAAACACAAACTTATAGCAATATACGACGTTGTTCATAGAGAAGCGAGACGGGAAGAGTGGCGGTGCCCGCCGCTGCGCCCGCGGCGAAACCTCAAGCGTGTAGCGAAGCACGCGGCGGGCATCGCGGCGGCGCACGCTCGCCTCGATCAAATCGACTAGTTTTATGTTGGCGAGAGATGGGAGCGCACGCGTCTTCATCGAGAATTGCCGCCGCGTCGGTGCCATCCGCGGGCTCGGCCGCAAAAACGCCCCATTTCAAACAAACGCGTCTAAAATCGCTGCTCCGTAAACGCACTCATACAACGCCATATATTTGAATTCAGTGTGGGCCGCGCCGCTCATCGCAACGCGCGACGCGCCGCGTCTCCGTAAATGAGTCCTTATTCCGCGTTCTCTCTTGCACACTTGGCTCAGGCGGAACGTGAAGCTTTTCGTACGTGCAGTCGGCGTTCATTGATTTATAAGACGTAATCTCGTTATAATTTAATTTAATATTGTTTATTACACAAAAAAATATAAAGGGAAAGAAGAAAAAATAAGAAAAAGAGTTTCCAAAAAAGTTTCGTGACAACTTACCTCCAATGTTTTTAAGAATACAAGCCAATTCTTATGCAACAAATCCAATCGGTATTGTTTTGTAAAGCACCCAACGTAAGATATAAAAGCGCATACCAAGAGAATATCACCAGGTAAAGTAGTACTTTGCTGCATCAAACTAAAACAAAACATAGGTTTAAGCTTCCCCATCAATAATGGTGTTGTGGTCTAAAATGTTCTGACTACAATGCTAGTTTATATTATAATTGCATCATAATTTGGTGATAAATCCAGATTAAATACCTACGTGAAAACTTATACAATCAGCGGTACTATTTTTGTTGTTGCACCTGTTTAATCTATTAACATACATCATATAATCAAGCCTATGTTTTCGAAGAATAGGCAATAGGCTAGATAACATTAATAGACAGAAAAAAAATCTATAACCATTCAGTAATCCGAACAAGAACTCCAATAACCAGGACATATTCCCAAATACCATCTCCTTAGTCCGAACATACAACCTGTCAAAATGATACAAATTTGTCTATTTACCTTGAAACAGCCTCAGCCCATCGTACGTTTTCACTAGCAAGCCCGTTAACGAGTCTGTTAGCAAGTTGAATGACTGCGTTTGTAGCATCTGCTTCCCTTTGACATTTCATTTTCTCTGAAGTAGCTTTTTCAAAATCTGCTGTGAGCGATGCTAGTAATTCTTCTAGAGCCTAAACATAAATATTTTACTGTTTACGAAACGGAAACTTGTAAAACTTAATGGTTATACATTATAGCGGCTGAAGCTCGTGGAATTCTTTTCCCGTATCCCATTGGAACATATTCCGGGGATAAAAATTGCCTTATATCTGTACCGATTTACAAGCAGATCCGTTCAGCTGTTAGAGCGCGATTGTGAGTAGCAAACCTCCCAATACCTTACTCACTTCCACATTTCAGTAAGATCATTGGTATTAAAATTATTTAGTATACCTATTATAACAAATAACGGGTTGATTATTGTTTCTGCCATAATTACTGTTTTTTGGTTTGAATTACAGATGGTTTTGGATCCTTTCTAACCCCGTCCTATCCTACCTTATCCATTTCCTTGTCCGTGAATCCCTTCCTACCCCATCCTGATCCGCTCCACTATCCGCCAAGCCAAGGTCGCCGTGCCGATGAGCTGCGTGGCTACGGGCGAGCGTAGTCTTAAGCGTGCCTTATTGCCCTGGGCCCGGGCGAACCCAGAACAAGGCTAGCCTTACCTGGACAAGCGGGGCTCTGTTCAGGTGGACCAATTTAATTCCCTAGCTTCTCGTGGGAACGCTATGGTAGTGAAATTTAAAACCAAAAACGGCGGCGATGTGGTTCGCCACCCATCACGTCTCGTTTCCGATCGAGGCGAAAAGTGGACTGGGGTTAGCCACTTTGCTACATTAAATGTGAGAGGAGGAATGAAAGATAAAATTGAGGAGGTATGTAAGATGATGCAAGAGAGGCATCTTGATATTTTGTGTGTGAATGAGACAAAGCGGAAAGGATGTGACACCACGACACACGGAGCCTATACGGCCTATTGGTCAGGTGTAGCCACAACCAGCACAGCATGCCAGGGGGTCGGTGTACTACTTTCCGCGAGAATGAATGAGTGTGTGACAGAGTATGAATGTGTGAGCCCAAGACTCCTTTGGCTAAGACTGAAGGTTGGACTTACCCGCATCTTTGTTTTGGGAGTGTATGCTCCGCAGGATGCGCGGTGGCACCGGTCTTCAAAAGACCAAAGCGAGAGGCAGGCATTTTGGGAGAGTATGAGTGATATTCTGGATAAATGTAAACGAAACGAGAGAATAGTGATGTTAGGTGATTTTAATGGTTGGGTGGGAGTGAAGCGCGATGGATACGAAAGTGTATTAGGAAAGTTTGGTGATGAACGAGTGAATGTAAATGGAGAAAGCTTGCTAGAAGTATGTTTGGAAAGGAATCTTGTGGTAACTAATACCATATTCAACCACAAGGATATCCACTTGTTTACAAGAGAGGAGAGAGATCAGAGAAGCATGATTGACTTTGTGATAGTAGACGCAAGACTGAGAAAGAAAGTGCTAGACACTCGGGCGTACCGTGGCACCGGGATCGACACAGATCGCTTCTTGGTAATTAGCCGGGTAAGGGGTCTGTTTCAGCGGTGGCGACATCGTGTGCATGAACCCGTTAGTGTACTAGAGCGAATAAAAGTTGAGAATTTACAAGAGTTAGGCATAAAAGAGGCATTTGTGAGTAAACTGAGTGAAAAATTTGAAAACCTAGATGAAATATGTGAGATTGAAGAATTATGGAAGCCGTTTAAGGAAGGACTTGTGGAAGTTGCGATTGAAGTGTGTGGGGTTAGCAAAAGACGACAAGGATGTATGGCAAAGGGAATGAGTGCGGAAGTTCTTAATGCGTTGACTGGCAAGAAGAAAGCATGGTTGGACTGGTTGGCTACAAAGGCCAATCAAAGAATGCAAAAGGCAACGGATGAGGATGTAAAAATGGCAAAGGATGAATATAAAAAGTATAAACGTGTTGCAAAAGAGACGATGATGAGAAAGAAAGAGAATGATAGAGAAAAATTTGATAAAAGGTTATCTGAAGACTTCCAAAGTAATATTAAATTTTTTTGGAAGTCCATAAGAACAGTGAGGAGTCAGCAAACAATGTCGCCGCTCAATCACATCAGAAACCAGGATGGAAGTTTTGTAAGAGGAGAAGAATGTGTGCTAAAGAGATGGAAGGAATATTTTGAGAGTTTATTCGAAAAAGAAGATATACAAGGCGATACGCGTGTTTTAGAACTGAATGAATTTGGCGATGAAAGCGAGTTAAGTATGGGAGAAATAGTGGAAGCGTTGAATTGTATGAAAGTAGGAAAGGCTGCTGGAATAGATCGGATTTCTGTCGAAATGCTGAAAGCTGGACGTGGCGTGGTAGCTTGCCAGCTGTACCGCCTTTTTAACTTTTGTTGGCGAAGTGGCAGAGTACCAGCAGAATGGTGTAAAGCTGTCATTCTGCCGCTTTACAAAGGAAAAGGGTCGCAGCAAGAGTGCAAAAACTACCGCGGCATAAGCTTGCTCAGCATCGTTGGCAAATTGTATGCAAAAGTGTTGATAAAAAGAGTGATGAATGAAACTGAAGGAAAAATGTGGGATGTGCAAGCAGGATTTATGAAAGGAAGGGGATGTACGGATCAGGTCTTTTCCTTACGATGCGTAGCTGAGAAAGTTTTGGCTAAAAGTCAAAAGGTCTATTGCATATTCGTGGACTTGGAAAAGGCCTATGACAGAGTGGTGAGGAATGAACTGTGGTCAATATTGTCCATGTATGGAGTGAACAGCAACTTGATACGGGCACTGAGGTCTCTCTATGAGGGTTCTAGTGCTTGTGTCAGGATCAACGGGGCCTGCACGGACTTCTTTCACATTGAAAAGGGTGTGAGACAGGGCTGTGTAGCGTCTCCGTGGCTGTTTAATCTATACATGGATAGTTGTCTGAAAGAACTGCAAGAGAGTATGTATGGTTTAAAAATGAATGAACTGACCGTCAAATGCCTCCTATACGCTGATGATCAGGTGATATTAGCATCATCAGCGGAGGAATTGCAGCTGATGGTTAATAGTATGAATGAGGCTCTAAAAAGTAGAGGAATGAAAGTTAATGTAAACAAGACGAAAGTTATGGTTTTTGAAAGAGAAGAAAGTATGACGAATTGCTCAATCTTCATTGAAGGGCAAAGAGTGGAACAGGTGAAAGAATTTGTATACTTGGGTTCCAAATTTGTAAGGGATGGAAAGTGTGACCAGGATATTGAGCGAAGAGTTTTGGCAGGAAATCAAGTGAATGGGGCTATGTACACCTTTATGAGCAGTCAAAATGTGTCTGAGAAGGCCAGGTTGGCTGTACATAGGGGAGTGCTCATCCCTACACTTATGTATGGTAGTGAAAGTTGGGTATGGCAGAAGAAGCATGAAAGCAAAATTAATGCAGTGGAAATGAGAAGTCTGCGAAGTATAGCTGGAGTGACTTTAATGGACAAAAAAAGAAATAGCGTGATAAGGGAAAAATGTGGTATAACAGAAGATGTAGTGACTAAGATCGAAAAAGGGATGCTGAGATGGTTTGGACACGTGGAAAGAATGGATGAGAATAGACTGACAAAGCAGATTTATGAGGCGAGAATGAATGGGCAAACTGGTAGGGGTAAACCTCGGCGTACGCATGCCGATCAAATCAGAGACGTTCTGGAAAAAGGCAAGGTCAAGAGTACCCTTAACCGGCGAGCGTGTATGAAAACAGTTATGAAAGTAGAAGAAGCGAAAGTTGTATGTCAGGATCGTAGCAAGTGGAAAGCCATAGTCTCTGCTTACCCCGATGGGAGACAAGCGTGATTATATGTATGTATGTATGTATCAATTTAGTTTCATTTGCTCTAAAGATTAAATAAAAGCACTTACCACAACTTTAGCTTTAATACACCTTAATTTTTCAGAAGCAGCTGCTAATTCAGCGTTGGCAGCTTGTAAAGCCTTCCTTTTAGGCTCCACATCGCAAAATACTTCATAAAACTTTATTATATTAATAACCCAAGCGCAAAGACCAGCTGCGGCGGCAGATTTTGATCTTATAAACTCTAAAATAATAAAGATTTTAGAATTAAATTCCGCAAAATAGCAATTGAATTTAGGAAATAATTTTATTTTACAGTCATCTTACCAGGTTCAAACTCGGAGTCTTTTAGATAAGGTTGTATAGCTTTGATGACATCGGGATGAATATTCTCTTTATCATAATTTACAAGAGCTTCCAGAAACAGATCTACTTTTGCCATCACCATCTACAAAATACAATGTAATATAATTATTTGTCTACACACCATTAACAACTCTTTCTTGTACAAACTGAACTTTAAGTAGTGCCATTAAAAGTTTTACTTCCCATTCTTTACTTCTACTAGGTTTATCGCAAATGCAAGAAAAAAGCATCAAACAACCGAAAATACGAAATTTTTGATGACCGTGAATTTGCATTGAGTTGAATTAAGAGAGAGAAAGTTAAGGTTAGCAGTACGTTTTCATAGAAAAGAAAAATCTATTGACCCTTGGTGTACCTACGAGTACCTTCTGTCTTTACTAGAGTTAGGATTTCTTTCAAACAATACGTACTTTGGCAGCTTTCCAACTCCTATCTTTAGGTATCTTCCCATTAGGAGCCATAAGCACCATCACGGCTGCAGTAACGTTAGTGACAGCTCCAGGCGGAGAACCAAAAGACTTCAACTCAGTAAGGTTAGCTTTGTTTAGAGTATTCAAAGCTTCTTGAGCTGCTATTAGAGCAGGTTCTGCTTTTATGAGGTCCTCTTCGCAGTCTTTTTGCTTCTTTGATACTTCTTCGGCTATTACTCCTACTTTCTCTTCCTCCTCGTCAGCTAAAATTGTATATAAGTAAGTAGGTACATTGTTTTTAAAACAGCTGAAAGTAAAATATATGTTTCGAACTAAAACCTACGTTGTACCCTACTCACCTTACTGACTAATTCATATACTTACCTATTTACTTATTGATCATCGGGATTTCATCGACTACGCATTAGTTAGTAGCAGTAGTTGGATGCATCCATTGCTCAATACAAAACCACTCTAGGTGCAACTCTTTTTTTTTATACCACTAAGGTGGCAGACAAGCATACGGCCCACCAGATGTACCGGTGGTCACCGCAGCCTATGGACGTTTGCAACACCAGGGGCGCTACACTCTATCAAATCTTTGAGTAATAACGGCAAACCCAAAATAATTTTGCATTAAACTTAATTATATTTTTAACGAAGAACCCGTTGTCTTACCTAGCGCTTTTTCGCTTTGTACTTTGGCAGTTTCAACACCGACCATTTCAATCAACTTATCGGCAGCTTCGTTTTTCTGATGTAGTTCCACTTCCTGTACTGCCAGCTTCGCTTTTAAAGCTTCCACTTGGCATGCCGTACAGCGTAATTTTTCTAAACCATTTTCTAATCTAAAAACGTTACAACGTTATAGTATATATACACCTTAAGACATGTGTGGTGTCGCGATAGAGTAAATGTTACCACCCCAATCCATTATGTGGGTACCCATTACAAAGAGAAGGAAAACTCGAAATAGGACCATATCTGGGCGGCGCGTGGGCAAAATAATCTTCAAATGGATTTGACCGGAGATCAACCTTTTGTTCTTGAACGAGAAGAAAAGCGATCGGGGCAAGGGGTAATTCTCTACGATGAAGAGTCTACAGGTGAACTCTTTCTTCAAGAAACCAAAGTACGAGATCATCTTCATCCTGTCGATGTAGAAGCTTATTAACATCATAGTGAACCTATACATTACTATTTCTATAATTAATAAAATTACAGGGTGATCTAGTTACTTTATAAGATAATCGAATACTTCTTACCTTACTATTTTAGCCCGAAGTTCATCAGTTTTATTGTTAATCAGCTTGGCATACAAACTAATCTGTTCTAGATAACTTTTCGGTGTAGTATAGTTGTATCTCCTTTCATTAGACAGGTAAGCTTTAGACATCGTATTGACCGAGGTGTGTACGTACGCCATAAAACGTGATATCGAATCTTTTAAGGTCACCTGGAAATTTTAATAAAAGTATCTATAGATATACCTATTATGCACCAAAAGTAGAGTAGAGATTTGAACAAAAACTTCGTGGGCTGATACTAGGGGTTAAAAAGACAAAAAGGTTTCTCTAAAAATCTAATAAGTTGCATTAGTTTCAACACATCATAGTAATAAGCTCAGATCATAACATAAAAAAGGGAAGTAGAGTTCATCTCCTTTCAGATAAAATCATTTCTTATAAGTTCAAATATGTAGGTACTAGCTTCTAGTAAGCATACTATAAATTGGTGGTGTGTTGTAAACTTACAGGCAATACTTCTAGTTCTCCTAAAAACCTCATAGCCACGGAAACCAAAGCTTCTTGAGGCCATTCATGAAACCAATTTATTGAGGTACAGTTTATTAATGCGGGGAACTTTCTGGATCTCACTCTCAGCGTTGAACCGACTGGTGAGAAACAGAGTACAACTTTGAGTTGTCTGCGCACTCGGTCGATGAAGAACTTCCAACATACTTCTCGAGTGTCTGGTAAGCCAGCACCTTTTACCTGAGGAGGTAGTTAGACATTTGGTTAGAGGTAACTTATCATTACATACATGCGATCAGGCATACGTCCCCCGATGTGGTAGGAGTGATAGAGGTGAATTACACATCCATTCTACTCGTTGGTTCCACGTAATAGGGATAAATAAAACCCAAGCCTATTTGCCGTCACCTCGCACTAGTTTTGAAGAATAGATTTTCTCCAAAACTAGCGTGAAGTCTATAAGTAACAATTCTATAATACGAATCAAAATTCCAAAAGATGGAAAAGATGTTACACATTCACAAATACAATCTCTGCAGTCCGAACATAAAAAATAATAGATGTTGGAATGTTTGTTGACCCCCAGAAATTTGTTATACATTTCGATATACTTACCTATACCTAGCTGTGTATACTGTATACCTAGTAATAAGTTCTTGTGAGAAACGGATACGGGAAACTTAACCACGCGAGCATTAGCTAATGAGCATGAATTGATAATAGAAGCTTACCTCATTTCTCACACCAGCCAAGATATTCTCAACTTCATCATCAGGAAATAGATCGGCCACTTCACCGGAGGCCAACAAATCATTGATCAGCACCAAAAACTGTTCATTGGCCACTTGGGCGTCTGTCATTAAGAACATTATACCAACGTTCTTCAAACCAGTTTTGATGTATAATTGAGATAGTTCATTCTAGAAGGAAAAGAGGAAACCATGTTATAAATTGGCAGATAGGTAAGAACCGTGTGGTTTTAGGCGGTTGGAGTCAAAAAGAAAATGACGCTCTGGTTAGCTAAGATTGACTGGTCTTGGTTAGTTGTCAACTTATCAATGTATTAGGTTATACAACACGGCGGAAATATCTGCGAACCTGGCTCATGACGTCATGTAAACTGTACGGGATGATCCGCGCGCAACGAGAATGTGCGGAATCTAGTCAAATACCATACCATTCAATCGCGTGCGGGTTATACTAAATAGGCGAAAACGGGGTAAGGTGCGGGGAAGCGAGAGGGGAAGCCAGGTTCGCAGATATTTCCGCCGTGTTGTATGTATTTTGCACGCAATGCAGATCTCAGTTCTTAGGTTCTGGATGACCCATAAAGAAGAATTGGCATTTATTTAAGGTGCAAAATGGCAATCAATTATAATTTACCTTTAAGTCAGATACACCATATCCCTTTTTCAGTTGTATCTGAATAACTTCCAAACTGGCTATGAAGGATGCTAGTCTAGATAGAGATTGCTTTCCAGAACCACCCACACCTACTAACAAGGCGCTACCTCTCGGGCTCTCGAGAATTCTTGAGATTCTAAAAAAAGATCAAGTACTTAACAAATTTCCGTAAGAAGCCTACATTGTGTTTTTATTATAACAAATGATATAAGCTTCTTTCGTTAAATTAGACCAGCCTTTATTCCGACTATCAGTGCCCATCCCTCTTTTAATCATTTAATAAGAACAGCCCCCACACAAAAGTGATATTTCATGACAATTATACAGCTTGAACGCTTTATGTGCTATATAATTCCGACCCTTAGTCTTGTCATTTTTTGTTGATCAGTATAACGGATTCAATATGCTATGGGAATATTTATGATCTAAGATCTAAGTTATTCTTTTCAATATCTCCATTTACCTGCAAATATGCATCATGGCGTCTTCAAAGAGCACTAAGTTCATAGCAGCTATAAGGTCGTTGTAACTCGACATGGCCTCAGACAGTAACTTGCTCAACTGCTCCCAAGACATGATTGGCATATATTTGGGCTCACCAATACCACCGGCGAAGTGACAGTATATATTTGGTCGCTCAAATACTACGCCCTCGTCAATATCCTAAAATGCAATTCTTACATGTAAACTCTAAAAAAATTGCTGAGCATTAGCTGTAGTTCAACAAGAATATCATGTGAATGGTTCTACTAATTAACCTGAACAATATGCTGTATCAAGTTTCTAGATCGGTCAACCCGTTAGTGAGCTATGCGTGTAAAAGAAAAACTACGCACGGAATTAACAGCGGTCATTCAATCAAAGAATTTCTTTATTTTGAAAGTCGAGTTATTATTACTAAAAAGGAAATCAATACATTGAAACAACCAAAGCACTATTCAAAAGTAACTTTGTTACCTCAAAAGTTTTCTTGCAGATATCAATTTGCACTTTGAGAAATGCGTCTATGTCTTTGTCCTCAGTCAACTTATCTCCGTAAACACGACTAGTCTCATGCAACCATAAACGGAGTAAATCCGACGGGTTCACTAGACATTCGTTTGTGCTGAATAGAAACCCCTGAAATAAAACCAGATATACATCATGCCAATTTCACAGATAAACTAGATAAAACTAATATTCAAAACTTCTCTCACCTGAAATATGTTTGACAGGTCTCGTAAATTAAATATGTAGTGAAATTTAATAGCTGTTGGTAGAAATATTTGAGATACTTTGTTGTGTAGTGTTATAGTGGCAGCTACTACACTGGCTGAAAAAAAAATACAAATAGGTACAATTACAGTTCCAAAATTCTAGATCCAGCTTAAAGACTAAAATCGCGTGCACATAAATCGTCTATCAGGATATGTAACAGTGTGAGTCACTGCGACCGCTGCAAGCGGTTATTTGCTTACTTGTATCTCCAATAGTTAGAGTCGACTATGACCATCACTATTGAAGTCTGAAGGAAATTACTAACGAAACATTCTTATTTATATCAGAAAATGTATAAGTTAAAGAACTTGTTTACCTGATAGCTTTGTAACTTGGGGATTAATCCTTAACTCAGGGTTAGTCAAGTGTTGACTTAAAATCGAATGATAAATATTATTCAAAGCCTCCGAATTTGGAAAACTGATTGCAAACACACAAAAATGCCTCTGTAATCTAGGATTTATAGTAAAACTGCCCGAAGTTGGATTCATACAAGAGACATATTGAGTGTTGTGAATATCTTTCAAAGTCAGCTTGGTTCGATCATACCAATGGTTATAGTCCATATGCTGACGAATGATAGTGTGTGGCTGAACTGTGCCATATGCGTCTACTTCTGGCATATTCATATCGTCAATAAAGTAAATCAAGGTTTTGTTCCCAGGAGGCCCGTAATTTCTTCCAGCTTTCTTCTCTAAAGGCTTTTCTAGAATCTTTTGCAGCATTTCCGATGATGTATAGAAATTAAAGGGCACTGATTGAATAGCGTATGTTTCAGGTAAACTAAAACCAATCATCATAGTGTCAAATTCTTTTGCGTTAACTCTTTCATTAAAACTGTTTGAAGAATATACTCACACTTGCAATTTTTCGTTGACCAAAACAGTCTTTCCGCATCCAGCACTACCTACTAGCATAACTGGATGCTTTTTCTTCATCAATAAATCCAAGAAAAATCTGATTCTAATCGTCTCTGCAGTTGGCACTAATACAGCCTAGAATAACAAAAGCCTTAGTAACTTGACCTTGCAAGTCAATAAAATCATACCTGTTAAGGAAATATTTCGTACCTGTAATGGTATATCTGAATCTAATTCAAACTTTGGCATTTTCTCAGTCCATGGAGTGAACTGTTTGGTATCGGAATCTATGTAATAATCAAACACAGTCCCACCAGGCGGAAATTTAATAGTTTTAAATTCATTCAACCACCATTTTGTAAATTCTGCAAAATTTGTGAGGATTACTATGCAATCTTCAAGCAAGGGCTAGAAAAGGAGGTACGAAACTATTATGATGACGTAAGAACATACCGACTCTATAATCAAGAGAACCTTCCTGGTACATTGCAGATCCAAATGCCCAGACACACGCAAACACGAAAAATATATCGTGCCATTCTTTAGGACATTCAGGCGGTGTGTTCTCAGGAACCAATAAACAGTCTAACAAATGACAGAGCATCTGAACGTGAGCCATGTCCACGATAGGAGTGATCTTCTTGAATCTATTTCGTACTGTCTCTAAGCACGCAGGAATGTATTTGTCGAAGAGAATTACTAGATTAGATTTTTCTGCTGGTATCTTTCGTGTTTCTACCCAGCTTGTGACGTATCTAGAAAAACGTAAATTACTTAGGTCGATATTTATAATACTTCTATTACACAGTAGTACAGATTCAAAAGTTTGACTTTTATTCTGTTAAATAAGATCTCAAGCAGATCATTCTTAGCATAGTTACCTACTATACACGATCTAAATTAGAGTTCAACTTACGGATTCCATCCCAAATCCTGAGCATTAATGTATAATATACCCGCTCTAGACACTGTAGCTGGAGTTGCAGTTCTCAAATTAGAAATCTCAAACATCAATCTCATTGTTGGAGTTAAGGCTATTCGTTCATTGCTTGCCAGTGTCAATATTTTGTTGTCATCCATCACCGTATTTAAAGACTCGATCCACATTGGATCAATGTCTCCATCCAACACTATCCACTTTGGATTTTCTCCAGGAAGATTGGCCTGGTCTCTCATTAGCACTGATAATAGGCCATCTTTCCATTCTCTAGTAGCCGGATTAATAATGCCAAACAGTTCATCATTTGTAACAGCTTTTGGATTCAAGTCATTAAATACAGGCTTTTTCCTTAGATTCTGATACGTCTTGAACAGAGACTTCCATACTTGCGTCTTGCCTGTTCCGGCATTTCCAACTATGAATACAGAATGACGTACTTCAAGTAATTCTTCTAACTGCACTACTTTGAGAATGAAATTATCTTCTGGTTGTAATGAAAGATCCATAGCTGCTTGTTTGACAGTCCTTTCAAATTCTAAATCGCGTTTACGTGGTACTTCAAGGGCAGGAAACAAATCTCCAATGAGGCCCATGAATACTGGCATATCATCTGTCACTATTTTTGGTATATTGAAATCACGCAAAGTTCTCATCAAGACTTCTTCTTCAGGTCTGCCTGGGTCTCCTCTCTAAAACGCATAAGGCTCAAATTTAAAACATTAGTCCAACAGTGAAGAAGGATCACCGTGAGGTTTTAGTCGGTTTGAATCCGACATGCTCGTCTCCATTATTGGTCAAAGGTACAACTTAAAACACATAAGTTTTAAGAATGTTTATTTAAAAATAACTTACCTTCAGAGAGCCAGCCACGACTAAGACAGACTTAATAGCCCTCAAGCCCCAGTCATAGTGGTCTTGCTTAGACAACAACTCTTTACACAAAGTATACAAAGTAATAAACTTCCTCGCTAGAATCTTTGCTTCCTGGAAGCCCTCGGCTACCAACATGATTTCGCAAATAAGTTCAAAGTCAGGTACAACCATAGCGCATGGTCTGAATAGCGCTTTAAGATTCTCAGGCAACTCGGTACGACCAGCGTATCCTGGATTCATAGTGATGAAGATGCCCACTGATGGAACTAGGACTATTATTTCACCCATAAAGTTAAATTTCTCTTTCTTGTCTCTGTAATCAAAGAATATACAATTTTATACGTATTTCATAACTTCATACAATTTTCAAATATGCAAAAGCTGTAATTTTGGATGACTTCGGTTCGGTCTTCAATGTATTTATTGTTTTAGAATTAGACGCAACACTAAGCATATACCAGTAGAACAAATATAAAAGAGAAAATAACTTACCTAATAGCGTCTTGCACTGATTTTACTTGCACCGCGACTACAGACAGTACCTCAACAGAGATTCTGTTAAATTCGTCAAAACATCCCCAAGCTCCTGTCTGAGCCAAGCCTTTATAAATGTTACCACAAGACTGAAAATGTAAATCATTGATGTTGAAATTTCAGTCTATAGGCACCAAAAGAAGTATGTGACGAATCTGATTATATCTATTACCTGGTAGTCCATCTGCTCAGAGCAATTGAAGACGTACACCATGATACCAAGGGCTCTACCCAAGTCCTTGGTAGTTTCTGTCTTGCCGGTACCAGCAGGGCCCGCCGGTCCTCCTCCCATTATCAAATGTAGGGACTGGAAATATCATAGTCATTAGTGCAGTTTCATTGACGAATATATTGAAGTCAATTTTATACTGTATAGGGTAGATAGCCTTGGATAAATGTTGTTATTTGCCGGGGCATGGAAGTTACTGCAATAAGGTGTGTTTGCAATATCTTAAAAATCATACCGTAAGGATGCAAATCTTTCCATGAATGAATAAGAATAGGGGAAATCAAAATCATCATCATCATCTCAAACGACATCCACTCGACTTCAATGCTAGATAGGGTCTCTCCAGTATGGCCACACTTTCAGTACTTTCAACCTTGCGTTGCCTGTAGCCAGTAGACTCCTGTATCTTATATGGGTATTGCTTGCTTTAGAGGTTTACCTAAGCTGTGTTTTTCGCTATGCGGTTATAAACAAATCAAGTTTACTCTTAAAGGTACTATCAACTTTAACATACTAACCTGTGTTAGTGTAATATAGCACCGATCAGTAAGTGGAGTGATCACCAACCTCGGAGTATTCCCTAAATACTCGTAGCTGTAAATAAATTGAGCGTCGCAAATGTTCGCAAAACAGTGACCCTCCGCTTCACCCCACCTAAAATTATACATCACCTAAGTGTGAAGAATTTATTGATGAATAGCATTGTTATTTTACGTTTTTTTATGCACAGCTTAACAGAAGTTATACAAGGCAACTGGGTGTCTACCAAAGCATTTGTATTAAAATTTATCATATAAAATCTGTTGAACCATGTTAAATTAAACGTAAAAGGTTGTTGTGTATGTAAGTTCATATGTTCATACATTACCTTTTAATGAATAAAATTTTCAAATTTTCGATTAAATCAACGAAACCAAGTATTAAGTAAGAAGTACTAAAATTTATAAACAGGTTATAAAATGAAAATATTATATAGTACAAGATCTGATATAACATTTGTATAAAGAAATAACTAACGTACTGTTACATAATACGGAGTCGTCTTGTTGATCCTTATCGATATAAAAACATACATGAAAATGAAAGTAACTTACGAATAAACCTATTTTATAAAATAACCAAAAATATGACGTGTAAATGAAAAGAACCTGATACAAGGTGCAGATGATTCTACAATAGCTTCCGAAACCTGTGTCTTAGTTGAGATTGCCACTGAAATGCAGATCCAGCTTCCACCTTCCCTTGAATCATTTTGCCTACCACGTCACGGGAATGTACATCTATAGTACAAATCGTCATAATTTTCTGTCTGTCCTGTTTACTCAGCTCGCCAATCAACAAAGAGATCAGTGTACTCAGTTGTGATAGCTGTTTCTTGTAATAGTCTTTTAATGCGTTGTCGTAGCCTTCTTCGAGTCTCGCAAAAGCCATGTTGACTTCAGTGGTCCACCAGATTTGAGTACCACATAATGATACTTGGGCCATGAAATCGAAGAGCCACTGCTCTCTAGGCTTCTCTTCGTAAGTAACAAATGCTTCTCCGAAATAATGTCGTATTGTTGACCTCATTATGTCTTGTAGTCGATTTAGCCAGATTTCTACCTGTAAGTCAAAGAAACTACCTTTATTAGTACCACTGTTCATTTCACTAATATTTACGTGTCATTATGTACTTGGAAAATGGATTTTGTTAGTATTTTCTTGTCACTTAGTCTACCTTTTAAACGGTACCCATCAACTTCAATTTAATAATTAAATGTTAAGAGACAACATAGAGAAAATACTTATAGCGATATACTTACAGGCCCAGTACAATCGCAGGTTCCATGAAATGGTACAAGTTCTCCATCCTTAGCTATCATAGCAGAAGCCACTTTCTCATTGGGATTTTCCGACTCTATAAATTTTAGTCTTGCCATTGAGTCAAAGAGTTTCGTAAGATGTCTGCAAATTTTAAAGGTTGATAAACACGTGTAACTAGCAAGATGCTAAGCTAAAGCTTTATTATAATAATATGCTGTCCTGGGGTATCCTTCCGAGGGCTTACCCGGGGTTCCCAACCGTAAGCTGTTAGGTAAGATACGTGTGGTTTTTAGTCGGTAGGAGTCCGGCAAAAAATGCAGTGCTTTGGGCACTGCATTTTTTGTATCCCAGTAAGTTAAATTTACGAATCTGAAAACACTTAGCAACAACCCAGATCAGGTTTTCGGAATCCATTACTTTTTTGACTGCCTCTGTGGCGCAGTCGGTAGTGATACCGCCTGCGGCCCTGAAGGTCGTGGGTTCGATTTCCATCGGAGACAAATATTTGTGTGACCCATAAATGTTTGTGTCAAGAGTCTGGGTGTTTCTATGTATAATATGTATGTATTTAAAAAGTATATAAGTATTAATATCCGTGGTCTGATACCCATAACACAAGCAGGTCATTCCTAGCTTACTTTGGGATCAGATAGCGTTGTGTGAGCTGTCCGTCAATATTTATTTATTTATTTACTTTTTAAAATAATTTACCAACATTTTCACATCAAATATGAAGATAACAGAGAATAAGAAGAGAAAGCGATAAATAAAAACATGATTATTAGGCCTATATAAGGAAAACGTTCTTATGTAGGTTATTATAGCCAAAAGGAAAATTTACCTGATTACCAAATCAGCCTGATTGCCATTAGACAATATGTCCAACAAGTCTGCAGAAGACACGAAGTAAAATCTTGGAAACGCTAATCTTTTTGTTTCTAAGTACTCAGCTAAAGCCTTTTCGCAAATTATTAAGTCCTTTTGCAGACCATCAAGATTTTCCACTAAGCCTTCTTTATTCGTCCCTTTCACCACATTTGGTGTTTTAGACATAGCCGTTGATATTATCTATAAATAAGATATTTAAAAAATATTATGTCAATTTGCAAAATTTCATGACAAAGAAAATGCAGAAGTATCACATCTTTGTTTTGTAAATTAGTAGTACCGCCACATTTCCTTACTTTAAATTCTGTATCAATTCTGTCAAAACGCGCTGAATCCTCAGGAAGTTGCTTTCTAATATCTTCAGAACTCATGAATATGCTCTCCAAATGCGTCCAAGTCCTTTGCACTTCAAACCACACTGTGATAACCTGATCTGCTATTGATAATTTCTGCTGCCAGCCTGACACTTCTTCCAAAAAATATGCTATGAATTTTGATGTTATTAAATTTTGGAGTTGCACCTAAAAGTTTCGTATTATGATAGGTTAGATTATTTCCAAGATTAGTAAGAATTCATCTTCGATCTTTTTTGAACTACGCACTAGTTACCTGATTCTCTTCTAAAGTCTCAATAAGCTCTTCACTAGCTCTTAGCAATATACAACCAGTTCTCGTATGAACTTCTTGCTCAAACTCCATCTGACTCCATGTGGTATTCAAATCTTTCAAAGTCTTTTCCATAGACATTTCTTTTACTGCCTTATCTACAATATTTTTAACTTCTTCCTCGCATTCATGTAAATTCAATGCAAGCAAGTCTGCCAAAGTTGTGTCTTCGTCCATCACAATTCTTACCTGTTTTATTACGAAAAATTTTATAACAAGCCAAAAATATATCTTCAAAACTGTTTTAGTAAAATAATTTAGAAATTTTCATTTTGGTTGCCAGTTTTGGCTTTATGTGGTATTGCTTATGTACAGTCAATGAGATCTAATAATTATTATTTTATTTACACAATGCATTAGATGAAGCAGTGAAAAAAACTGTGTACCAATATTTTTAAAAAAGAAAAACACGTGATTGAAATAAAATAGGAGTCAATCAAATATCACACTCGACAACATTGTCATACTTACAGTGAGTTCTCGTGGTAATGCTGCTAAGCTCTGTGAATCACAAACATATTTACATTCATAACATATTGTAATTAATGTCATACCTTCATAACATCGAAGTATACTATGATACAAAATTTAGGCAACCACGTAATGTACGATCGAGTGAAATTTCATTCAAAGCAAATTCATGCTGCCATCACATATTTTAAGAGTTGGCATTTCCATTGAATTTTTATTATAAGCAAAAAGTCACGGTGGATACAAATAATATTTCAAAAGTTTAAATATATTTTCGTCAATGACGTTGATCAAAGAATCCCAGCGCCCACTTTCACGCTTTTAGTCCTGTTCATAAGTTCTATATTGTACTTTGTCTTAATGGAAAAGACTTAGCACTTAAATTATTTGAATTTATTCAGACAGCTTTAGTACTCAAATGGAACACCAACTCTACAAGACCATGCAATAGAAATTAACTTCAAATTTCCTCACCATTCCTGAACTAGAAAGTGCTAACACAACATTCATGTTATATTTACATTTTAGCTCATTAGTTTAGTTATTTACATTTCATTTATTTATTTTCCCTATTTTTTTTAAGTTCACCTTAGTTGTTCTCATGAGTTGGTCCCAGTGACGCTCCCTGATGGCAGGGTTCTGAAGTTCGCCGACAGCTCGCAGCGATGTCAACATATTTTTGACTGTAGCTTCTAGGGTAATGTATGTGTCCCAACTGAAAACAGTCTCTTTACATAAAATACATGATAAGTAAAAATAAAATAGTATTGTAAAGTAGCACATTGTACCTAAGGCTGATCAGACATTTAAAATTTAAACCAACACTGCTGACTACCTTATTGGTGATCTCTCCAATCTTTTTATATGGTTACCTTCTCATTTCCTTGTCGAGTAATCTGATCTCCTTGGCAAACTTTTTACATTCGATGTCCATGTTCTCAACGTCAATCTTTCGCCATGGTGTAGTCTTCCAGTCCTCAATGCTAGTCCTCACAATGTATACATAATCCCAAAGTTGCTACAAGCACAGATATATAATGTACTTATATTACTACTGTTTTTAAGTTGTATTACATTTGACAGTTCCTGTCTGTAACTTTATTAATTTTACCTTTAACATTCTGAGCTCTTTCCTACATTGTTTTAACAATTTGAACTCTGGCACGTTTACTTCAAATAAAGATCCAGATTCCTGTATGCTTCTCATATCTTCTTCTAAGTGTAATAGTTCAAAGTCTACCCTTGACATCATATCGTATGGATCCTCACAGTCATACCTAAAGAACTATAATCAAAAAGCAAAAGATGTGGAGCTAATCGAGCTGCATATTTAGCCACGAAAACCTACTGTTTATTATAGAACTAGACAACTCCACTACACATCACATACATATTTAGAATGCCAGCACTCTTATTTTTACGTGCAAACCTATGAACGCTTTGCATTACCCCATCATCAGAAACTCTATCTATATTATTTGGCGGCATAAGAACTATTTAAAACAATCTTACTCCGTATCGTTTGAAAACTTCTCGGTAGTAAACTACATGTCCATCGAAAGTGGAAATTTTCTTCCTGATTCCAGAAACTTCGGCTGCTTGTAAAGGCGCCACTTGTTGTTTGACTGTTAACGCAAGCTTTTTTGTTGCTTGCCACTGTTCTGGTAGCTCCTATAAAATATTCACACACGTTATTATTAACTATTGTTTTAGATTTCCTTTTGTGAAACTTTATTTTTACTACAAATATAAATATATTTTTTAATACAGTTGCTCAAAAAGTGGCGCATTACAGGGACGTTTAGCGTTCGGGATGTGGGCTATTACACACTCGTGCTTTCTCTTTACCATTCCCGCACTCGTGCGTTTTCTTTCCCAATCGTCAAAATAATGTCTATGTTTCATGCAAATATTTCTGAAAAAAGATACTAACTGGTTTCAATATCAGATTAAAAGTAATTTTAATTAAAATTTAAGCATAAATTAATATAAGTATCAGCCAAATTAAATTTATAAATATAAAAAAAGTTGGCTGTATGAGGTGCACTGCTATAGTCTCTGCTTAGGAAGGTATATATTCTTTTACGGTTGGCGCCATTTTGGATATTCAGGTTTATTGTGTTCTTATTATTTTATAAAATTGCTTAATTTTTTCGCAACTGTATTAAAAATAGTTGTTCAATACAACGTGTGGGACTGTTATTTAAACTCGTTCCGACGGTCTACCCTCGCCTTCGGCTCGGGTCAACACCTGTCGTAGCTCGTTGTAATAACAGAAATCCCACACTTGTATCGAAAACTACTATTGTTACTCGGAACATAGAAAACATGGACAAAGTAAAAATATATTGAAAATTATATTTTAAAGTCAATCGTCTTCATAGTAAAGTTTCACTCTAGAGTTATGTAAGTGAAATAAGATCGTGTAAATCTGACCTGCAACAACACATTCACTTCTTCGGGTATATCCATGTCGTAGAACTTCAACAGTTCTATAGTTTCAGTTAATGGTTGAAACATGTCATCAGTTTTAGCTGTTCTATCTTTGACATGCATGAGATATCCCATAACTCTAACTAGAGCTTCATAGTCGCCTTCCGGTACCGGTTGGAGTAAACCTACAAGTATTATTATATGGCATGTATTTAAATCGATATCTGTATATTCCCTTTTTCTGAACTAAATATTACAAAGTTAAACCAAAAATACTAACTTGCACACTAATTATGCACACTAAATAAATCAAATTCATTTAAACTGTTTAATGTTATTTGCTATTCTACTGAACGAACAACTATTATCAAAATAGATATTTAGTAATTCCTTAGTTCAACAAAAATACTAAAACTTTTTAAGAAAAACCATCGCCTAATTAACTTTTAGGAACGTCGTTTATTCTAAGTAAGACCCCAATTTAATCAGTCACCTCCACAAAATTAAATTTTATTGATAAAAAAAATAAAAGCCTAACCTAACCTATATTCGTTATAAGATTGGACAATTTAGAGTGCAAGATAGTATTTTTGTTTTACAAATCATACATATATTCGATGTACGAACCACATTTCAAGTGTAAATTCGATTAAAAAGGTCTTCTCGTATTGAGTAATATTTTAGTTTTTTAAGTAGGACATGTTTAGTTAATCAATTGTTTTTTTTTGCACAGCATTTACTTTTCTGGTTTGCATTCAGTAAAATAGTGGAGTTACTTAATGTGCAGAAAAATTAAACAGATGTGCATTTAAAAATATCCCTTATTATATTCGCTTTAGTGACTGCAATGTAACGTTATGAGGCCGAAGTCGAGGAAGATAATTGTATGCGTACCTGCCGAGGTGCGTTTACAAATTATTCTCATAGCAGGTGTTGGAGTATGATACTCGGTTTTATCCCTCTACGCATTTAAATTGATGTTTTTTTTTTTTTTTTTTTTTTTTTTTTTTTTTTTTTTTTTTTATAATATTATTATATTACAACATTACAATAAAGTATGCTATTTACAATTATAAACTATGAATTAAATATTTACAGAAAACTAGGGTAAGAATAAACGAAAAAAAAAAACACACAAGACTGTCGTAACCCTCGTCTAGGTGTCGAAGAATTCCTCCCCATCGCAATCGACTGGTAAGGTTCCCATAAGGCTGGCCGCATTGCCACGTTGGATGGCAATGCTTATTCTCTGAGCGAGAAAGAGGCCAGCCTTATGGTCACGAGAAGCATCGACCAAACGCTTTGCTATATCTTTATACAGCGCACGTGCACTTGGACCCCACGAACCTAGTGTCTCGACACCAAACGGCTCAAATATATAATTACCAATTAAATTATTATATTTGCGCCGTTTGAGTGTCTCGGCAAATGCAGCAGCAGCACAGGCGCAGCCTGCGGTGTTAGGAAGATGAGAAGGGGCAAGGGTGTCAGCGCAAGTTGCGTCCCACACCAAAGGCCTTCCCATCTTCCATGGCACTAATGACATACCGTCCGGTCTCTTGCCATCGTCGCGCGCCAAACCATTTGGTTCAAGAACAGCTGGCACGCCGGCGGTGACAAGAGCGCGGCGGATAATGTCATTTAGGTATGCATGGCGAGACATACGACCTGCACTCCTGCTGCAAGAAAGCCCGTGGTGCCCAAGCGTGTCGACTGCTTCTCCACAGTGACAACGATGTGGAGACACGCAAGGAGCACCCAAACGAAGGCAGGCGGCAATTCTGAACGTAGTGTCGTCCAACATAGTACCTATATTGGGCGACGGAAGAGCCTGAAGCCAGACACCTGATTCCCACTCTCCCACAGCCAGAAGGCGAGCACGCTCTGCAACGTTAGAGCAAGAGTTCAGTAAATGGATTCTAACTCTGCTGCAGAGCGGTCTATCCCACTGTCTCTGGGAGCATGGGTAGGTGGGCAGATCAGTATTTGGGCAAGCCATTTCCCAAGCACTAATGGCTTCAATCTTACCTGACACTTCAGAATTAACCAGTGTAGGAAACAATATTTTCCTGGTCAATTCTTCAGTGCCATGTATTGAAGCCAAAAATGCTGGTAAACTCACATCGGAAATTTTTCGAACGCCGAGGCCGCCCAATCGAATAGGTAAAGATGCTTGGAGCCAAACTCGGTCGTTCAAATCTGCGTTTAAAATTTGGCAAAGTGTGTTTTGAATAATTTTGTCCATTTTCTCCAAAAGTGCAGAATGTTTAAATAAGTGAGCTGAACGAAGGGCATGTGTTAATTTAGGGACGAAAAGACAGT
Source organism: Miltochrista miniata (assembly GCA_933228765.1). Lineage (NCBI taxonomy): Eukaryota > Metazoa > Arthropoda > Insecta > Lepidoptera > Erebidae > Miltochrista > Miltochrista miniata. Next base: position 32,830,173 of record OW121753.1, read on the forward strand.
ACCGAAGGATTGTAAACGCGGAATGGATATTAATATGAAGAAGTCGGTCTGAAACTGCACAAAAATTTTGAATTTTTTCGTCAATAAAAGAATCAAAAGCATCTTCAAAAACGGGAGAACCTAGGAGTAGGAGAGAACTTTTTTGTAATAATTTTAAATTTGGAGCCAGAATGTAAGTCCAGTACTTAAATGCGAATTATGCAAAAAGTCCATGGAAAACTTAGATGATTTCATTGATCATTTAATATCTGTCCATAAAAAACATATAAATAAAGACTTAGGATTAGGGGATACACCATTTTTCCTGTGCGGTAAGATGTACAATTGCAATCTTTGTGATGAAAGTTTCGAGTTTTTCTCTAAATTGAATACACATTTGAATAAACATAACCCCAATAGTATATGTTTCTTATGTGGTAAAGCGTTTTCTACTGGTCATAGACTGAAAGCTCATTTACTTACTCACGAATCTGGTGAAGCTGAGAAATATAAATGCACTAAATGTCCAAAAAAATTCTCCACTAAAGTGGTAAGAAACTGCCACGTAGCTTCTGCTCACGGCAAGCAATTTAGATACAGATGTCCTTATTGCGCCGATTGGTTTAAAACATATGGGGCTAGAGCAAAACATTTAAAATTGCTTCATGGCAAAAAAATTGAGTATCCCTGTAATCTATGTCCAAGAGTTTTTAGTATGTGTAACGCAAGGACCAAACATATAAACAATGTCCACATTCGAGATAAAAAATTCGCTTGCGAGATTTGCCCATATACCTTTGTAACTGCAGCGCAGTTGAGAATGTCGAAACTTTATCAACATTATCATGTAAATAAATTTCACATTTTGATGAATTTAATTCTAAGCCAATATTTTGAAATTCATTTTTTAGAAAAGCCAAATCTCTAAGAACAGTATCCACATCTCCTCCTAAGGTGCCGTCATCCAAATACCAAATATTTAATTTAGAATTTAGTTTACTAATTATGGGTTGTATGGATAAACTAAAAATGACTGGCCCAAGAGGGTCACCTTGTTGACATCCAACTGCAGAGTCTAAAATATTGTCCTTGTATAATAATTTTGAAGAGTGTCTGTAGCACTGCCAAAGAAAATTAAAAATTTTTGGGGTCTCTAATTTGGCCTGCGTCAACAAGGTGTCCCTATTTACTGAATTAAAGGCGTTTTTGAGGTCAACCTTAAGGACGACCTCTCCTGCACCGCAGCCAAGGTAAGTCGACAGGGCATGTATGGCAGCCTCACAACCCCCTTTTGACCCGAAGCCAAGTTGTAGGGGTTGAAATTTGCTGGCCATCTCTTCCTTATAAAATTGACAGCAAATTTTGGCTACCATACGCCTAAAGGTACAACCAACGGCAATGGGACGAATACCACCATCTTTCTTTCGCAAGGCGCATAAATTGGCACCATATAAAATATCGATGATGCCTTCGTCCACATTGCCGGACAACATAAGATTGACCAAACCTGTTAGCTCCTTCAGGAGCACTTCACCTGCCTCCCCAGCAGCTGGACTCAGGAGATCTTTCAGATGCTGAGGAGTCAAACCATCTAGACCACCAGCTGAACCACTCCTAAAGGAGCCAACGGCTGCCAGGACTTCCTTGGCTGTAACACGTAAAAAATCGTCGTCAAAATTTGGAGGATCGGGGAAGGACAGGTCATTCTTTGGCGCAGGGTGCTTGCTCTTCAGATCTGCAAGAGTTTCTGGAGAGCAAGGCGCCACCACGTCACTACTAAATAATAACCTGGATGCGCCTCTTATATCACCTTCTCTTAATTTGGATTCCACATAATAATATAATGAATTTTTACAAAAGTCTGTGAATTTTGGGTCAAAAATATGCATCGAATTACAATTGTCTTTAATTTGAGATGTTAAACTCTTTTTGACTGCCTGATCTTTTGCAATATGTAAAATTCTATAAGAGAAGGTAAGCAACTGTTCCCAAGCGTAGCATGAGTTCTCCCGAACTACAAGACCAATACAGTGGGCCAAGCTTTGAGCCACTGCTGGTCTTGCACCTCGGGGAATTCGTTTTAAGACTGGAATTGAGTTTTTGAATTTTGCTATCGTTTGCCAAAAAGGAATTTGTAAATTAGAAAATAGCGATATTGGAGGAGATTCTTGCTTTGAAAAAACATTTTGGGACTTGTGAACTTTCCCAAAATGTACCCTCAAGCCACGTTCTCCTTTAAAAAACCGAGCTTGGGAACAATTGGGGCAACGAACCAGGTTATATTGCGAAGTAGAAGGTTGACTAGCAACATTCAAAATCGCACCACTACTACAGTCTTGCGACATAAAAAAATAAATATGAAATACTTACAGTGAATAATTACAACTAGATACAAGAATTTACTATTTATGTTAAATTTTCTTATAAATTAACACTGATATAAAAAAAACTGTTTATAAATACACTGACACTGTCAAAGAGACACTGTTGCCTTGGTGCCGAAGGGGTCGGCGTCGCTGCATTTGTCATAAGAATGTAATTTATGGGCATATCCAAGTTATTAATTTTCAATAACTTATAAAGGTACTACTAAATGGTTCATTCCAAGATAAAAATACAAAGTTAGCCAATGATGCCCTGTCTCTGGTTGTGGAGGTGGCTAAATGTTTAGTTACAGAAACTTGTCTTCGGGCTTCCAATCATGCTCTACGTGAAATCTGTGATCGAGTGGACATTGAACACAGAGAAATGTGATAAAATACTGTGAAGAAACTATAATAAAATAATTACAATGAATTGATCTTTTGGTCTCACGATTGAACGATCATGGTCGTGCTGTCATAGACATCTCAATACTTTGATTTATCGCCGCCGCCGGTCTAAAAGACATCGCCAAAAAGCACACAGAATCGCAGTGCTGAGGTCTTGATAGAGTTGAACGCAATTTTATAGACCGCTAAAGTTATAAATAATTGTACTCTTTTGTTTTCTGTATAATCTACAAAACATTTAGTCCTTAATCGTAACTATTCGAACTTCCTAGGCAAGAGGTTTCGTTTTAGTTTCTTCTTAGTTTCGAGAACGTTGACTAGGTAAATACGCAAGTCTATAGTCAGAATAGAATAGAGACAATTATACCTTCATCAGCTTGGCGAATGAAATTCCCTAAGTCACTCAGCCTCGATATAACGTTATTGACCAAGTGTTCCTTATACATGTTGCCCCACTTTCTAACAGTGTTCAGGAGCGCTTGACGAAATGGTCTAATGTCAACCTGTAAAATTATCAATATTATAATAACGGCCAAAACAATAAATTTGTTAATAAAATGTTATATTCGAAATGTCATTCGAACCTGAAACCAGTTATTGAATACTTTGTAGGGTTCCATATCTTCAATCTCCATAAACAAATTTTCGTAATGATCAATTTGCTCTCGAAAAGCCTCCATTTTAGGTGCACACGGTACTGGAGCTGAGCCGTCTTTCTCTTCTGACACAAGTTTGTCCACTTCATCAGGAGTTAATATTCGCCCATAGGTAAGAAATACTTCCATAACAGCATCTCTTTCTTCTAACCATAAGTATGAATAGTTTTCGAATGTCTTGCAGAATTCATTGGCGTCTTCGATGACCTGAATCAAAATCGTCATCGTTATTATTTAATGTTTATTTGACCATCGAAAATTTTGCAAATAAATGCATCGATTACCATCGACTAAATTAAAAAGCAATAATTTTTATCTTTCATCTTACACACATACCTTTTCGATGCCAGCCAAAATTTCGTCTTTCATATCAATAACATCTTCATGGTGAACTATTTGTTGTTCGTATGATTGATCTTTCTGTTTGTCAATTCGTTCAACTAACGCCGATATTTTTAAAATATCGTTGATAATGCTATTTAACAATGCTGTAAACCCTTTCTCGTCAGTTGGTTCTAAGCTAGGAGCGAAAACCATATCTGGGTCTAATAATTCTAGTTGAGCTTCAAATAATGGCGATAGTTTATTTTTAGGATTCATGTGTTCTGTTATGTATCCCAAACTGAAATTAATACAATAATCAACATCGATAATTAACTATACTTAAGAAATATCAGACACCCCGTAGACGTAAAGGTGAATCGACAGGTCAAAAATAGAACTCATAAAATTTGAAGTAAAACTAAAAACATTTCATCACGTCAAAAAACCGGAGTTTCTCTAAAATATGCATTAAATAGTAAGTGTGCGACGAATTCGAATGCATCAGATCGATGGGTCTTACCTACAAGCAATACACTTAAACAGTGCTTCTTCCACTAATTCATCGATAAAAGCGACGTAATTCTGCCATATTTCACTGTTTTGATTATCTTGCATGTTAAATAATTGCATGTTTTCTGTTAATAGTTCGTTGATACGTGTAGCGGTGTCTTGCACTTCGTTATACCGTTTGTCCTTTTTCTCCTGTCGTTCTTCTAAGTTCAATAACGTATCCTGTTAAATTAAAAAGACTATGGTAATGGTGCCAGTATCTACAACTTTTTTATATGTGGAAATCCCCCATGGATGCTATGACAGACTCTTATCGACTAAAACCTCACGGTGCCCTACGACTGCCTACGGCCAGGAGCCCTGCTGGGTGAGCCCTCGGAAGGATTCTTAACACTACATTCTCGTTTATCATTTTTAGCAGCGGTACCAGCTTGCCGGTGAGTATACCTCGGTAGTATTGCTAGTGAAAAATAACACTGATAAATAGTCCATCATTGATAAAACAACGCAATACCTTTTTTTCTTCCTTTCTTTCAAATAATGGCTGAACTGACCAGTCTTTCATAACATATTTTATTTCTACTAGGTTATCCTGAATTTTTGACATTCTTTGGTACAAGTTACCAACAAGAGTATGTAATTCTTGTAAATAGTTCCACAGGTCTGAAAACATTTTATACATATAAGATATATACATCCAGCTGGGATAATTTCATTAAAATTATGAAGTAAATAGAGACCTTTAGAATTCCAATTCAATTCATTCTTTGCCATTTCAATTCTTTGATCGATCGCTTTTATCTCATCTTCTACAAGATCAAATTCAACTTTTTGACTGTTCTTCCTGATCTGATTGTACCAGTCAATAGTGATACCTAAATTAATTCTGTACTGTCTGTAGGTTTCTTGCTTCTCAAACAAAGCTAAGCTTTCAGGAGGCAAATCGTTTAAGAAATCTGTATTTGTACGTAGGTGATGAACTTCTTTTAAAATATCTAAAAGCTGTCAAATTAAATTTCACACATCATCCGTATGCTTATATTAGAATTTTAAAAAAATATAAGTTAAATAGGTAGGTATCTAACCATTGGATGAAAATTTAGCACCAAGTCAGAACCTTGTCGTGCTAGAATCATATTATTAGACTTGTCATCAATTATTCTAGCCACTGATGAAGTCCAATCGTTAAAATACTTCTTCTTGAAATTATTTATTTTTTCAATTAATTCCGCATGTCTAATAAAGATTTTCTTGGCCTCATCCGTACCCTTTATCCTAATTAGAAAAAAAAATATTTATTTCCAATATTACAACTAGGCAAAAAACAATTTAAAGCAATTTTTTTAGAGACTACAAGAATTTCAAAACAGCATGATGAAGTACAATAGAAAGTTATTTTTATAATTAAAAACATAAAACCTCAATTGAAAACGAGCCGACTATTAGAGAAGAATTCAAGCTATAATCAGCTTTCGCAATTTGCCCCACCCAGCTTAACTTACGGGTGCGGCAAATTGCGAAAGCTAGCTACAGGCTTGCTGATCCTCGTAGCTAGCGTAGTCATGTAGAGCAGTCCTCCAGCAATCGGCGGCATATACGTGTCGACTTCCATTACTCCGTACTTCTCTGCTCGAGCACTTTGCTCTTTGAACAGTTCCTGAAAGGTAATTGCTTCATTGGACCCAGACTCTTAATCCAGGTTCAATGGTTATATAACATTCTTAGGACAATAAAATACATTGTTAAGGACTGAAAAATATACCTAATATACAAAGCTATAAGAATGAGGTTTACTTACTTCGCACACAATTAGCTCTTGTTCGAGCATAACAATAATTTCAACATATTTTGCTGTGAATTCGTTTCTGATTAAAGGTCGTTCCAATACAGAACCAACAACTTCAATAAGCTGAAATATTTTTTTGTTTTAATTAATCAATTGGAAAAAAATGAAAGATGGAATGCAAAACACCTTTTTAATTACATTACCTTAAAGATAGATTCCAACGTAGAAGAATTATCGAAAGATTCGACCAAAACGGTCGACAGCTTAAGATCTAAATCGATAATGTTCTCTTGAAATTCTTTGAAGTCTTCATTAAACGTTTCATCATCTGGGTCCAGTACATCATAAGATTTAGACGCAAATCCGTGAAAATAAGCATCAAATTCACCTGAAATTTCTCTTATTTGACCTCCCAGCAATCTTCCCTTCATTCCCCCTATTTCAATTTTTTCAAGTTTTTGAAACTCCAGAACTGTTTTAAAGAACCACTGAATAGTGTTGAGTCTATCCAAGAATTTATTTATCCTTTCAAATACAACGTTAGGGTGGAAGGTCCATGGTATAACGCGTCTGCCATCGAAGTATTTTGGTACATTTTCTTTATAATATTCGAATGTGCTCTTATACTTCTTTAGAATATTAATCGTGACTTGAATCCGTAGCGTTGCTTCATCTATGTCACTATGAAATAATGTTGTGGGATCGAGACATTTCTTAGCCTAAAAAATAGTATGGTTTATAAACAATAGTAGTAGTAGGTACCTATACGAGTATATAATTAATCGATTGAACAAAAATAAGCATATCATTTGCAACATTAAACTGTGAGAGCTGTACAAATTACAGTGAAACCGGCCTCAACTACTGCGTAATAAATACTCCAAAATAACTAATTCTGTTTTATTTGTTATGTACTTCCTAAAGTACTTAACAAATCATAAGAACCTACTACTGAAAATGGAGTGCATTTGTAACCAACCAACAAATTTCAATGTATATAGGTACTTATTCGACTGCAGTCACCATCGTTTGATTTAGATCATCAATAAATACTTCTGGGTACCTATCTTATTCTGACAACTGGGTTCTTTTACTTGCCTGATAAATAAGCAGGTTGCCTATCTGTTTAAGCAAAACGATGAGTTTAGATGAGCTGCAGTAATATTTGGAGTCTCTCCATATCATACAAATTACGTGAAACAGAGGTCGAAAAAGAGGTAGGCATTCTGTAAAATCTGTATCTTCTAGAGCTTGGAAATGCCGTTCCAGCGTTCGAAGGTATAGGTTGATTTCACGAGCTTCTGCTAGAGCTGGAATTTAAAAAAAGTAATATTGGGTTTCCAGAATTAATTATGTGTAAATGAATTAGGGATCGGGTGTAACTTCTGTCACGGTACATGGTTGAAAAATTTATGAACCGCATTTTTGATGAATATAATGTCATGGACCCTTAAACCCATGTAGGTACTGCTTGATTTAGTAGTCCGATAAATAATGTCACATTATTGTAGTATGGGACATTATTTGTCGGTAGTAGTATGTACACCAAAGTACATTGAGACCATCCACCAGATCACCAGACTACATTGAGCTTGTAGGAGATATTGACTTGTCAATATCACCTACAAGCTCAATGTAGTCTATTTGGTTTCCGATAGACAAAGACCCATAACTGCTAAAATAAGCACTTGGAAGTACAAACCTGAGACAATATTCTTGAAAAGTCTGCTAAAGCACGGATAATAGGCCGACGTAGTTTTTTCCAGTATAACAGCCATACACCGCACACGATCGCTACGCAGTTGATCATATATGTAGTTCAGATTGCTCAATCTTGATTTCCAGAATGCAAGTTCTACGAAGTTACGAGTAAAACATGAATATGAATATATGATAGAGCATAACTATTTGTATTAAATGATGTAACAATTAATTGTGAAAAACGTTTCAAATGGAGACAAGGACTTTGAAAAGTAGATCAGAAGAAGAAAAGACGTTAAGAGGAACGCTACAATTCATCCAAGATGGCATAAAGAACTAACCAACAGTCGGCAAAGGATTCTGTCCATTTTCAAATGCCAGAGCGGAATCCTCCATCATGACGTCATTGATCTGCTGGGCCCACTTGATGACCACTCCTTCTATAGCACTCTTGAGATACAGATCTACTTCTTTGCCGTTGAGCAGGTCCTTTTCTGCTCCATGAACGAGCTCTACTCCTACCGGCATTGGGAGTACTGTCTGGCCATTCACTTTACCCTTAACCTGTACAAAAATTATAGTTTCAGTTAGTTGAACGAAAACGGTTTTTTAGTCCCCAATGATGTAACACCGGATTCCTAAACTAGGTACTAAAACCACTCAGTCCCTACATCTCATCTAGCGCCGGACGCCCCGGTAACTATTCCGAAGTAAGTCCCGGAGACCCCGGCAAACTTTGGCTGCCATCGCTGCTTCGCCAAAGGATTCGGGTGTTGTCCCAATTCTTATGGGGGGGGGTTATTTGCTACATCATTCTAAAAAACTTATTATGTAGTATCTAAGTATGATGCCATCTGCGCTTACCTCATACACAGTGCTCTTGAGATTGTGTATCTGTTTGAGGATATCTTGCGATACAACCAGTGGCCAACCCTCATGATTCAAAGGGTTTGAGAGCAGAGGGACGAACACCTCGTCTACTAATGCTGCTAGTTCATCTATTAGCCGGGGAGCCAGGTCACCTGCAGAATACTTTTATTACTATAACTGCACTCGAAAGCTTGGTAGTGCATAGGAATTCCCTTGGAAATTTTATTTTCATTTACTTACGTCTGTTTTTTGGGATAGAGACAGATTTAACACATCAAACATCATAAAAATAATTGGGGTCAAGTTAATTGCGTAACTAACAGTCTACCATTAAAGTATTTTATCATGAATGACTTCCTGAATATTGTAGACGAACTAAAGAAAAATCTTCGACAGCGGTACTGTACACCAATAGGATAAGAAAACTGTGAAATATGGATGTTTACATTACAAGTAGGATACGAAGGTATAATAATTCAAAATACTTACCGAATATGACCATATGCGCGCAATTTTCTTTGGGAATGACATCGGGTTTTTTCTTTACGAAATAGACAGCTTTGTTCTTCAGATAGCATGGGAATGAGATCACTGGTACCAATTGTAACGTGTTAGTCAGTACTACGACTAGCAGTATGGGAAAAGCCTTATCTACGAAGTCTTTTAACGTGGCCCTGTGTTCTTCGATACCCAGTACCCTCATCCATTTCTCTGGTTTCAATTTTAATGATTTTACAGTATATGAGCCTATAAATTCATAGCGAGGGTCCTGGTTAGACGACGATGTACCAGGCTGGTCCATCGTTACCGCTTAACTTAGTTTTCAGGTCATTTTTGGAGGCTTCTTTCTTCTGCGACGGTTCGAACGACTTTGGGGAAGTCGGCTGCTAAACGCAAAGCCGGGCAAATGGCAAGTCACGCAAGTCCCAATGGCATGCCATTATGGAACGATGTCTCCTTTGTAACGAGCTATCGGCATCGCTACACTAAAATAGATTAAAGAACGGTTAACAAAAAAAGTTATTTTAATAATCATACAACTGCGATATAATTATTTCAAGCAGGAAATTTTTGTTATTTTCGGTAAAAATACTATTATGTAAGTGAATAATACGTGGGTATAACAAGTAGGTATAACAACTAAGCACTCATTATATTCCTTACAAGCGGTATGAGAATCCACCTTTTTTTGTTTTCTGGTACTAACTTTTGGAAGAAGGACAATCTGAGAGATTTTAAAGCACCTCATGAACTCAGACCTTTGGACCATGAAGAGAGGGTTTACGCCCCGGATAATATTGCTATTGCTCAAACCACAGGAGCATTCTGCGTTCTGCAGCTTTCTGGATCGTAGGATCTCCTGATTTCATTAACAGCCTTGAACCTCAGCAGACGAATTAAACACTGCGTCTTTGAGTCTTTGTTTACTGAATCTATCATGGCGATTACTCTGAACAGAACTTTCATCGTCTTTTAATCAATTTTCATTTAAGTATAGAATTTCGTTGCCTTTGTGACTAAAATATAAATAGTCCGAAAGGTATTTATTTAGCCATCTTAGCGAAACGCTTTTTATACTACCAGTACATTGGCAATAAGTGGGCATGAGCGCGTACCAGGCTCTGCACGCGCCGCCCTGTGCCCACCGGCAAGATGACACTAGCGCGACGCGACGTCGCCCAAGAATAAGGTCAACTGTCGCTTCCACCACCCTGCTGTCGTAAGTTATAAGCGATAGCAGAGTTTTATTGTTATGTAACCAGCATAAAAGGACCTAACCCTTACAGTACGTGGTTCTTTAAAAAATTAAAAGGGGTCTTAGAACGTTTTAACAGGGTCGGCAGCGCGAGTGTGGCGCCTGTGGTGTTGCAAACGTTCATAGGCTGCGGTGACCAGCAGTCCTTCAGGTGGGTCGTTTGCTTGTCTGTCACCTTAGTTGTATAAAAAAATCACATCGGCATCGAAGAACCTTCTTTCGTACAATGCTAGTTTTGGAGTTTTTTTTAATCAGGGACACCAAATGAAGCAAAAGGAACAGGCTTCCAGTAAATTAGAGAAGGTGCAACGGCATTTTCAGTTGGCCATTAGATCAACCAAAATTCACATGATGTTATGTTCACACAACAAACAATGCTCAGTTACTTTCTTCTTGCATAAGTTGATAAACTCTAGTAACGAATGTAGCTAACCTAACCTAACGTTTATGATAATCATGCCCACGAAAATTATATCTCGCTCTATGAAAATCCCAAACATAGGTATATTTCGTCTTCAACTAATAAATAAATTCAACCGCTATCTCCTTTCACATAGGACACGGAATTTTATGTTGCTGAAATACTAAGTTAAAAGCTACATAAACCATACCACAAATATACTGTGTAGGTATTTACCATGGTAATTTATGCGCTAACATGTCGATAGCCATTTAATTCGTTTATTTTACTGGAACATAAAAATTCTACTTCTTATACAGCAGGAAGGTAATAGGTTTAAAGTCCTATTTATATTCTTCGAAATACCTAGGTTTGCACGGAATTTCTATTTTAGGTGTGTTTATTTTTTTTATGTAGGTACCTAATCCACGATAAGGCCTGACGAGGAGGCTTCTATATGCTGCACATTATTGAGTAGATACGAGTGTTTATTGATAAATTTAACTACTAGTGTTTCCTGAATTACATTTAAAAAATAACAAATAAACCTGAAATAGAAATTTCGTGCAAACTTAGTTATTTTGAAGAATATTAAATTGGGACTTCATGGTAGATCTCTGTATAACTGAATCTGTGGTATAACCAAACATAATATTGTAGAAGTCGACTTGTCTGACTATTTTTCCAATATAAAAAGGCGTGCAATGTAGTGGACGGCCCTTTTTCCACGGTCGACCGCTGCAGAGTAAAGAACTACACACCCTGGTGATCAGTGTGATCCATGTGATATCAGTGTCGCCGTGATTGTAAGAATGTTCTAAGTTATTGACTAATTAGCTACTTGTGTAATGATTACGTTCAGGGTGTAGAAAATTTGTTAAAGAAAGTGATAGAAATCGGCTTTGTAAATCTCCGTGTATATTTCTTTTTATTAACATTCCTGGTGATTGCTAACAATATAATAGTTGGTATAACATAATACTATCTACTATCTAGATACTTTCCTTCCTTCCTTACATTCCTCTTCATACCTACATAATCATTATGAAACTGGTGAGACTTCAAAGTTGTCTCTCTGATCTCTACGAGTATAATAGGAAGTTGCGGTTTCAGTGGCACAGAATGATGCGTGTGGCACAAAAAGGCACATGAGCGGAGTTAGCGTCCTGCTTTATGGAGTCTATTGTCTATACTACCTACTTACCAGGACAACAGCACGAGGAGGTATTGGAGCAGTGGACGATGATCGTTTTTTCGACACGCTAGTGAATACCTGCAGTCTGTATTCGCTTTTCTACGGGCACAAACTTAGAGCTTTAGAGCTACTTCAAGGGTAAGTTTTTACTTGAAGGTATTGGCACAGTTATACCGTGGTATTTATAAGACTTTTGTTATTTTATACGCTCTATGTATATGTATATCCATTAGGTATAGCTACTTATACCCAAGTTCGAACATCATTTTTGCAGAAAGCAGAGTTAAGTTTTTAGTACCCTTTTACGTGGGGGACAACAACAGGATTGTTTTGTTTGCAGATGATACTTCTTTGATTTTCAAAGTAAAAAGACAAATAGATAACTATGACGATGTCAACAACGCAATCTTGAAAGTGGTTCATTGGTTTAACACTAACAATCTTAAACTAAATGATAATAAAACTAAATGTATTAAATTTACCTTGCCTAATGTAGCACAGTCAGAAACCAATGTTCAACTTAATGGTCGAGAGTTGGAACTTGTGGAACAAACCACATTCCTAGGGTTAACGGTTGATGCTGGTTTACAATGGGGTCCACATATTGTAAAACTAGCTAGTAGATTAAGTTCAGCAGCATTTGCTGTACAAAAAATAAGGCACTTGACTGATGTAGATACGGCTAGAATAGTTTATTTCAGTTACTTTCACAGTATAATGTCTTATGGTATTCTACTGTGGGGCAATGCTGCAGATATAAATAAAATTTTTATTTTACAAAAGCGGGCCATAAGATCTATATATAGACTAGGTCCAAGGGTCTCTCTGCGCGAAAAATTCAAAGAGGTTAATATTCTTACTGTAGCATCACAATATATTTTTGAAAACCTTATGTATGTACAAAGAAATCTACATAGTTTCGCTAAGTTAAGTGATAGACACAATGTCAACACTAGAAATAAAAATAACCTTGCTGTTTTTCATAGCAGATTGCACAAAACCAGCAATTCTTTCATGGGTAACTGTATACGCTTTTACAACAGGCTTCCAGACGGAATTAAAAGTATGTCCCTTAATAAGTTTAAAAGATCTGTTAAAAGTAAATTGAACTGCAGGGGCTACTATACAATCAATGATTATTTGTTGGATAAGGAAGCCTGGAAATGACCTGCTCTGCTGGATTCTCAAAAAAATTGTCAAAATGCCTAGTTTTTAGATTCTTTAAAATTGTAAATAGAGCAAAAAAAGAACAACCCGCTGAGTTTCTTGCCAGTTCTTCTCAGGTGGGTCGCGTTGTGAACTGGTGGTAGAGTTTTTGTTTTGTATTCTGGACGTTTTGCAAGCGCATCTGTATAATGCCTATGTGAAATAAATATATTTTTGATTTGATTTGATTTGATAGTTAAGGTGTCTGTCACACAGTTTATACTAGCACAGACACCGTCGTTAGTTCGTTATCTTTCAGAAGTGTCTACCTCATTTCATCTTCTTTCTTGTTTTTTAACGTGAGGAAAATTCTACATGGATGCTATGCCGGACTTCTACAGACTAAAAACCACACGTATTCTACCTAACAGCCTACGGTTGGGAGCCCCGGGTAAGCCCTCGGAAGGATACCACAGGACTCCCAACAGACCTACGGCTACCACTGCGGCCTCACCTAGGTATCATTTACTCACCTTGTTTGTTTAGTTTGTAAGATAGAAATATTGTATTATGTGATTAAAAATAAAAATAAATTAAAGGTACTAGGACTCCAATTTCTCCTTCATACTTTACGCGGGCTTAGGACCGTCGGAAATACTTTAATATTGTTCTATTTTACGGTAAATTAATAAGGTTTATGTAATAATAATGAAAATGGTCTTGTGCGGATTCCGAGAAATAAAAAAAAAAGACGTGTGGCACTCGGGGACTGCCGCGGTAAAGCTATTACATAGCATTTTTTATCAACTATGCTAGTATAATTATTTCTATATAAGAATACTAGCTGATGCCCGCAGCTTCGCCCGCGTAGAATTTGTTCCCGCGGGAAGTTATTCCCGGGATAAATAAATAAATAAATAAAAGGTAGCCTATGTGTTATTCCAGACTATAATGTATCTCTGTACCAAATTTCAGCCCGATCCGTTCAGCGGAAAATATAAAATAATAAATAAAATAAAATAATCCACATCCACACTCACAAACTTTCGCATTTATAATATTATATATACTAGCTGATGCCCGCAGCTTCGCCCGCGTAAATTTTATTACCGTTACCGCTTCCCGTGAGAACTTATTCCCGGTATAAAAAGTAGCCTATGTGTTGTTCCAGACCATAATTTATCCCTGTACCAAGTTTCAGCGAGATCCGTTCAGCCGTTAAAGCGTGAAAGAGTAACAAACATCCACACTCACAAACTTTCGCATTTATAATACACTCGAGAGCAATGAATCCGGGTCACTTAAAGAATGTTAAAAATCTCGGAAACTAAAAATGATAGGTTAATGCAATAAATTGTATTTAATAGACAATGTAATACTCCTTAAATGAAAGTAAAAAAAATATGAGTCACCATACATTTTATTAACACAAAATTACATAAAGAAAAAACTGCCGATCTCTCCTTAAAACAAAAATAGGAAACATGAAATTTTTGAACTTTATTACGATTTTCTTGAATTTTAATACTTCGTATTGCCTCCTCGTGCTTCCATTACTGCGTTTACGCGGTTTGGCATGCTGTACACCAAGTTCCTTATACGATTTTGGGGAATATTCTCCCATTCCTCTGTGAGAGCAATTTTGAGCTCACGAAGCGTGATTGGGGGAGGGTTTCGTTGTTTTACGCATCTGCCTAGCTCGTCCCAAGCATGCTCGATCGGGTTGATATCCGGGCTGCGCGCTGGCCACTCCATACGAGTAATGTTCATCTCTTGAAGGTAGTCATTCACAATCCTACCTGTATGAGGTCGGGCATTGTCATGCATAAATATAGCATCCTCACCTAAATTGACCATAAATGGACCAACGTGATCATTGAGGATTTCTTCCACATATCTTACGCTAGTTAAAGAGCCGTTTTCTATGATCACCAGCTCTGTGCGACTTTCAGAAGAAATTCCGGCCCACACAAGTACAGACCCACCACCGTAGGCTACTTTTTCTTCGATGCATGCTTGCTTGAATCTTTCCCCTGGTCTTCGATACACTCTGTGTCTTC